>JBAIZL010000001.1:230052055-230194555 GCA_036971475.1 Prosapia bicincta | reverse complement strand
ATTTGCTGAGTCCATTTGCCATTTGGCACTCGCTTAGGGCCCTTAACTCCAGAAAAAAATAATTAATAATTAAGGCTCAACTAAAATTCTGTACAGACATGTTAGAATTTAAAGATTTGCAAAATATGGCTTTAAGATAAGTATTATTTCTAATTTTTTTATTCATGGTTGCCATGGCTAGCAAGTACCAAGCATCATAAATAGATATTATTAAGAGTTTTAGATTATTAAAAAATTTTACAAAATTCTCCATGAAGTCCTTGTTTTAGTTTGTGGTTGAACAAATTATACATTTAATAGACATCAGCGATTGCAATGAACCCTAAGTACGTTATAATGTAATTCTGAGTAAGAAACGTCTTTAATTAGTCTGACTGAAGGCCTTATTACATCCTTTACATAACCCTTTATTATATCATTACATTGATTGTCTAATATCATTCTTAACTAAGGTCAGATTTTCAACATTCCAATAATTCAAAAAAAATATATTGAATACATATAACGTAGTAAAAATATTACTTCTTATACAGGATAAATTTATAACAAACCTTTTTCCTTGAGCAAAAGCAGGTGAGGGTTGATCTACAACCAGTAATTGATGATCTTACTAGATCAATGATCGTGAATGAAACAAAAGTATCTTTAGGAAAAATTACGTCAGAGTGAACAGCTGTTTGTGTTTGCCTTTAGTGTCTTAAAGACGAAAATGTGTTTAGAATACTTCATGTCACCAGATTCAGTGAAGCTTGTCTTCATCCCTTAGCATTAAGGTAACAAGACAATAGATCGCCCACATGACACAAATCCATACATCGAAACCTCCAAACCCAAATTCAGATCACGCTGTAAATCTATCTTCACTTTGCCATTTCTTCTGACCGTCATTTCCATGAGTCCCATGATAACTTTTGTTTTGGTTATCTCTCATACCCATATAACCTGTAAGTGAACATATCATATAAATTGTTTCTCTTATAACTTCTAGCAATGTATGATATTTTCCTATTATATATTATATTTCCCGCAACTATCCACAAAAGTTCATTACTGTTGCCAAACTCTGTTATTAGATCGTAGCTGAATGGCCATAACTGACTTTACGTCCTTTTCACAAAGCCTCACATAGTGCCCCATTTGCTTTGCTTTCGTATATACCTTTTACCGTACGCTGACGTCATTAGCTTCAACGCCGCAGTTTCAAACAAGACGGTAATTTGCATAAATGCCAAAACTTTCATCTTGCGTTTGTTGAACGTACTTTCTTTAACAAAAATATCTAGATCGTCTCAAAATTATTCTTCGGAGTTGTTTTATTCATCGTGTCGTCTAATTATTCTTCTTCAATGACAGATCTCCCTTTCATTTCGCTGAAGAGAACTCAGCCATCAGTATAATAAAACCGTCCCAATAGTTCACGTAAGTAAAGGTATAATAGTTTTTCCCATTTTCATTTTCCAATTATTTACCAGTTTTCTTTCATTAGTTTTCATTGTTTGTCTTGCGACCATTTCACAAAATAAAATCAGAAATCTAACGTCAGGTTAGGTTAAGAAACATTAAGCATGTCAGAAGGCAGACTGTTGATGACCGCATCGGTCACGCTCGGGGTATCAAGGTTCCATGTCAAGTGTAAACAACTCACTTCAGTTAGTTTTTAATTGGCGAATGAAAAAAGAAACGCAAAAATCAACTCTATAAAGATAATGTCAGACGTAACTTTCCAAAATGTGAGAGAAAAAAACGTAACATTCTGTGTGTTCTGCCCGAGCGTAAATGTTAGGCTTGAGATGCAAGGAACTGGCGTAAAGAACGAAGAACTATCGCCCTCTTGGGCACCGTGCTCGTCAAGGCCGGACTTGGAGGTAAATCTAGCCCTGCACGTTGGGAGAGGAAACTGTCGATAATACTGTACAAGTAACATGAACAAACATTTTTTAAAGTCAATTCCTATTTAGGTCAACAAAGACAAATTTTATTTTAATTACTTACTTTTTTATTAAATAATTACAATTAAAATAAATAAATAACATACCCTATGCACTAAAACAGCTGTTCTGCAACATATCCTATAACATAAAATCAGCAAACAAATATTCTTTGAGCTTAGCTTGTGAGGTTATGTTAGAAACAAATAAAAACATACACAAAACTCACAAATTAATCATTTATTTACTCATACGCGTTTCAATGACCAAGTCATCATCATCAGTGAGTTTACTACTACAAACTCTAACTTACAACTAGAGTGAAAGTAAGGTATAAATACGGAAGTGTAACCTTACTTTCACCCTAGTTGTAAGTTAGAGTTTGTAGTAGTAACACTCACTGATGATGATGACTTGGTCATTGAAACGCGTATGAGTAAATAAATGATTAATTTGTGAGTTTTGTGTATGTTTTTATTTGTTTATAAAATCAGCAGTTTTATGAAATCATATGTTATCACTTATTTTAAGCCAAATGGGAAGAAGTAATTATATTACATACAATGTCCCTTTTGTGAAACGTTTTTCTCACATTTAAAACTATAATGAATTAATTAAATTTAATTAATTAATTAATACTTGAAAAAACTGTATTGGCTTCAAGTGTCATCCACTACAAGTTTTCAAAAATCTATTTGAACCTGAGCGGATGATTAAAAGGTATTTTAATAACGATTGAAAATTGGAACAAGATATATAAATATATATAGTGACAGTGTGAACTAATAGAAGGAATAGAATAAAGAGATTGAAATATATTGAAGGACTAGTACGACTGAAATTTAAAGAAGAACAATACGAATAAAGTAGAAGTTAGAGAAGGAATTCCGACATAGGTTCAATTACCTGTGATTGTGATGGTACGAAAAATAAATTTCGTAATTTTTCAGTATTCATGATATTTGAAGAGTTTATAAAGGAAAGCTTGTTTAAAACAATTTATCTTTAACATTTAAAACAATTATACATTATAATTAATTAAGTAATTTGTGTGAGGAATCAATAACGACCTATTTTCTACACGATCTTGAACCAGGCACCGATAACCCACGCTTATCTAACAGCTATTTTATGTGTGTAATAACACGCTTGTATCTGTGTTTTATATGACTATGTAGTTGTTATTGTTAAAGTCTACTTCTAACATAGTGAAATGATGTATTGAATGTAGGTCGATTCTTGATTTGTATGCCAAACGTTTTAGTTACATCAAGCAAATATAAATACTCTTTAAGGTTACAATGAAAATATTGGAAAGAACCCCAATACCACAAAAATAATAAAAAAATAACAGATAAAACAAGTTACTTAAGATTAAATCCTTGTGTACATTTCTATGACCATGTCATCATCATCAGAGGGCCTTATTACAAAATTACAATCTAGCAAACAAGAAGTTACAAACCAGAGTGATGGTGACTCTAGTTCACTAGTTCACTCTAGTTTGTAACTTCTTGTGTGCTAGATTGTAATTTTGTAACAAGACCCTCTGATGATGATGACATGGTCATAGAAATGTACATAAGGATTTAATCAAGTAACTTGTTTTATTTGTTATATTTGATTATTTTTGTGGTATTGGGGTTCTTACCAATATTTTCATTGTAATATATTGTACCACTGTGCTCTTGATATTGTGTACTCTTTAAACTTAGTTTATTGAAAACGACATAGTAAATGTATAAAATGCCTATTTCACAAAGTATGAAGTGATTGTATTTGGAAGTAATTATGTTTTAAACGGTTTTGTTTCAGTCTTGAACGATTCCCGTATCCCAATTTCCATTTCCACTTATCTCCAAATAAATCTGTTGTTTGCCGATTCTGCATGAATTCAGTTACTTTTCCACTCGCTTATAGACACATCTCTAATTATTTACTACGATTAGAAGTTAGGTAATTTACTCCTACATACAAGCCCTGACTTTCTCTAGATAACTGTCTCTGACCTTTCTTACGCAATTATACTTTGATTTAAAGTAGAATAGAAATGGGTCTGTGGCAAGGTAGAGATGCAATGTTGTCAGTTCGAACGCATTGACAGTCAACCGGCCACTACCAGCGACTGAAATTGCAGAACGAAGCAAGCTACACCACTAGTAAATCACTCAAACACAGTTACGATAACACTGAGCTAAGAACGGAAGTTTAACGTCGATTTGGCAACAAGGCTCACCCTTGGCAAGATGTGAATTTCCTATTAGCCCAGACGGCTGTAATCCCCACTCCTTTTGGTCGATTTCGCATACGCAGGATCCTATTCTGTTTTAAATCCTACTATAGTGGGCACGTAACTTACACCCCTACACAAGTCACGTCTTTGTCTAGCCACCTCTCTTCATCCTAACCATCTACTTACGCTCTCTGAGCAACTATACAACAATATATATATATATATATATATATATATATATATATATATATATATGAAATCATTCGATATCATAGTTATTAAATAAATTTCAATCAGAATTTCAAGGACTTAACCATAAAAATAACTTAATTCGTATCTTTCTCAAAACAAAACAATTTTGTCTAATTTTGTATCTATTATATAAAAATAATAATATTACAAACATAATAATATTACAAAAATAATAATATTACAAAAATAATAATATTACAAAAATAATAATATTACAAAAAATAATAATATTACAAAAATAATAATATTACAAAAATAATAATATTACAAAAATAATAATATTACAAAAAATAATAATATTACAAAAATAATAATATTACAAAAATAATAATATTACAAAAAAATAATAATACAAAAAAATAATAATACAAAAAATAGAATCAATATTTATTATATTAAAATAATTTAGTAAGATTTATTTTATAAATTAATATATTTATTAACTTATTAATTAAAGAAGTTTCGAATTCAATATCATTTTAACTTAATATTGTATAGTAAATAAAGTAATATGACTCGTGCGTTAAAACAGCTGTCATGCAAATTAATCTAAATACGTAAAAAGTGTTATATGATATCTTATTTTCACTTAATTTAAGTATCAGCTGTACGTCATAGAGTGATTACCGCTATTTATTGGCTACTAGTTGCATCTATATTAATAATTCTTAATTTCAATGCTAGTTCAGAAAAGTAGGCGATCGTATTTTTTAAAAATTATTTAAATACAGACTTAGGCGCCATCAATCGGGTTACAAATTTACCAGAACCTTCCCAGGAGTGCCAGGAAATAAGTTCCCAAACGTTCACGTTGATCAGATGAACTGATTAAGGAAGCATAAGAGACATACAGACAAACGTTAATATTTATTTATATAAACAAAAGTCAATTTAGTTAGACTATAAGCACAAAACTGTTCAGTTTACAACAAAGTTGACTCAAAGAACTGACACGAGACGGACGCAATAGCCCCGCCTTGAACGCATTCTAGACGCAGTGTCAGGTATTTTTTTTTTCTAGCGTGTAATTATTATTTGCTATTCTAGATCGAGCTGGAGGGAACTACGCAACGTGAGCCATGAGAACGTAGCGTGGTGCCGTACAGGATGGTGGCAAGGACACTCTTGCTCTGCTATTGTGTGTTCACAGGTAGGCACTGAGCGGTGATTGGTGATAACTTTCATCTTCTCTTAGCTATTTCTTTATTTCATATCAGCGTCTTTATTCCAACACCAAATAATTATGTTTTTTTAAAATTCTTGACATTTTTTGTGCTTGTTCCACCAATAGTTTTCTAAATATTTATGTATTAAAATATTTGCAAATATTATATTGTTGATTGAATCAAGGTAAAAATTGTTGCATGTAATTCGGTAGCTAATATTAGGTGTGCTAGGAAATTGGATATAAATTGTGGATATTAAAATGTTGTCAGCTACCAAGAAATATGGAAATTTAAGTGGAGATGGGAGCAAAATGTTTTTGAAACTAGCTCTTCTTTATTCTATTACGCACGCGCGCGCGATACAGTTTTAGTAGTTCGGTCGAAATAGCCTAGTTTAAAGTACCAATACATCCTTTCACAACTATAAAGTTCATACGCCTTAATGATACAGACCTGTTCAGCACATGTTAAAATTTTGAAATTACGCCGGTTTATATTCAATTTGTTCTCTCCAAAATGAGGCATCCCACTAATTGTTGACATCCCACAACTCTCCTTGTGTTGAGCTGAAGTAAAAAATAGATAATTTGAATTAGTATTAGATGTATTTTTAATTGATTGAAAAACAGAATTATTTCCTTGTTGGTAGATACAGTTATATCAATTATAATAAAAATGGAGGAATCTATTTGATAAACAAATATTTATTAATAACTACATACTGATGATGAAAGAACGTTCTAGGTTTGCATTAAAATATAGGTTTTATATATATATATATATATATATATATATATATATATATATATATATATATATAAATTTGACAACATAGAGTTTGACAACATTGTAATAAATTTGGCAACGCTGTTCATTTGATCTAGTTTGCACATATGTTAATTTTAATTGTTGAATATTCTTGATGATATTGGTACTGTTTGCCATCGAAAAGCTTTGAAAATTTAATAATAATTCTTGTATTTGTGTTTTGACTTACAGTATATATATATATATATATATATATATATATATATATATATATATATATATATATAGTGTGTGTGTGTGTGTGTGTGTAAAACGTTAAACATTATTTACTTCTTCCCTATTCTTACTGCAAAATATTAAATAATTATTTTACAAAATGGCCTTCGTAAATGTCAGCTGATGTAGTAAATATCAGAAACCCAAGAAAAGTTACAATACACCTTTAGGCCATTATTCTATCTTAAACTGTGTAACATTGCAGAATTACTCGAAAGGCATTCAAGAGTAAATGTTTGCAGTTGTTGGGTTGTACATCTTGAAGTGTCTGAATTAAAGTTATTTATCTATTTATTTACATGACAAAAACTACTAATTACTGATATTTTTCAGCAGTCGCTATTCGCACTTTGGTCAGCGCATTTTTCAATGCGTCGAGTCACAGACAAGAATATTTGTTCAGTGAGTTTTGTTATTGTGAATCTGTGGCGTTTTAGTGTTCTGTGTGTGTTGTTGCCCTGACAGTAGTTTTTTTTTATTACGTGTTATTTAATATAGTGTTCGATTGTGAATGTGTTGTTGGTTTTTGTGGTGTTTGCTTTTTACAAATTTTCCGTTGTTTAGTTTTTATAAAGTGTAGAATTTAATGAAACAAAAAATTACAAGTAACGACTTCCCAAGCCTCTAGATAGGCCAATGAGGAAGAAACTCCACCACACGATACAAAGAACACATAACAAACACAAAAACTCAATTCAAAATTTGCCATTTACCTTCAAGACACACAACATATATACATCGAAATTGACATAAACCTAGATTCCAACACTTCATAAAAAACAAATCAACTAAACACAACAGTAAATTTGGGAATATCCAAACACCACAACACACAAATGATAAAACACATTCACAATAGAATACTATATTAAATAACATATAATTTTAAAAAAACTACTCTCAGAACAACAATACAAATAAAGCACGAAAACACCACAGATTCACAATAACAAAACACGCTTGAGCAAACCGTCTTGACCGTGACTCACAGCATTGAACAATGCAATGACTAAACGCGTCTTCTGAAAAATACCACTAAGGAGTGGTTTTTTAGCACGTGAATTAATAAAGAGGTAAATTTTTGTTCTGGTTTTAACAATGCGATCTTTCTTCCTAACAGCGTTTTTGCCTTTTTTCTACAATTATGTAACAGGTAATTTTATCTCATATTTTAATAATTTGTTATATTTCTTCTTTCTTTTTTAAAAAATATCTCTAAGGATTCACATCTTTTAGTTTGGTAATATTAATATTGAATTGATTATTCAATAGAGTGAACAGCTGACTCTGTTAATTATTCGTACTCTTTAAAGTAATCAAATCAGGCTACTTTATATGGGTATGATGAGGGTAACCCGGCCAAAAGGAGTCTTACTTTCTTACGTATTTATTTTCTATGACATGCTGCAGGCCTTGAGCCGGAGATAGTCTTTCAGTGTTTTACTGCCTAAAGCTAAGACCTTTGAGAGGGTGGGGAAAGGGTGAAAATTATACATAAGGTTAAGATAGCGATATAAAATCCCCCTGATTTGAGAGTTAAGAGGACGTGTAGAGGTGTCTGTTCACTATTTGTGTTATGAGCGGGGGAGACCGTACTGTACTTTTCTTTTCCACAACTCCCTGGAGACCAGTCTTGTAGCAGAATATTGAACCTAACAAATCTTCTTCACAATTATCTCGAGACGAGTCCAGTAGGAGATTTGGTGACCCTCGCAGTATTATCAAACGTTTTCCTAAGCGAATTGTTGTAAGATATTCAGAAACCATTAAGATTCCCCTTCACAACTGCCTTTAGACGATTCTTGCAAAAGAATCAGTACCTCTTACGGTTCTCTTTTCTGAATCGTTCGGGATGAATCTTAGAGGAAAATCAGTGTCCTTATAGCTCCCCTTTATGATTTCCTCAAGGGAGCCTTGCAAGAGTTTACGCCAGTTCTCTCCGTTCTCCTTCACGACTCCCTTTAGTCGAGTCTTGCAAGCGAATCAGTAGCCCCTTACGGGTTTTCCTTTCTGATTCCCTCGAGGTAAGTCTTAGAGGAAAGTCAGCGCCCTTACGGTCCACCTTCACGACTTCCTTTAGACGAGTCTTGTTAGGGAATCAGTAGCCCTTACGGATCTCCATCGTGATTCCCTCGAGACGAGATTATCTTCATAATCTCTCGACGTGAGTCTTGTAGGACAGTCAGTGACATTTACTCTTGAGACTAGTCTTATTAATCAGACAATGGCCCATACGGTTTTCTGTCAAGATGCTGTAGAAACGAGTGTTGTAGGAGATAGTGTAAGCGTTACGATTTCCCTTTATTACTTCCTTGAGACGTGCTTTATAGGGGAGACAGTGGTCATTACGGGTTTCCCTCAAAACTCTCTCTAAATTAGCTTTATAGGAAAGTACGTGAACTTCACCATTTTCCTTCATGATTTCCTCGAGACGGGTTTTATAGACGAGTCAGTGGACCTTACGATTCTCCTTCATGATCCTCCCTAGACTAGTCTTTAAAGGAATTATCGACCCTTACTTTTTTCTCTCACGATTCTCTCAAACGTTTTTTGTAAGAGATCTGACTATCCTTTCGTTTCTCATCCACGACTCCCTCGATCGATACGAGTCTAGTAGTAGAATCACGATTCCCGTACGTAGTGGATCCTTACGATCCTACTACACGATGCTCTCTAGGCTAGTCTTAGTAAGTGACATTTACAATTTTCCCTCACGATTCTCTGGAAACAATATTTGAAGGAGTTCCGGCAACCGTTTCAACTCCTCTTCACGACTCCCTTGGTCGAGACGAATCTTATAGGACAGTCAGAAGTTCTTATTAAGGTTTTCCTCCGCGACGCTCTTAAGATGAGCTGTAGTTGATTCTTCAACATTTACGATTTATTTTCATGACTCCCTAGACAAAATTCTTATAAGAGGGTTAGTAGTCCTTATGTTTCTTTAATAAAACTCCATCGAAGCGTATCTTGTAGGAGATTTGGCGAACCTAACGGTTCTCATTTATAATTTCCTCAAGACGGCTTTTGTTTTCAGTGTCAGTGGCCCTAAATGGTTCGTTTTCACAAGTCCCACCAGAATAGACTTAGAGAAGATCTACAGACCCTACGATTCCCCTTCACCACTCCATTGAGACGAGTCTTGTATGAGAGTAACTGACCCTTATGGTTCTCCTTCGCAGCTTCTTCGATTCGAGTCTTATAGGAAATTCTGCGGCCCTTGACGGCAAAGTGCAAACTTATTGCCAGATTATAAACTTCTATTGACTGTTATCAGATTCAAGATGGTATTTAAGTGAAAAGAAGAGAAATATTATTACTAGAAGGAAGGAATCAAAGAGCGTATCAAAGTGCTTTATTACGGGCAATCCTATCGCATGCAATTAGCGCAGAATTTCATTAAGTACTCCTACATTCGGTTCTTATCGTTGTTTAGATAACGTCTCTTTGGCACTTTGCATATATCCCTCTCTTCGTGTTTACCCCTCCTCTCTGACTTTCATAACGTCGCGCGATGGCCTATGATGTAGTTCCGTGCGTGAGAGTATGTGGGTCCGTTGTTATTTGGTGGTGTCCTGTGTTACAATGGTGAGTAAAGATGGTGTATTGTTCCATTAAGAATTTTACAACTCTGTGATAACCTATCGATAGGGTCAAACTTAAGAATTTTAATACGAATCTTTTATGATTTTGTTTATTATCAAGTGGCCAATAATGTTTGAATTCTCTTGTGAGGAAAATAAGTAATTTTTTTACGAATTGATAGTTTATTTGTGAATTATAAACTAAAACATTTTTCAAAAGCATAAAATATCGGAACAGATTTTCTTTTTTCAATTCAATCCTAGCCTAAATTTTAAGATAACATTCTACTTCAGTCAAAAAAAATTCAAGTATTTAATTTGTTATGTTTATTGTTTCGAAAAGACTATAATATCTTTTTAATGAATTATGTGACTATAATATCTTTTTAATGAGTTATGTGACTATAATATCTTTTTAATGAGTTATGTGACCATAATATCTTTTTAATGAGTTATGTGACTATAATATCTTTTTAATGAGTTATGTGACTATAATATCTTTTTAATGAGTTATGTGACTATAATATCTTTTTAATGAGTTATGTGACTATAATATCTTTTTAATGAGTTATGTGACTATAATATTATAATTTCGCTCTTTGATATCATTTTCAAAATATTTCTCGTAAAATTTCAAGCAACAGATTACCCAATTGCAGGACCCTGCCCCAAGTACAACACCACGAAACAAAAAACAATACACGTGTAGTAGTTTTTCAGAAGCGTATTCTTAAAGGAATCTATGATCGTGTGGGTACAAGCTTTTAGGAAAGGTTTTTTTTTAATGCCGATGTTTCAGAAGAGATTGCTTTTCTCTACAGTCATGTAATATGTTGCTCTGTTATTAAATGGAAGATGAACTAACTGAATATCTCCTCAAATCCTGTGACAGAACCAAACTGGTTCAGTTCATCGAGGTTGGAAAAAATGTAATTTTACTGTACACAGTTATTTATTGCAAGATTTTGACATTCCTTGAGCGACATTCTCATACCTTGGTTTATGGAAGCCAAAAGTTCAAGCCAGAGCCACAAAAAAAACTGTCTAGCGCTTTATCTTTGCCTCTGGTAGTGTGTCGTGATGAAATAATTTTGTGACGTCATGCAGCTTTAGGAAGAACTCAAGTAAGACAAAGAGCTAATGGTGAATTCCGTTACCACAACAAAACGATCAACAATAAACACTTACCTCCATATAGATCAAGTTAGAATACTATTTCGGTAAGATCCTGTGTTATCCAATATGCTTCTAGTTCTTTGTGATGACAGTTTTCTAAATGTATTTCTATAGAAACGTTTCTTCCATATGAACACGTGTCCCCACTTCAGTAACATAGATATTAAAGTGGCAAGGGTTTTTCTTATTAAAGTGGAAAAGATATGTCGGAGACATTAAGGGAAGAAGACATTCAGAAAAGTGGTCCTGTATAAAGCAGAATAGCTCAAAGAACTCGAGGGCTATTAGGAACGAGTAAAGCAATTTAAGGCTGGGCAAGAATTAATTTAATCCGTATATTTGGAGGTTTCATTAATTTTGGAAAAGCTAAATACCGATTCGTAAGGGAAGGTTTTGTCTCTATAATCATGTATAGTTGGTCACTTTTAAGCGGGCGCACAACCTCGATGAGCATAGGCAGGGGAAGGGTAGAGGAAGTAAAGACCGTTCCACAAACATTGTAATATAAGGTATAGTATTTATATTACAATAAAGTAGATTTGACAAGGGTGAAAAGCCGCTATAAATATTATTTTATTTGTCATAATAATCAGATCATATATATAGAGGTTTTAAAAAAATAAATTATATCACTTTTCTAAACGACCGGAACTCCTGTAGTTTCTTAGCGATGGCCTTTGATACAAAACGCACTACAAAAACCAATGTTTTTGAATAGGGCTTGTACAGGTTTCCTATCGATCGATCGCGCGCCAGTTTACGAGTGCCAGCTATAGTATGTTTCTCTGTTAAATAAAATAACTAACTGAATTTCTCCTCCTTTTTGGGGGAAAAGCACCAAACAGGTTCGGTTCATCGAGGTTGGAAATGTAATTTTATTAACACAATTATTCATTGTAACATTTTGATATTCCTGGAGTAATTTTGCCTGTGGTAGTGTGTTTCCCATATAAGAGATGGGAATTTCTATCCTTGATTTTAACACTAGTTTATTCAAAAAATATCAGACCCTGTAATTATTTGACTTAATTTCCAACCGTTAAAATATTCTGTAAGGAATTATTTGTTAAGGAAGTGGTCGTGATTTGCATAATAGATGGTTGCTACAAATAAGCTAGTTTTTGTTTGATAAATAAATAGCTGTTACTTGCAATACAAGCTATCCTTTTAATACTATTTTTTCCTCTTTAGATACAACCCGGGATCCGAAAATAGGCGATCTTCACACATTTGCTAGTTCATTTTCTCTTCCTAATCCCGTCTCTTCTCCTCTTCCAGACGTACAAAATATACAGCTTTACCAACCGACGCAACAAACCCTTGCTTTACAAACCTCTCGTGCGTTATGACCTACTGGTAAGTTTCTGCCTCTTTCCTCTATATCTCATTCTGTTCATCCAAACCACCACCTTTAAGCTCAAGATTCTACTTCTCAACAAATAACACTCCACAAATAACAATAAGGTAATTTGTTTGAAAACTTCTTTCCGCTTTATTTTCTTCTATAATTCTTACTGTTTATGTTGTTATTGTTAGATGTAGTTATATTCAAGGAACAACTCATGAAGTCAATCTAGTTTTGACAGGTACGCATTCTTGCTTTGTTTTAGACACAATATTCATCACACGTCTGAACCCTTACTCTCTCTCTCTCCATTTGGGAGGTTATAATTCTACCAGGTGATAGTTCTGCCCACCCCTGTGCTAATAGCATTATGAAGCAAGTCATTTTACGATCTAGTACTGAAATGTAAATTTCGTATGATATATTATAAAACAATTTAAAATTCATCTAGTTTTATTTTCGTACATACTCAGCTCTTGTAAAAGCCAAGATAAT
The DNA here is from genome assembly GCA_036971475.1 of Prosapia bicincta. NCBI lineage: Eukaryota > Metazoa > Arthropoda > Insecta > Hemiptera > Cercopidae > Prosapia > Prosapia bicincta. The sequence goes on along the minus strand of JBAIZL010000001.1, from coordinate 230,181,335 downwards.
ACTGGCTCCACAAATATTCATTTATGCCGAACCTGTGTTACCTCATGGCGCAGTACATTTACTCGGATCTTATCCCTCCTCATCAATGGCTTACCCCTTTGCATCTAATTTCTCCTAGTGATAGTTTTCCGAAAAGATTTCTCATAAAATTTTGTAAAAATTAACACCAGGTTACATACAAATATTCTTTGAGCTTAGCTTGTGAGGTTATGTTAAAAACAAATAAAATCATACACAAAACTCACAAATTAATCAATTATCTACTCTACAAACTCTAACTTACAACTCAATTTTAGTTAATGTAGTAAATTAAGCTCCATTGACTTGAGTGCCATATTCATACAAATATTCTTTGAGCTTAGCTTGTGAGGTTATGTTAAAAACAAATAAAAACATACACAAAACTCACAAATTAATCATTTATCTACTCTACAAACTCTAACTTACAACTCAATTTTAGTTTATGTAGTAAATTAAGCTCCATTGACTTGAGTGCCATATTCATACAAATATTCTTTGAGCTTAGCTTGTGAGGTCATGTTAAAAACAAATAAAAACATACACAGAACTCACAAATTAATCATTTATTTACTCATACGCGTTTCAATGACAAAGTCATCATCATCAGTAAGTGTTACTGCTACAAACTCTAACTTACAACTCATATTTTTAGTAGAAACACTCACTGATGATGATGATGACTTTGTCATTGAAAGTGGTATGAGTCAATACATGATTAATTTGTGAGTTTTTTGTAAGTTTTTATTTATTTTTTTACCAGGTTACATGTGGAAGTTTGGCAGAAAGCAACTTCTCCTCGTGTAAATAGAGCAAAGACTTGTTCGCCTCATTTCTCGAGATGTTGACAGTGTTAGAGAAGTATAAAACAGTTATCGTACGTGTTGAGGCTTTTCAATTCGCTAACCTTTCCTTAATTTGCGCCAAATATTAAGCTCAACAATTGCGCTGTGAAAGCCGAGCAGCGAAAATAAGCGACTTTAATTTCCACCTAAATACTATTGTTAGAGTTATCTTTTTTTTAATTTTAATTTGTGTTGGGTTTTTAGATAGCATAATCGCCTGAGTTGAATCAAATTATTTATGATCGTTCCACAACATATGTTTTATAACCTTCAGATAGCCAATGGTAAAATTAATCGTTTAATCTTTTTTTTAGCTTACAATCTTGTTTTGCCATAATCGCCTTACCGATATTATTTTTTTCCTCGTGTATGTTTCGTAAATCTTTATTGGGCCTACTAGGTTCGCCGTATTGTGCTGTACTATCTTAGGATATAAACAGTCAATTATTTACACTTTGAAATCGATCGCTGTCATGTTCATATAACTGAAAGGCATAGTCACAGGGGGCGTGCGCACGAGCGCGTTCACACAGAAGAACATAAAGAAGAAAGAAAGATTGTCTTTAAACACCTACGCAACCCACAATCAGCGAGTTCACTCAGGAAGTATCTCCGACTGCCAAATCTACAAGTTATCTAATAATTTATAAAGATATGACCTAAAGGAAACAGCGTTTCCACTTGGAACATAGGTTTTAAAATAAAATAATATGTTCATATGAGCATAAAACATATGTTTATTGCCGTAAAATAATCAGAACAAGCGAATGAAGTGGTAAAAAGAACACGGTTTAAATAGTAGTTGGAAGGATGTGAGAAATCACTGGCATCGAAACACTCTAAGATCTATTCCTACAAGTTAGATCTACGATATTTTGCTTTAGATTTAAGTTCGGCAATATTTTACCAAGTTCAAACGTAAGATGTTTCGCCATTTCCGGCCTTTGGGGGGGGCTCAAGTTCGGACGGGGATTTGATGGCGCTGAAGGATTTTCATAACTGTAAGACATTTCTTCAAAAGTTAAGTAACTTGAACAAATTTAAGTTTTATCTTTTGAAAACAAAATGTGTGTCCATTTTATTGCATAGTGTGCATGATGTGTGTAAGCACGATTGTGGTTTTAAAAATCGACAATAATTTCAGACTATAGGCCTTGAAATTTCATTTTTTGTTTTACAAAATTGTAGAAGCTAAAAAAATTAAGTGAAAATGTGTATTCAGTAGTGAGTAGAAATAAAAAAATGTTCAGAATTATTTATTCCTTCAAAAAAGTATAAAATTAATAATACGCCCTAATTTGAATGTAAGAGACCTCTGGTACTTTATAGAATATGCTTAACAGCTTCATGAAACAATAAAGATACATTTGTTTATACTTTACGTAAAAATTTTTTATATATTTTTGGTGTTTTTATACGTTTTGTACTCTTGTGCAAAATTTTTTTTTAAAGATAAATTTCAGTCCTCGTTACTTTTCCTCCGGAGTAGCGTGTACGATTTTCCTCTGATGGGAGAGAAAAGTGGCTTTTTTGTTTACATCGGTGAGTCCAAAACTGCTATTTTCTCACAGGCGTGAAGATTTTTTTTAAATCTGCAAGTTCTGTATTAAAAGTTGTAATCATGTCTATTAACTTTTTTTTATGCTGCAGTTTGCCAAGTAAATATACAACTTTTAAAAACCGATTTGTAAATAAGTATTAGTACATTTTTTGCAGTTAAATATAGTTTTTAATAATGCTATTTCAATTACTTTACCCCTACAAGTGCGCCAACTCAATGCTAAAGCCTAAGGCCGGTGCTGGGTTTCCCCAGTCATTGGACAACAAAGTCCTCAAACTGTAGTTATTGTCCTGACTAGCGACGCGACCAATGATTTATAACGTGTTGGTTTCTTGTTGTGACTGTCATTTTCCATTCTACATTTATTTATTGTTTTTTTTTATTCGTAGTTAATTTTGTTTGTATATTCCAAAAATATTTTACTTACCAGCAGGTTTAAGATCGCTATAGGATATGTTGATGCTTGCTCTCTAATTCCTAAAGGTTTCAATGCAACTGCCTTTGGGAAAAACCCAAAACATTTTCAGTTACAAGTAGTAAAGATTATATTGAGACCAGCTTTTTCCTTTCACTGAAACATTTTACTGCATTTTTCTAAACTACAGTTTAAAACGTTATGGCTCCGTTGTGTTTATAAATTTTTAGTTTAGGTTGGACAACAATGCAATATGTTTTATATCTGCATACCATATCAATTTGTTGTCTTCTTGGTTCAAGGTCTTCAGTCTCTAGGCTAATTTCTACTCACCGGAATGGAATAAGAAAGTTTACTCCATAAAGCATTCCTTTCATTAGAGCGTGCTATTCATATTTTCCTGTTCTTCTTTAGCCGGGAGCAGCTCACCCGTAGCGAGAAAATAAAAATATTGCTTATACAATATATAATAATAGTAAATATACGTAAAAATTATATTACTCTTATGGCGTTTATATGTTCCACCCAAGAAGGAATGGAAACCAATAAGGCTTTATCTCCGGTGGGCGGGGTGTAAATGGTAGTAAATTAGATGAGACTCCCCGAGTTTGAAAGATGTAGTCACAAGTGGCGCGTCACTTCTCTCAGGTAGAGGCAAAAGCGAGATGTCTATATGTTCCACCCAAGAAGGAATGGAAACCAATAAGGCTTTGTCTCCGGTGGGCGGTGTGAAAATGCGAGCAAATTAGATGAGACTCCCCGAGTTTGAAAGATGTAGTCACAAGTGGCGCGTCACTTCTCTCAGGTAGAGGCCAAAGCGAGGTGTTTATATGTTCCACCCAAGAAGGAATGGAAACCAATAAGGCTTAGTCTCCGGTGGGCGGTGTGAAAATGGTAGTAAATTAGATGAAACTCCCCGAGTTTGAAAGATGTAGTCACAAGTGGCGCGTCACTTCTCTCAGGTAGAGGCAAAAGCGAGATGTCTATATGTTCCACCCAAGAAGGAATGGAAACCAATAAGGCTTTGTCTCCGGTGGGCCGTGTGTAAATGTTGGTATATTAGATGAGACTCCCCGAGTTTGAAAGATGTAGTCACAAGTGGCGCGTTACTTCTCTCAGGTAGACTCCAAAGCGAGGTGTTTATATGTTCCACCCAAGAAGGAATGGAAACCAATAAGGCTTAGTCTCCGGTGGGCGGTGTGAAAATGGTAGTAAATTAGATGAAACTCCCCGAGTTTGAAAGATGTAGTCACAAGTGGCGCGTCACTTCTCTCAGGTAGAGGCAAAAGCGAGATGTCTATATGTTCCACCCAAGAAGGAATGGAAACCAATAAGGCTTTGTCTCCGGTGGGCGGTGTGAAAATGCGAGCAAATTAGATGAGACTCCCCGAGTTTGAAAGATGTAGTCACAAGTGGCGCGTCACTTCTCTCAGGTAGAGGCCAAAGCGAGGTGTTTATATGTTCCACCCAAGAAGGAATGGAAACCAATAAGGCTTTGTCTCCGGTGGGCGGTGTGAAAATGTTGGTATATTAGATGAGACTCCCCGAGTTTGAAAGATGTAGTCACAAGTGGCGCGTTACTTCTCTCAGGTAGACTCCAAAGCGAGGTGTTTATATGTCCCACCCAAGAAGGAATGGAAACCAATAAGGCTTTGTCTCCGGTGGGCCGTGTGTAAATGTTAGTATATTAGATGAGACTCCCCGAGTTTGAAAGATGTAGTCACAAGTGGCGCGTCACTACTCTCAGGTAGAGGCCAAAGCGAGGCGTTTATATGTTCCACCCAAGAAGGAATGGAAACCAATAAGGCTTTGTCTCCGGTAGGCGGTGTGTAAATGTTAGTAAATTAGATGAGACTCCCCGAGTTTGAAAGATGTAGTCACAAGTGGCGCGTCACTACTCTCAGGTAGAGGCCAAAGCGAGGCGTTTATATGTTCCACCCAAGAAGGAATGGAAACCAATAAGGCTTTGTCTCCGGTAGGCGGTGTGTAAATGTTAGTAAATTAGATGAGACTCCCCGAGTTTGAAAGATGTAGTCACAAGTGGCGCGTCACTTCTCTCAGGTAGAGGCCAAAGCGTGGTGTTTATATGTTCCACCCAAGCGGGAATGGAAACCAATAAGGCTTTGTCTCCGGTAGGCGGTGTGTAAATGTTAGTAAATTAGATGAGACTCCCCGAGTTTGAAAGATGTAGTCACAAGTGGCGCGTCACTTCTCTCAGGTATAGGCCTAAGCGTGGTGTTTATATGTTCCACCCAAGAGGGAATGGAAACCAATAAGGCTTTGTCTCCGGTGGGCGGTGTGAAAATGTTAGTAAATTAGATGAGACTCCCCGAGTTTGAAAGATGTAGTCACAAGTGGCGCGTCACTTCTCTCAGGTAGAGGCCAAAGCGAGGTGTTTATATGTTCCACCCAAGAGGGAATGGAAACCAATAAGGCTTTGTCTCCGGTAGGCGGTGTGTAAATGTTAGTAAATTAGATGAGACTCCCCGAGTTTGAAAGATGTAGTCACAAGTGGCGCGTCACTTCTCTCAGGTAGAGGCCAAAGCGAGGTGTTTATATGTTCCACCCAAGAGGGAATGGAAACCAATAAGGCTTTGTCTCCGGTAGGCGGTGTGTAAATGTTAGTAAATTAGATGAGACTCCCCGAGTTTGAAAGATGTAGTCACAAGTGGCGCGTCACTTCTCTCAGGTATAGGCCTAAGCGTGGTGTTTATATGTTCCACCCAAGAGGGAATGGAAACCAATAAGGCTTTGTCTCCGGTAGGCGGTGTGTAAATGTTAGTAAATTAGATGAGACTCCCCGAGTTTGAAAGATGTAGTCACAAGTGGCGCGTCACTTCTCTCAGGTAGAGGCCAAAGCGAGGTGTTTATATGTCCCACCCAAGAAGGAATGGAAACCAATAAGGCTTTGTCTCCGGTGAACGGTGTGAAAATGTGAGCAAATTAGATGAAATTCCCCGAGTTTGAAAGATGTAGTCACAAGTGGCGCGTCACTTCTCTCAGGTATAGGCCTAAGCGTGGTGTTTATATGTCCCACCCAAGAAGGAATGGAAACCAATAAGGCTTTGTCTCCGGTGGGCCGTGTGTAAATGTTAGTATATTAGATGAGACTCCCCGAGTTTGAAAGATGTAGTCACAAGTGGCGCGTCACTTCTCTCAGGTATAGGCCTAAGCGTGGTGTTTATATGTTCCACCCAAGAGGGAATGGAAACCAATAAGGCTTTGTCTCCGGTGGGCGGTGTGAAAATGTTAGTAAATTAGATGAGACTCCCCGAGTTTGAAAGATGTAGTCACAAGTGGCGCGTCACTTCTCTCAGGTAGAGGCCAAAGCGAGGTGTTTATATGTTCCACCCAAGAGGGAATGGAAACCAATAAGGCTTTGTCTCCGGTAGGCGGTGTGTAAATGTTAGTAAATTAGATGAGACTCCCCGAGTTTGAAAGATGTAGTCACAAGTGGCGCGTCACTTCTCTCAGGTAGAGGCCAAAGCGAGGTGTTTATATGTTCCACCCAAGAGGGAATGGAAACCAATAAGGCTTTGTCTCCGGTAGGCGGTGTGTAAATGTTAGTAAATTAGATGAGACTCCCCGAGTTTGAAAGATGTAGTCACAAGTGGCGCGTCACTTCTCTCAGGTATAGGCCTAAGCGTGGTGTTTATATGTTCCACCCAAGAGGGAATGGAAACCAATAAGGCTTTGTCTCCGGTAGGCGGTGTGTAAATGTTAGTAAATTAGATGAGACTCCCCGAGTTTGAAAGATGTAGTCACAAGTGGCGCGTCACTTCTCTCAGGTATAGGCCTAAGCGTGGTGTTTATATGTCCCACCCAAGAAGGAATGGAAACCAATAAGGCTTTGTCTCCGGTGAACGGTGTGAAAATGTGAGCAAATTAGATGAAATTCCCCGAGTTTGAAAGATGTAGTCACAAGTGGCGCGTCACTTCTCTCAGGTATAGGCCTAAGCGTGGTGTTTATATGTCCCACCCAAGAAGGAATGGAAACCAATAAGGCTTTGTCTCCGGTGGGCCGTGTGTAAATGTTAGTATATTAGATGAGACTCCCCGAGTTTGAAAGATGTAGTCACAAGTGGCGCGTCACTTCTCTCAGGTATAGGCCTAAGCGTGGTGTTTATATGTTCCACCCAAGAGGGAATGGAAACCAATAAGGCTTTGTGTCCGGTGGGCCGTGTGTAAATGTTAGTATATTAGATGAGACTCCCCGAGTTTGAAAGATGTAGTCACAAGTGGCGCGTCACTTCTCTCAGGTAGAGGCCAAAGCGAGGCGTTTATATGTTCCACCCAAGAGGGAATGGAAACCAATAAGGCTTTGTCTCCGGTAGGCGGTGTGTAAATGTTAGTAAATTAGATGAGACTCCCCGAGTTTGAAAGATGTAGTCACAAGTGGCGTGTCACTTCTCTCAGGTATAGGCCTAAGCGTGGTGTTTATATGTTCCACCCAAGAGGGAATGGAAACCAATAAGGCTTTGTCTCCGGTGAACGGTGTGAAAATGTGAGCAAATTAGATGAAATTCCCCGAGTTTGAAAGATATAGTCACAAGTGGCGCGTCACTTCTCTCAGGTATAGGCCTAAGCGTGGTGTTTATATGTCCCACCCAAGAAGGAATGGAAACCAATAAGGCTTTGTCTCCGGTGGGCCGTGTGTAAATGTTAGTATATTAGATGAGACTCCCCGAGTTTGAAAGATGTAGTCACAAGTGGCGCGTCACTTCTCTCAGGTATAGGCCTAAGCGTGGTGTTTATATGTCCCACCCAAGAGGGAATGGAAGCCAATAAGGCTTTATCTCCGGTGGGCGGTGTGAAAATGTTAGTAAATTAGATGAGACTCCCCGAGTTTGAAAGATGTAGTCACAAGTGGCGCGTCACTTCTCTCAGGTATAGGCCTAAGCGTGGTGTTTATATGTCCCACCCAAGAGGGAATGGAAGCCAATAAGGCTTTATCTCCGGTGGGCGGTGTGAAAATGTTAGTAAATTAGATGAGACTCCCCGAGTTTGAAAGATGTAGTCACAAGTGGCGCGTCACTTCTCTCAGGTAGAGGCCAAAGCGAGGTGTTTATATGTTCCACCCAAGAGGGAATGGAAGCCAATAAGGCTTTGTCTCCGGTGGGCCGTGTGTAAATGTTAGTATATTAGATGAGACTCCCCGAGTTTGAAAGATGTAGTCACGAGTGGCGCGTCACTTCTCTCAGGTAGAGGCCAAAGCGAGGTGTTTATATGTTCCACCCAAGAGGGAATGGAAACCAATAAGGCTTAGTCTCCGGTGGGCGGTGTGAAAATGCGAGCAAATTAGATGAGACTCCCCGAGTTTGAAAGATGTAGTCACAAGTGGCGCGTCACTTCTCTCAGGTAGAGGCCAAAGCGAGGTGTTTATATGTTCCACACAAGAAGGAATGGAAACCAATAAGGCTTTGTCTCCGGTGGGCCGTGTGTAAATGTTAGTATATTAGATGAGACTCCCCGAGTTTGAAAGATGTAGTCACGAGTGGCGCGTCACTTCTCTCAGGTAGAGGCCAAAGCGAGGTGTTTATATGTTCCACCCAAGAGGGAATGGAAGCCAATAAGGACTCTAAAAAATGTTCCAATCGGTATATATACGAGTAGGAATGTCTTCGTTTTTTGGGATAGTTTCAGAGGTAAAATTTGAAGTGGGTGCAGCTCGTAAAGTTTAAAATTATAGGCATAAACTATGGGCTCTTTAATTTCAAATGATTGGGAACAGGAATTTTATCTTTGTCATTGTAGCCCATGTGTTAATCAGTTAGTGCAATTGGAATAAATTTCAAAGAAATATTTTGCTATTGTCTCTAAGAAAAAGAAGTAGATACAAAATTTCCGAAGTATATCATAATTGTTAAAGAAATTTCTCCTTGATGTAGGCTATTAGGGCAGGGCTTGCGTCAGCCGCGGACGTTTACCCACTTGTTGCAATATCCTCTTCAATTAGGTCTTTAGATCGTCTTGCATCCTTGCTTTTTCGTCATTAACATGACAGAACATTATTTAAATATGAGTTTCATATGATCATTTATGTAGAGAGGAGAGTGAGCAAGTGCAAATTTGCGTTTATGCAAACATTCGGCTTTCATCCAAAAAAATACCACCGAGGCCATTATAACAGGAAATTGTTAATTATTTCTTAGCGCGATCTTAATCTATTTCCACCTTTATGGTTAAAATATGGAGCTTTCCATGGTCAGACACAGTTTCAGCCTACCAAAATTCCAGCATTTTCTATTGTGTCTATTTTGACCCTCCTGAATTCAGTTACATTGTTCTTTCTATTCGCATCTACTCTACGAGATTCTAAACACATCAAAATTGTTTGTTTTCGTAGTATAAAGGAAAGTGAATTGTTTTTAAATGATTATCATTTTTCTTTTTAGATATCTATTAAACATTGTGGTTTGTGATACTCATTGCCAGGCAGAAATTATTAAAGTAGGAGTACATATGAGTCTCAATCGATGTTTCACTATGTCCAAACGTACGAGTATAGAACTCCTCAATCCATTCATCATAAAAATCATTGTTCCATATTTTTAACAAAACAAACGTAAAACAAAGTGGTCAATTTAGCAAACAAAACCTGAAACAAATCCCTTCACTGTCTCGTTGATAATTCTACACAAAGGTAAGGCTTTTCTTTGATGTTCGCTTTGTTGCTCACCACTAGGGGTTTACAATTCCCTTATGTCATATATCGTCTTCTTCTTGAAATATTTTCCCGCCTATAGTTCCATTCAGTGTTTCCTTGAGCAGGCATTTTCACTGAAAGACACCATACAATTCCCCTTGATGAGCCTTAACCTTTTCCATCTTTACACTATTTTTAATACGGTGTCGTTTCTTTTTTAAACAACAAATTAAACTTAATTTTTTATCGTCATACTTTTTCTTTTCCGTAATTTTGACGATATACTTTCTCATAAATTTGTGAAAGTAATGTATACTGCCGTCTTGCAAGTAAAACCTGAAATCCGCGCATAATGTTTACTGATAACGTCCGAGTATAAATTCCAAATACAACTTCAGTTGGAACGCTTCCGCTGGTTTAAAGACAGTTTATCTGCATAATTCATTAAAGGCTCGTCGCCATAGTCTGTAATGCTAATGTAATCTAAAGATAACGGCAAATTTCTAATTTCGTGTTTAGAATTTCAAATACTAAACTGGCTGTCTTCTTAACCTCAAAACTTTTGTTCAATATTTCATTTCTTTGAAATGTTTTCTGGATATATATATATATATATATATATATATATATATATCTTCGATTTAGCTTTTTATTAATTTATTGATATCCTCAAGACATACAATAAAACATAGTAAATATAGGCTATATGGCATTTGATAATACTTTTAGTACTAAATGTAGAAAAACATGTAGGCCTACTTGGAAAAATTGAAAAATGCTACAAACCCAGACTTGACGTTTTTCTGCATTTTTATACTGATATGATATGGTATATATATATATATATATATATATATATATATATATGTGTGTGTGTGTGTGTGTGTGTGTGTGTGTGTGTGTGTGCGTGCGTGTGTGTGTGTGTGTGTGTGCGCGTGTGTGTGTGTGTGTGTGTGTGTGTGCGTGTGTGTGTGTGTGTGTGTGTGTGTGTGTGTGTGTGTGTGTGTGTGTGTGCGCGCGCGTGCTTGTGTGTGTGTGCGCGTGCGTGCGTGTGTGTGTGTGTGTGTGCGTGCGCGTGTGTGTGTGTGTGTGTGTGTGCGTGCGCGTGTGTGTGTGTGTGCGTGCGCGCGCGTGCGTGTGTGTGTGTGTGTGTTATATTTATGTGTATATGTATATATATATATATTATAGGTAGTCTAGTATTTGTTTAAGTTACAATTTTTTTTATCATTATATTCTGCTTTGATTGGTATTTAATGATTTTTTTAAAATATAAGTAGTATAAAAAAACATTTTATATGCTTAGCAAAACAAAAATTAACTGATTTTTTAGTAACAGATTTTGTAACAAAAATGTTCCAACTTAATTACATAATAATCTACCCATGTATGCATGCTGTACAATTGGTAGACCTGCCTAAGATCCCTTTGTAGATTATGTCATGCCTAGGAATACAGCATTGCACAAGTAACCTATATTATCTTTAGAATGGTACATTCCCATCCTGACCCTAAACCTATATAGCTCAACACATTCTTATTCCTAAAGGAGGATGTAGCCAACAGACACCTCCCAAATACCCTGAAGGAGTTAGGTCCTCCTGAAGCTGCACGGTATGAAGGTATGAGTAGCTTCTTATCTCTACCTAAGTGCACATATAATCCAACACCCATCACATCCAATTATGGCTTTAACATGTACATTTCTTCTTAAACAAAAAAAAACAATTTTTTTTTCATTTGGAAAAATGTAGCTTAGAACTGAAAACAGGTTTTATAAAAGAGAAAGAAAATTTAGTTTTAGTTTATGAGACCTGTATCAATAAAAAACTAACTTTTTTACTAAGTGGGCTCATTTTGGTAATGTTTTCAACTAATTCTTCAATACAATATATACAACCATAGGGTGAACATGCAAAGGGCTGAGTGTTTCCCGGTATATCCGGAAGAAATACAGGTAATTTAAAACCAAGATCTCAGGTAAAATTTTAATTTAAAATCTATCTTTAAGAAAACTTAGCCTCTGAAAATTAATTAATGTTTCTAATACAAATAAATACCTGGAAATGTGTATAAACACATGATATACAATTCATGTTTCAAGCTAATAAAGTGGTAGGTTTTCAAACACCATAACGATATTATAAAATTGATGTTGGTTCTAAGATAAATTATTTATCTTAGACAGAAGAATCAACAGATCTGAAGGGGAGGCAAAATCAAAATAGCCTTAACTTTAAAAATGACTTAATGATAGTTGGATATTTTACGTTTTTATGTGGACGTAATTGGTCCCTAAAATTTGTTGTATTTTTATCACAATGCTAATTAATTCATCTTTCAGGCAAGGATAGTTACATATTTTTTTTGTTTTCCTACAAAACCATGCTTTAGGTATGTATGTGACAGGATCAGGATGTTACAGGATTGCTCCTTTATTTATGACCATCACAGTTACGGCATAAGTAGAAAAATTCAAAATGTCAATTATTTCTAGCTATGTTAATAATCTGATGTATTATTTCAGTCACAAGGACAAATTGCAATTGTTTATTTTTCTTAAAATGGAAAATAACACACTACTGCAATCACTCCATATCCTGTTTCTTACACTTATCACACATACACTTCCTGGCTGTAGCATAGTGTTTGCATGGCCATTGGTGTAATGTCATGGTTCAATATGTTGTGTGCTTCAAGCTATTCTGTAGGTTAAGTTAAATCTTCAGTTTAATATTATTATTAAAATCCTTTTCTTATTATTGTTGTAATAAATTTAGTGCAACCTAATTGTTATGGTCTGTGTCCACTGTGAAGTAACTGGACCTGCTTCTGCAGGAATAAAAAAAATATTCTTACTTATTGCTGTACTTTCCTATTTATGTATTTATACATTATTTTTAATAGAGCGTACCTCAAGTTTTTTCGTTATTCTAGAATTAACTTAATTTTTAGTCTTACAATAGTTTTAAATAACATTCAATAAATACTGAAATCTTGTTGCTCTTCATGCAAAGCTGGTTAATTACTTGTTACACTTTGATATATTACTTGCGACCAGACTTTTTGTTAACTAAACGTTGTTAAATTGTTAACTTACACTTGGAGGAAACTATTTCGTCTTACAACTTCTTCAACGGAGGCATAAACAAAGTCGTAAGACGAAAACGTTTTCTCCAAGTGTAAGTTAACAATTTAACAACTTTTATTTAACAAAAAGTCTGGTCGCAAGTACTATCAAAGTAAAATAAACATTCTATAATATCATTGTAGACAAATTAACTCTTTTTTTTGTTATGAAAAACATTAATTGATTTCTAAAACATTTTTATAGGTAATACTTGGAAGTGCAATATTATTATAAATTTATCAAACATAATTTTCAAAATTTAGAATATTACCTTACTACAAGATTCTCAGAAACCCAAACAATAGTCTGAGGTGTTAATTATTGCTTTGTGTAAATTGGGACAAAAAGAATGGTGTCATTATCAGAGGAAAATAAACTAACTTACAAAACATTTTAGATTTATATTATAAGTAATAGCTTATTTTGTTTAATTGAATGTAAAACAAATTCACCTGGTATACATACACTCTTCTTACAATACAGAAGTAATCAGAAATTTCTTACACTTAAATTTTAATAATCAGAACATGTTTTTTTTGCAACTTTGTACACTGATGTGTATTTCTTCTTTATTACATGTATAAACTTTAACATACTAACATTATCAACTCAGACTATAAAATTATTACCTCTGAAATTAGTTTATTATCTGACGATAATAATAAGATTCATGTATCAAAATTTATTTTAGGAAAGTTAATTTATTTTAACTTAGAACTTCTATTTGAAGTTTATTATCAACTTATGCTAGGCGACCACAGAAACTTTGAAACTTGCCAAAATAATTAAATCTTTCTCACACTTTAATACAGCACTCTTTTATATTGAACATTTTACTTTATTTTGAAAAATAAAAGATTACATTATAAAAATGTTTAGAAAACTGTGTTTACAATTTAATTAAATGCAACTTTTCATGTTTTTTTTTCAATGGGAAAAATGAATTCATTCTATTAGTTCTCACTTTTCTCATATATATATATATATATATATATATATATATATATATATATACATCTTGTTCAAATTTTCAATTATTAATCAAATACTTTTTATTCATCCACTCAAGTTCAAATATGTTTTTGTAAAACTTGTAGTGCATGACATTACATGTTAATGTTGATGACGCGTTTCGATGTAATTATTTCATTTATGAAGATAACCGTATCCGTTAGCTCCATTACCTTTGTAAATGAAACAATTGTTTCGAAATGCATCAGCAAGTAAGTTTGAAACTATCCACTCAGTTATGCAATAATTACTTATAGAATAGGTTGTGTTACAAAAGAGTAGCATAAATTATCAATATTTAATGTTGTAGGTAAACAATATTGACATACAACTATTTACCTAATTTTGATTACGATAATTTAATTTAGCTGCAGGAATACTTTATTGCTGGTTTTAAAAAAATTGATAAATTACTTTTTGAAAAACTTACCATTGATAAATAAACCTACTCAAAACATTTCAATAATTTATTTTAAATATAAATTACTTCCTTGCTTTTTTTTATTTAAATTCCTTCTATTAGGTCACACTCTCCTGATATATATCTTGTACAAATTTTCAATTATTAATCAAATACTTTTTATTCATCCACTCAAGTTCAAATATGTTTTTGTAAAACTTGTAGTGCATGACACATTACATGTTAATGTTGATGACGCGTTTCGATGTAATTATTTCATTTATGAAGATAACCGTCTCCGTTAGCTCCATTACCTTTGTAAATGAAACAATTGTTTCGAAATGCATCAGCAAGTAAGTTCGAAACTATCCACTCAGTTATGCAATAATTACTTATAGAATAGGTTGTGTTACAAAATAGTAGCATAAATTATCAATATTTAATGTTGTAGGTAAACAATATTGACATACAACTATTTACCTAATTTTGATTACGATAATTTAATTTAGCTGCAGGAATACTTTATTGCTGGTTTTAAAAAAATTGATAAATTACCTTTTGAAAAACTTACCATTGATAAATAAACCTACTCAAAACATTTCAATAATTTATTTTAAATATAAATTAGTTCCTTGCTTTTTTTTATTTAAATTCCTTCTATTAGCTCACACTCTCCTGATATATATCTTGTACAAATTTTCAATCGTTAATAAAATACATTTTTATTCATCCAATCATGCTTAAATTTTTATTAACCTATAGTGGATGACAATCGATGTTAACACAGTTTTTTCAAATATTTATTCAATAATTAAATTATAAAATATTTGGAGGTCTAGGTCGGATTCGAACTGAGTATCTTCATGTTTAAAGTCTAGGGCTTTCGGCACTGCGCCAACTTTCCCATATTATAGAAGTATATTTCTCAAAGAAGTATATGAGTTTTTCTTTTTCTCCCATCTGGTTGTCGCCAAAACCTTCATTTTTCCCGTGGTTATTACACAATATAAAAATTCTGCAGTATTAAAAACGAATGAAAAGAATTAAATGAACTGGATTAACGGTATCGAACCTTGCTTCACAGATGGACAATACTAAATGTAAGCGAAAAGAAACTACAACACAATGGAAACGACAAAAAAAGCGTGTAAACAGTAACAAAAAAAAATAATAGTCCAACACCATACATAGAAAGGAAAATGGAAAATTCACTTTCTATTTTGCCACTTAATATTGTTATTCTGTCGTATCCATATACATATTTATATTAGTTGTAATTATGAAATAAAAAGAAAGTATAATAAAATTTTTCATCGTTAACATGAGTAGGAATTTACTTAATTTTTTTTTTATATAATTCTTGTACAAATCAAAATATGCAAAATTTATGATGAACATTTATATCAGTATGCCTAATCAATAATGAATTAATTCACAATAAATATACTTAGTTGTCACAATACAGATATAGCCTTATGAAAAATTAAGTGATTTTCCTAATTGGAAGAGAAAAGCTCACTCTCAATGGAGTTAATTTTGAAAGTATAAATATTTGTATATAGATATCTCCTTCATCGCTACAAGCACGGCATTCCAGTACCTTCGTACCCGCAACAGCCGATGTCAGATACACAGTTTTGCCACTAAAGTTTGTATGTGTCTTATTGAAACAGAGTTTGCGTCGTCATTTTGACGATGCCTAAATGATCGTGTAACTTTTTTTAAGATTGTGTTCTCTATACATATTTTTTTTAAATTCTTTAATTTTATTAAAAACCTGTACTACAACTCTTTCATTTGTTACATTCTGCGTTTTTTGTGATTAAAATGTGTTTAACATCATTTTTAAAAGACTTTTTAAAACATTTGTGTTTCACTCTTTAATTAAAACGTAGTCATCGTAATTATGATTTTTCTTTCTAATAGCAGGATTTGTAGCTACTATAATATTTTTTGTAGTAATCAGATATATGATTTATAAGTAAACAGGTGAAAAAACGCAGACATAAATAATCTAGGGTTAATTATAAAACCAAAAGTAATTTACCATATTATTTCTCAAAAAACCTATTGTTTTTTATAGAAAAATACTCCTCAAATTGTTCAAAACTTAAAATAAAGTCTTTTGAAATATTTTATATCTTTTAAATAAAGTTTACAAAAGCTTTGCAATGCCTAATCACTCTGTAATTCATAATTTATGCATGAATGGTAATGGATTTGATCACGGTAGGCTGTTGGAGTAGTATTACGCTGAGCCAACTTGCATGAATGAATATAAGTATTTGAACAGCATTTGATATATTTGCCGACTAACTGAGAAAATATCCCTTCTTCAATTCTTGCAACTTTTGAAATAAAGACATAAAGTTCATTCAGATTTGTGACCACAGTACTATTTTGAGTTTGTGAATTGATGAATGGCATTATTCTTCTCTTTACAAAAATCTTCTCAACACCTTCCTATCAACACTGTTTCTTTAAAAACTTGCTCATGCATTTAGGCAAATATTCTCAAATAGTATGTAGAGCAATCTAGTATGTAGAGAAGGAGCAATCTTTTACATCTTCTTGAAATCGTATAAATATCTTCTATTTGATCTTGTAACCAACCAATAAATTCAATTTTATTTAATTATCACTTTGTTTTAAAAATTGTTATAATAATCACTTGGGCTAAATGTTCTCTTGAACAAATAATTACTATCCTTATAAAGTGTCTCAGATAGTTTTTACCATCTGTCCACCTTAATTCCATTTTTCTTGATACAGGTAAGGTTACATTAAAAATAAAATTGTTGTTCAAGTTAGAATCAAAATTTACCTACTAGTTTTAATTATTTTTGAAAATTTTACAATCAAAATTTGAAAAATGTTATAATTAATTCTTAGAATTTCAAACAAATTACATTCCTTTACCCTGTTAAAATAGAAGGGAGATTATGATGTGATTGAAACTAATTACCATCTTTGTGTCAATTTCATAATTCAAAAACTTATTCTATCATAGTTTTCTTTTCATAAAAAAACTAATTTAAGAATGTGCAAATCCGTACCTCAGAAAAACTGCATTTTGAATAGCTGTTCATAGTGAAAGTTAATTCCTGATAAAAATTAATTTTACGTTTAGCCCATACTAACAGTAATTCACCTTACCTTGCATCTTGATATCAAAGGAAAAAAGAACTTGACCATGATTATTGTAACTTTAATACCAAATCAAACTCCTGTCCATAACTTGATTTGATAGCCAGACTAAATTATGTCTTCTATAATTTGTAACCCTAACAATGATTTTAGCCTAATGTTACTTGTAGGCCTACAAACTCTTGTTCTTGCAAACCTATTCTTCATAAAAGTAAGTATATTAGTGCTTGATTTAGTGTAGTTGTTATATTATAATTTATTATTGATTCAAAATAATCTAAAACCATCCCGCAGGGGGGTGCGGACTAGCCGCACCTACGAGGGATTTGGCGTCCCTCGCGGTACCCTAGCCTAACACTACACCACTCACAAAAACATACACACACCAACACAATCTATACACATTTCAACACTTACATCTTCGCTTAGGGAATTTTGACTGGTCAGAACCGTTGCGCGTTGGGAGTGCTGAAAAGTCCAGAGCGTGACAAACTCTGGTCTGGGACGCTGATGTGAGCTTGCTCTGCCGAAGACGTAAGCGCGGTTTCTGGTCTACCAGCCGCTTCGGTCCTTGGTCAGGGAGTGTCCGCGGTGCATGGGTGTCGGAGCCTGTGCACAGTATTACGAGTCCTCGACTGATGCCCATCCAGTCGAGCTAAGGAGAAAAGCTATAGGCCTCAGAGTTCTGAGGGTTGGAAATGATCTTAATGTGATCCAAGGGTGTACCCGTTCCTATAGTCTCGCCCGTAACGCTTGACACGATGGCTGGCAAAAAATATTTATGGATTCAAAAACCACGTCAAATATGACTAGTCTGAAGAGGACACGCCAGGATTCTCCTGACGATCTAACTTGTAAAGATTTGAGTAAAAAGTTGATGGTGGCAACGTCGCAGACATTGCCATCAGCAAAGTATTTAGTGGTTTCTAGTGCCGAAGAAGGGAAAGATCTTTCTAAAGTTTCTCCTTTCCTTATTAACAAGGCTATTACTGCCTGTGCTGGAGGCCCAGTAGCCTCTATTAAGAAACTTAGAAACGGAACAATGTTAGTTACGACTTCCACCGAGAGACAAACCTGTGCTCTATCTAAATTGACCTCTTTCTTTGATCAGGTCAAGGTATTTGTGGCTCCCCATAGATCCTTGAATTATTCAAAGGGGGTTATCACATGTAGGGATTTAATGTACCTTCCGGTTGATGAAATTAAATCCGAACTCTCGTCTCAGTCAGTTACGGACGTTGTCAATATAATGAAAATGGACAAAGGAGAAAAAGTAGCAACAGCTTCTTTTATCGTCACTTTTGGAAAGCCGGAAATACCCGAATACTTACATGCAGGTTACCAAAGGCTCTCAGTGAGACCATACGTGGCTAACCCTAGGCGCTGCTTCAAGTGCCAGCGATTTGGGCATATCAGCTCTACCTGTTCGAAGCAGAACGTATGCGGTATATGTAGCGTTGAAGGCCATGATGATAAGGAATGTGTCAATTCTCCGAAATGCGCCAACTGTGGTGGTGACCACCCAGCGCGATCCTACAACTGCCCTACTTTTAAGGAAGAGAAAGCTATCCTAGGCATCATGGCGAAAGACAAGCTGTCGTTTCCAGAGGCCAAAAAACTCTATAGATCTACTCAGCCAAAGGCAGACAGTAAGACTTATGCCGCTACTCTGACCGCTTCCAAATCGTCCTGTAACAACTGTGCCGAGCTGTCAAAAAAAATTGAAGTTCTAACTGAACAAGTTTCTCGCCTTTTGTCCATAGTCACGAATGGTCCGTCCTTGAATTTGGTACAACCTGCAGCAACGGATAATGTTTTACCTCGTGTACCTGTCCCTTCCACTGGGGGGATCGGAGCACGAAATAAATCACTAAGCGAGCCTTGTGTTTCTGTGCAGAAGATATTATCAACGGGTAATAAACCTTCTGTGCAGAAGACGGAAAAATCCAAACCACGTAGACCAGTGTTATGACAGACCACATCGCCACCGTCGTTACCGGGCATTAAGAAAAATGCTAACAAAGGAGGGAATGTAAAAACTACCCCTCCTAAACCCAAAACTTCCTCAGATTCCATCCCTGAACGGGTGGATATAGAATCTGAGAAATGTAAGCCTGAGACGTCTAAAAACGTCCCAGGCAAAAAAGGAGAGAGCACCAATGGGTGTCAAATAAATCCTTTGCTAAGCTAATAAATGTCTTTGCTTAGGAAGTCAGTGATACAATGGAACGTCAACGGTGTTAGGAGTCACATAGAAGAACTTAAAGTACTCGTGGGAGATGTGTATCCAATGTTTGTATGTCTACAGGAGACACATCTCCACGAATCGCATAATTTCCATTTAAGGGAGTATTCAGTTTTTAGATCGGACTTCGTTACAGAAGATCGAGCTAGAGGTGGCGTAGCCATCCTAGCCCGTGACTGTATCGATGCTGTTTCTCTAAACTTAATAACTCCTTTACAAGCAGTAGCCGTTCAAACAGCTGTCCCGTATAAAATCACTGTGTGTTGTGTCTACTTGCCACCACAAGAAAACCTGCATCACAGTGATTTAGTGAATTTAATAAGCCAGTTACCAACTCCGTTCTTATTGGTAGGGGATTTTAATGCCCACCATTCGTCTTGGGGATCTCCGACTAGGAACTCTCGAGGTGACCTTGTTGAGAGTGTGAGAACGGAACTGGACTTATGTCTGCTAAATGACGGTTCGCCTACCCATTTAGCAGCATCTACTGGTGGATGGACAGCTGTTGACCTATTGATTTGCAGCCCACAATTAGCTACTAGATGCACATGGTCGGTACTCAACGATTTGTATGGTAGCGACCATGTGCCTATTAAGATCAGTTTATGTGACTCCCAACCCTGTTATGCTCGAAATCCCAGTTGGATTTTGCGAAAAGCCAACTGGGACTCGTACTCGAATTACCTTGTATCACTTGACATAGATTATTTGACACCCATTGATGAAAATATAGAAAATATTACGAAAGCAATTTTAAATGCCGCTGAAAAGACCATTCCGAAAACCTCTACGCATCCACGCCGACCGCCTGTGCCGTGGTGGAACGACGAATGCACAGAAATCCTCCGTTTACGACGAAGAGCTTTAAGAAGATTTAAACGACACCCAACGAATGGAAACCTTTAGGAATATAAAATACTCCGTGCGAAAGCACGGAGGATATTTAGGCTGAGTAGAAAGAACTCTTGGGAACAGTACATTAGCACAATTAGACGAACAACTCCGTCCTCCACAGTGTGGAGGAAACTAAGATCAGTTTGTGGTACTTCCATTCCGTTGCCAGCCATTGCGCTGAAGCAACCAGATGGGAGATTAATCACAAACAGTGATGACATTGCTAATGTACTTGGAACATCTTTTTCTAACTTTTCTGCTACTACAGCCTATGATAGATTGTTCCAGATGTATAAACTGAAGGAAGAAGCAATACCGTTTACTGTTGGGTTGTCTGAGGACTCTACTTTAAACACCCCTTTCTCTATAGGGGAATTGGAGTCAGCTCTTGCGTCAACGAAGGATTCTGCACCAGGTCCTGATTCCATTGTGTACTCCATGCTAAAACATCTACCATCATCGGCGAAACTTGTCCTCCTTCGAGTATACAATCGTTTATTCGAGGAGCGCTCTTTCCCCGATGCATGGTTAGAATTGACTGTAATTCCTCTTTTGAAGCCAGGTAAGGACAAAACCAACCCCAGTAGTTACAGGCCTATATCACTTACAAGCTGCTTGTGCAAACTACTGGAGAAGATGGTCAACCGCCGTCTTGTCTGGTACCTAGAAACCAACAACCTTCTTAGCAACGAACAATGTGGTTTCAGACTAGGACGCTCATCAGTTGACCAATTGGTTTTGTTAGAATCCGCTATTCAAGATGCCTTTCTCTTGCGCCAAACGCTCGTTGCGATTTTCTTTGACCTTGAAAAGGCATATGATATGGCATGGAAAAGAGGAATTCTGAACACTCTGAAATCATGGAGTATACAAGGGAATATCCTAGCATTCATCGCTAACTTTCTTTCTAATAGATCTTTCCGCGTTCGACTTGGAGGCACGTATTCAAACAGCCATACACAGGAGAATGGTGTACCGCAGGGCAGCGTGCTGAGCGTCACGCTGTTTGCCGTTGCAATAAATAGTATCACCAGTAACATACGATCTCCGGTACACTGTTCCCTTTTTGTGGATGACTTTTGTATATATATTTTATTTGATAAAAGACTCTCATGGAGTCCACATGTTCGTGATTTGAAGGTGAGATGCAGCAAGAAATTGGATATGTTAAGAGTCCTTAGTGGTACGAATTGGGGAGCAGACAGAACTAGTATGCTTCGATTTTATCGCGCAGTCGTTAGATCCCGCATAGATTATGGTTGTCAAGTCTACTCATCTGCACGACCTACAGTTCTGAAAACTCTTGATACCATCCACCACTCTGGACTTAGACTGGCTACTGGTGCATTTAGAACTAGCCCAATCCCTAGTCTTCTTGTCGAAGCTGGGGAACCTGCCCTTTCTAGACGACGTCAGATGCTACAAATATCTTACGTTTCTGTTCTTCGAAGCAAACCCAACCACCTGGCATTTGAAATAGTCTTTAATAATAAGTTAAATCAAGTGTACATTACTCGTCAACGTTCGACCGCTCCATTTGGCATACGAACGTTAAGAATATTGGATGACCTTGAGTTGCAACTTCCAACTATGTTTGAACGACAAATGTGCTATCTACCTCCATGGATAATAAAAACGCCACACTTCGATTTCTCATTGTCCAGTTATATAAAACACGATACTCCTGTTGTGGTCTACCACCAGGAATTTTTATCCATTTATAAATCTCACCAACACAGTGAAATTATTTTCACTGATGGATCTAAACTGGACAATGGCGTTGGGTGTGCGTTTTATGCATCTGGATGTACCTACACGTACGGATTGCCCTCAGCTTGCAGTGTTTTCACGGCAGAACTATTTGCTATTTTTAAAGCTTTGACCGTCATTCAATCTCGATCCTCGCATTATCTTTTGTGTTCGGATTCCAAAAGTGCTCTTCAGGCTCTTCAGGATGTTTTCTCTAGCAACCCTTTGGTTGGGGACATTTTGTGTGCTGTACACAGGCTTCAATTGAGGGGTGTGGGGGTAACTTTCTGTTGGGTTCCTGGACATTGCGGAATACTTGGAAACACAAAAGCGGATGAAGCGGCGAAGAAAGCTACAAGTTTGGTGCCTATTACTCAACTGGTTATGGCATCTGATTATGTGTGTTTCGCGAAACATTTATTGCTCGCTGCTTGGAATGACGAGTGGCATACCGTGATTGAGAATAAGCTGAGGGAAATTAAAGATACCGTCCGTCCATGGAGGTCTTCAATTCGTTCAAAACGTAGGGAGGAAGTGGTGGTTACACGCCTTCGCGTTGGCCACTCTTTTGCAACTCATGGATATTTGATGAGTCGTGAAGATCCACCAATATGCCAATATTGCGGTGATATCTTCACAATAAAACATATTTTAGTAGACTGTGTTAATGTAAGCAATGTTCGTGCCCTTTTTAATTTAAAAGGGAGTTTAAAGGTGGTGCTAAGGGACGATGCCTCGGCCATTGACCAAGTCATCGCTTTCTTGCACCACTTGAAAATATTTTTTAAAATTTAATACATAAATATATATATATTTTTTAATTTTATTTATACATATAATTCTCTGTGTTTCTTTAATTTATTATAATTAAATTTATTTTCTGTTCTTGTTATTGTTATTGAGATTTATTTATTGTAAATTGTTACCTATTATTGTTTTACATATTATTTATTTACTGTTATATTGTTCTTTGTTGTTATTTTGTTATTTAGTTTTTAAGAATTTTTTCATTGTTATATTGTTGTTTTTTTGTTTTTTATTGTTGGTGTTTTATTTTGTTTTGTAATTTTTGTTGTATTTATTTATTTGTTTATTTATTAATTTATTTGATTTTATTTAAAACATTGCGTTCTTTGTTAGATTTTGTTTGGCGATGATAACCACAATTGGTTTTTCGCCAGGAAAAAAAAAAAAAAAAAAAAAAAAAAAAAAAAAAAAAAAAAAAAAAAAAAAAAAAAAAAAAAAAAAAATCTAAAACCAACAACAATCTGTTTGCCATTTCATGCTTTATTGATAGAATTTCCAAAGTGTTTTAGAAGATTGACTGTTAAAAACAGGTAATGATGACATTTTCTTCCCACTCATTTTAGTTTTTTTCCAACAAAGGGATGTTCCCCACATCTGTCAAATATATTACCTCTATCCCATAAAAAATTTCTCAATTACAATATCCAGACTACAGCATTTCTCAAAACCCCTCTTCTTCTCATCCACTCAAACTTCTTTATTCTCGTAGTTATCTGGTTCTGTATCAGTGTCATTATTTTATTCACTTATATTAACTTCATCATCTGGTCCAACAAGTTTTTCATTAAGGAACCATATGATTCCAGTAATAATATTAAAATGTTTCAATTTTCAAAACTAACCAACTATAGCACAAACATCCGTCAAACAGTAAAAAAAAGTTATATTTAAGTTATATATAAGTTGTCCAAACAAAACAATGAAATAACTTAAAAATCACACATGCAAGCGCAGTAGCTTGATGCCAATGGTTTAAAATACAAAGAACTAATGATACAAAAGCAGAAGAGTGGATTCAGGTAAACATGTTTTATGGTAAATTAGCAGTTGTTTAAAAGGTATTATGAGAAAACCAAAAATGTGCTGTTGCTTTATGACAGCTCTAGTTGCTACTTTAAAGGCTAAAATAACATTTCAGTTGTTAATAAGTTGTTAAAGTTATTCTTTATAATGAAAAATCTCATTTTATTAATATTTAATTTCATTTTGTATGCAGTACACTCTTGATCCATACCACAAAATGGTTGTTCCTGGAGAGAAAAAACCTATGATAAAAATTGCTGGTTATCTGGAAAAGCGAGGCAAAATGGTGAGAATTAAATTATTAAGATAATTTAAAACAAAATTTTGTAATAATCTTATATCTTTGTGTGTATATATGTGTGTGTGTGTTCTATTATTCATATAGATTTGTTTTACTCCTTTTCTTTATTTCACATAAGAAAGGATTTACATATCCTCATCACTGCAAAATATGTATTAGAAAATCAAAATCACTAGGAATAAAATTGATATCACTCATCTTGTTTATAAAACAAAAGATACAACATTTTTAAAATCCAACTAAGTATAATTACCACTATAAACATAGTTTTATGAGACTCTAAAATATTATGCAGAGGCTAATACCATTTGTTATAGAATTCTATAGCAGACTACCACATACTAGTGTCAATGCTATAGAAATTCTGTGTACTCTGTCAATTAAATTGATCTTTGTTAATCTAGGTTCAGATTTTTTCTTGTGGTAGTTTTTCTTTCTGTTTCCAAACATACAGCCTTGATTTGTCCCCATACTCACTTCCACATAAAGCATTTACATATGTTTGTAATATTTTAGCTATAAGAGTTAACTTTCTTACTAGGGTATATATTTTTTAAAAAATACCATCGAAAAGGGTTTAAAACAGTTTTTAAAGAAATTACTCTCTACAACAGTAAAAATTAAAACAGTTAACTCTAAATCTCACAACACATTAGTTTATAAAACAAACACACTAGTTTATTAAAACAACCAGACTAGTTTTGACTACTACATTTCACCTGATGAAGGTGACATCGTTGTTAAAACTAGTCTGGTTGTTTTAATAATAAACTAGTGTGTTTGTTTTATTAAACTAAAATGTAGGGAGATTTAGAGTTAACTGTTTTAATTTCTACCATTGTGCATTGTTCTCACTAGCTAAGCTATAATTAATATTATAATTAAATTACTTTCTTTCTGCATATTCTTATGTTCTATGTTTCTGATTTATAACTATTAACTTATTTCTACTTTTATATCACTTGGGAAAAACCACTACTCACTGTTATTTTCACCAGATGTCTTTCACACTAGGTCAGTACATTGTGATATCTGTGAGTCACAGACAAGACTGTTGTTCAAGGGTGGTGTATTGTATATCTCAAAGTTTTCTGTTGTTAGAGTAGTTGTTAATTATGTGTTCAGATATAGTATTTGATCGTGAGTGTGTTTTGTCGTTTAGAATGTATTGTGGATGATTTTTGTGGTGTTTTTATATCTCATAGGTTTCTGTTGTGTTAAGTTTATTGCTTTTCTTGATGTAATGAATGATTTTTAGGTTAGTGTCTATATTGGTGTGTGTGGTATGTGGGTGTGTGCGTGCATGTGTGTGTGTGACTGTGTGTGTGTGTGTTTGCAAAGTTTGATATAGGTTGTGTGTTTTTTTACGTGTTCCTTGTATCTTGTGGTAAAGTTTCTCCCTGTTTGACCTGCATAAAAGCTTTTGCAGTCATTGCATGTGATCTTGTATACTCCTGCCCTGTCGTTTTTGTTCTGGTGTTTTTTTTAACATCTGTAGATGTTTGTTTTAGTTGTGTTTAACCTTTTAAAGGCTACTTTGTATTTAAGTTTGGGGAATGAGGAAGCCATTTTTTGTGATCTTTTTCTTTATTTTTATGCTATATATTATTGTATTTTTGTGTTATTGTTGTTTTTTTAATGTTCTATTGTGTGTTTGTTGTTGTTTGCACATTATGTTGTTTATCAAGTTGTGTTTGTATTCGTTTCTATATGCTATATATTTTATTCTGTTGAGTTTGTTTTGTCTATCTTCATTGTTCACGGGTATGTTGATTAGTTGTGAATCATGGAGAAGAAGGCAGCATGTTTGTGTTGTAAGAGGTTGTTGGAAGTATTGTGTATAACTCTGTCCTTGGTGGCAAGCTTTCGGTATATTTTAAATGAGTGTTTGTTGTATTGTTTTGTTACTGTGAAACCGTGGAAGTTGGTTTTGTTCTGATTCCATTGTGAAGCTACTATTATTTTATAATTTGTTTATATATTTGGGAAAGGTATTTATTTGTCTTATGTTGCTTTTTCACGTCTGCTGAAAAATATCATTAAATTGTGGTTTTTTTGCCAAGTGATACTAAAAGTAATAATTTAGAAAACCTCAAGATGTACGACATAAAAACTGCAAGTATTAACTCATTATTATAATCATATTAAAATTGTATACACTAACTTCTTCTCAGTGTTATTGCAGTTTTTCATGTGATTGTGAAGCCTGTTTGAGTTTTGGTTTTTCTTTACCTGCTCATCATTCCTCTGGTCTCAGGTTACCATTCCATTTTGAGAGGATTTGCTTTTTATCTTTAAAAAATAAGTACTCTCCCATTCCTCAATTTGTTCTTTTAATTTATTTACCAACCAAATTTACTTACAATATCTTGCTTCTATTATATTTGCTTTATAATATCAAAGACAACCACTTATGGCAGATTATTAATTTATCTTAGGATATCTCACTACCAAATAAAGCTTTCATAAAACTAATATTAGGCTGTTCTAGATATAATCTCTGCCTCATTCTTTGCCATTGGAACCAATAATCATACAGTTTGCTAAAGCTTCATGGAATGTTAGAGTTTATGCCATTTTCTTTTTTTACTCACCTTTCAAAACAAAAAAAAAACTATTATACTCACCAAGTATATAAACGATGTCAACATTTTAGTTAGAATAAACATTGTGGTGTATGGACATGTTTTAAGCAAATGTGTTATTTGTAACTAATTCTGATGTTTTTGCTAATACAGTAAACAATAATAAAGATATTTCAGGAATAACTTTGCATAAAATTTAATATGTTTTGATTTCAATAACTACGATAGACTTGGTCAATAAAATTTTTTATGAATTGTCACAAAACAGAAACTAAATATACTAAAAACACTTGTAAATATGTTACACTTGCCTATATTAGTACTTACTTTTATAATTGATGAAGACGGCTGTTTAGAGAGATGTGTCCAATTGTCCACTGAGACCGTAACTGCCAATATAATACTAAATATACTGAATTCCACTTGGCAGTTGTAATTATCTAGAGCAAAGACAACCGACACAAAAAATAATTTCTTTTTTTCTCTAAAGAAAATACAACCTTAATAACCTTTATATACAGATATTGTTAAAATACAGATGTGGCATTTGTTAGTATCAATACATTGACTCAAATCAGCATTCAGACAAGTTTGAGCTTTAACTTAAGGCTTTTTCCATTTTTTCAGCAGTCAGATGTCTTCAGCAATCCTGATGCAATAGATATAAGGCTGGAGAATGCCATTTCCAGTAATAGAACAGAATGAAGTCATAAAGATTGTCCTGTGTAAATACCAATTAATTGATTTGGAGATAATTAGAATTTTCCATTTTTTTAGCTGCACCATGTTTTATGCAGATCCTGTATTTACAATTTCATGACAGGTTCTATTCTAACACTAGCTGACATTAGAGTTGCATGATGCAATGATTGCTTCAAGTCAGCACTCTTTTCCAGCTTATCAGCTTTTATTTATCCCACAATACTGGCATGACTCAGTATCCACTGCAATGTAGGTTCCATTCAGATATAACTCCCCACTGTAATTCCTCTTGGCATTAAAAATTCTGTTGTAATTTATTTTAATGTTGCTTATGAGTTCAGCAATTGTTCCCTGAGAGTCAATTCTATGGAAGATAGCTTGTACCTCATCTATAACAGGGAATAAATTTTAGGCCCAGGTGCTTCATAGATTGCTTCTAATCCATCATTGAATTACAGGCATTTTTTTACCAAAAGCACTCCTGCTCTTGAAAAGAAGAATCCCGTGCCTATTTTCCTGACTCGCATATGAAATGATGTGTCAGTATAAAATGGATCTAGATTTCTCATGAGTGTAACGTGTACATGGTTTCCGTCACAATGCTGTTGGGTGAAACACTATCTTTTGCAGATTATGGACAAGCAAAGATGTGAGATTTGAGAAACAACAAAAAAGCAGTAAAAATCTGACTCAGTTCAGCAGTTTTAGCTATTTGCAAAGTTTATGTTTAGAGCTATTTGTAGCTATTGCCGATTTGTAGCTATGCCAGTAATTGTGGTCTATTCAACTACTGGCAGTTGTAACAAATTCAAAGAATTTTGTAATTAAAATACCTTTTAAATTTTTTCATGTAGGTTTTAAATGCTTATACAAGGTTTATATTTTTGGATGATTTTTAGAGAGTAGTATGTCGTTGGAAACGTTGGTGGTTCGTATTGGAAGGACGACTACTGTTGTACTACAAATCACAGCTGGAGTACATAAACCTCTCACCTTGTAGAGGATCACTTAATTTGGGTCTGGCATCCAGTGTACTCCCGGGAAAGGGATTGGAGCTGCAAGTGATCACAAGATCCCAGACTGTCACACTGGTAAATAGAACTCTTTAGTTTTATGTAGAATAAATTCTTACTGAATTTGTTAATCCGTTCTTAGAACTGTTCTCTTTTAAGAATAATTCTTTAAGATATTTTTTTAACTCTTAGATTCTACAAAAAGTAAATTCTTTATTGTGCATTCAAAGGGCATATTTTTACTACTTTGTAATTTTAGTTAGGTGAATATCAACTTGATTGCATCTGTTTAACTTCAAAATTTATTTCCATTTGTCTTATAATTGAGGCATAGATTTACCAAGTTACAACTGTTGATATGTCATTAATTAGTGATTTGATTGAACTAGAAGAATTTTTCAAGTGCCATATATAAAAAAGTTCAATACTTCTTTGTGTCTTGACCAGAGCTGTCCTTAGAAAAAGCGAGGCCTGAACAAAACATTTTTGTGATGCTTGGAGCCAAATATTTTTGCAAGGTGTTTTTTAAAAAAGTGCTCCCCAAAAAATTTTTTTTTAAAAAACACACTAAAAAGTGTGTTTAGATCAATTTTGATGAAGTCATTTCGTTCCAAAACACACCAATCATTTAGGTGATTTTTTTCATATAGCTGCTATCAAATGTTGTTTGTGTTCTTGTAGTCATTATGCCGATATCTTGTTCATAGGTTTTGTCATTAATCAATAATTTAACATGTTGCACGGGTAAACAGACAAACATTTTAGGTATGTATATATATATTTTATTATGTGATTTTCATTGAACCAAAAGTTTTTCGTTATTTTTTAGTGCAAGTAAACACTTGCGGGGCTAGGCCTTCCTCAGCTGCTCCCCTCGCTCCATCCTAAGGACGGCTCTGGTCTTGGCATATCCTACAAACTCAGTCAACTAATAGTTGCAAACCTTCCTAAAAATTGCATTGTCCTCTAACTCTGGTAGTTATTACTATTTAAAATCAATGTCAGCATTTTTTTAAACTATTTACCAATACCATCAACTATGTTGGTTCATCAGCCAATATTCCTTGATTTTTCTTGCAATAGAAAACTTGTTGTCAATAGTGGAAATTATAAATAGTGCTCTTCACCACTACCAAAATACATTGGTTTTCTTTGGCCCCTCAGCAAACAAATAAGGAACGTGTAAATAAACTTGTGTATAAATTAACAACATCAATTATTACATTGTAGAAATATAGAAGGCTTAGGTAAAATATACGTTAAATTGAGATATAAATTAGGTGTTATTCTTGAAGTAGATCTATTCTTTTCAGAGGTAATAGGAAGATGCGTTAGTGAAGGTGATGACATGTTCATGAATTTTCTTGGGTGGACTAAACAGACATAGTAGGTGATTTCATGATTTTTCTTGGAAGATTGGATTTGATTGGATAAAAATTGGATTTTGATAAAGATTAATTGAATTCTGTTTAAGGAATAAACTTATTCTATCTGAATCTAGTAGATTATCTGATCCTTTACTTAGCAATCTTTATTTTTCATGGTACAACATCTTACGAGATATAACAGTATATTATAAACCCATTCCATTGTGTGAGTTTTATGGTGTTACACTTTATTTTAATTGCAAGAGTTCATAGGCAGAATTTTTTTATAACTTTTTTCGGTTATTTGTAAAAAAACCCACTACAACAGAGATCACCTCTGGGGATTTTACACAAAATCTTTCTAATTTCTTAAGCATACTTTGACTTTATAAGCCAAAATTGTGTATTTATTATCAGAAAACATAACTGGTGTTAATGCAATGACAGTCTAATCTTATCTCTAAATCTTTTAACTAGATTTGTATGATTTTTAACAATACATTGTGGTCAGTAAAACTGGGTAGAAATAATTTCAATATTCAACAGTTAGTAGCAATTAATTAGTATAAAACTTATTTATCTTGATAAAGTTGTGTTCATAAATATGAAAGTCAATAAAATTTCCAGGAAGGAGAATCCATCTTACATGTAACACTTACTTTGGTATGTCAACTATAAATGTGAAAAATAAGGAATGTATTAATCAAAAAACTAATTTTAAAATATTTTAAGCTAATAAATTACTAATTAAAAGTCATCATTAAATTTCAAGTGATTTAATTTGTCATTGGGTTTAGCTCCAAAGGTTCTGCAATTTTAAAAATAAAATACTCAAAACTAATAATAGTTTAAAAAAGAAATTCCCCAAAGGCTATTTATTCGTTGTGCTCATATAGAAAAAACTGTCATTAACTTTCACGATCAAAATGTTTTTTTTTCTTAACACTTTAAAATACATCAAAATACAAGAAATTTTACAAATATTAAATTTATTGTATTGATAGTGTTAATCTTAGCAAAGTTGTTTCCAAATTGAAGTTGTTTCTTTTTAATTTCACATACCCACTGTGAGCATGAATTATGTATAGTCTTTGTATGCTTACATAAATAGATATTCTTACCCTTAACCACCCCTGCCCCTAAATATCTCAATGCAGAGCTGCCTTTGCACTCCAAGCATGAAAAAAATTGTTTTGTTATATAAAGCAATGGAAGTAATTTATTGTTTACATCTCTGTAGGCTTATGCATGTTAGAGTAAATTATGTTATTTTAATTTACAAAAATAACCTCAGGACTTTTCCAGAGAGCTGGTAATCGTATAGACCATGATCAATGGCTCCAGTCTCTTTTGGATGCCATGGCTCTTCAAGGCTCTGTTAATCCTTTTTGTCTCCGACCAGTTCTACATTTTCGTTACTGTGATGATGTAAGTGATAACATATATGTGTTTTTAATTATTTTTGATTAATTTAATAAGTTGAACTGATACATAATTGATATTCATATTTCTATATTAATATGTTTTAAAGCTAATTTTATATTAAATTACTTGATATATTTTATTATTTTTAAATTGGAATCAAAACTGGCTCACAAATGAGGTAATATGACAATATGGACCTGTGTTTCAAAACTGAGGTCTAAGATTTTAAGTAAATAAAACTTTTTAATCCCAAATAACACTTACCAAAGGTGGTTTTAAATAATACAAATAAGTGTTTCAATAAAAAGTTTTATTGGTAGTTAAAAGGTTGTATGTATTTAAAATAAAAATTTGTTAAACATTCACTTCAAGTCGTTATAGTTTAATATATTGAGCTGAGAAGAGTTTAAATTTTTTTTTGTCCATGAAGTTTTTAATAATACAAGTTTTTTTTTTTAATAATAGATTATCAATCACTTAAACAATAGTTTATGACTATCCGAACTTTGAATTTAATAAATTTGTTAACGTTCTCTTCTCAGTAAGTTTTAAAAAAAATTTACTAAATTCAAAGTTCGGATAATCATAAACTATTGTTTAAGTGATTAATAAGATTCACCGAATGTAATGGACTATAGAATTCAAGAATAGATTATCTATATAATGCATAATTAAATTACTACATTTAAAAAAGTGTTGATGTTAAAATTGAATTGTACACTGGTTTGGAATGTGAAGTAGCATTTACCAAGAGTTCACCCAGAAGAATTCACGCACTTTTGAACAAACTAAATAAGAAAAGATTTTCTAACAGTATTATCTTAAATTGATACTATATTTTATTTATACAAAATATATTTTGTTATAGATTATACAAATAATAATTGTAATATTATTGTTTTTATAAAATTTGATCTTTTAGATATTTTAAGAACAAGAGTTTAATTTTAGTATTATTTGATTCCATCTTCAACTTGAGCTTCTTGTTTAGAATTAAACAGTTGCTAAACATAGACTTTTTAGAAGGGGGATTTGCATCCATAAATTCATCATGGTTGTCTAAATGATTTAGATACCAATCTAAACAAAACTTTAAAATCTTTAAAAACCATGTTTCTTGTGTATTTTGTGAAAACATTTTTGTTTTTTTTATCAAAAACTTAATATATAGCATAAATATTTTTCTATAGCATATGTTTTCTTTAGTGTTTTTTTTAATAAGTATTGTTTGTTATTTAGGTGCCATTTGATCACCGAGGAAGTGTGGTAGAAAGAATAAAACACATAGGTGGAAGATCTTATACTTTGGCTACTCCAACTGAAAACTGGTCTAAAGCGGACAAAAAATTGGATGAAGAAACGTCTACCTTAATTTCAGACCAGAATACCTCGAATATAGTGCAGTGCAATTCAAAAAAATGTGTTTTAAGAAGGCATATGTCTTTCAGCAATGAAAGAGTCAAGGAAAACAAACAATTTGATAGAAAATCAATTAGGCATTCTATAAGGCATAGTAAAATAGCTTTTAGTGACACTTCCATTCCAGTCAGTGTGCGTAACCAAATGTCCCCTTCAGGGTCAAGTGAAAAGTGTCAAAGTTTAAAAGAATTACAGGACAGCTTTTGTACTTCTAATATGGAAAATCATGAGTACGTTGAAATTGATGTCAACCAACAAAGAATGCCTTTAATACCTATAGAAGATGAAACTATTAATAAAAGCATTACTGGCAGTGAAATGAAGTGTCATAATTCAAACAAAGTGGCACTAAATTTAGATTTGAAAAGTTGTAGTAAGACTGATTTAAAAGATGAAGACATTGAAATTGTTAAAAATTTTTTAGATGGTTCTCCAAACCCTGAAACTGATAATCATATATTTTGCAAACAAAATTTTAAACCTAACCTAGGCGTGGTTGAATATAATGATAAAAATAAACTTTGTGTGCATTTATATCAAAAGAAAGAAGTGAAAAGTGACACAGACTTATCAATGAAAAATAAATACAGAACTCAATCTGGGAGCTGTGGGGAGATACATAGACTAAACAATCAAGTGAACTCAAAGCTCCATAATCTGATTACAGAGTCTGTAGTCAGCCCTCAGCTGTTATCAAATGACAAACATTTACCTGGTGACAGTCTTGGTGGTGTCCCAGTAAAACAAAATTCCTCTTGTAAAACTAGGTCTAACTCTATGATAAGGAAATGTAAAGAATCCAAGACAGACCCTGAAACCAAGACAGAACATGCTTTACAGAGGAGAGGTACACTGAGAAAACGATCACTCAGTTTTTTACGCAGAGTTTGGAAAAAAAGAGAAAAGAAAACAGAAGAACAGGATTATGAGACTATTGATTATGAATCAATTCCTGCATATATTGAGGTGCAAAAAGCACCTGGTCAGGTAATAAGTTGAATTGAAATTAATAGAATGTTCATGAGATTGATTTTTCTCATATAATACTTTTAATGTATTTTGTTCGATATTTATTTATTCTGCATAAAATATAATTTTCTTATGTATTCACTTAGTTGAATATCTTTTAATTATAGGATAAATCTTTTATTTCATTGTTTACAAATTTTAAAATGTTGTTATATATAGAAAAGATTGGTAAAAAAAAATTTAAGATTGTTAAAATTATCTGTAACATTATTTTTTAACATGGGCAATGTTATATTCCTATTATTTTAATAAGTAAGAATTAATTGATATCGTTAATCATTATGTATACCATTTTATTTAATTTTGAACTTAAGCTATTGGTAAAAAACTTACAAACTTTAACATACATACACAGGTTTGATTTGAAATGATAATGGGATACGTCTTCTGAAATTGCTACCGTCATAAAATAAAGATTATGATACTTTACAAATGTACATATTTTTAAAACGGTATATGTGCATAAATTTTGTTTTAAATGTTTACAAAAATACATACCTGACTAAAAAGTATAATGGCTACACAATAAGTGACACATTAGTTCATAATGTAGATTTATATCTTTATTTTTACAGGCTGTAATATCCATAATGTGTTTAAATTGTCATAGAACCGTTCTCTATAAAATTAAATATTATTTTCGACAGCGATTCACACCTTCAAAAACACAATACTTATTAATAATAATTTTCATTTAAATCACATTATTGCACGATTCTCTTTTATGGCACTAACTATTCTTTTATAGCAATTTCAAAAATCCCTAGAATAAATTTTGGGAACAATCTCTCTCTCCAGGCCATGTAACAGTAAAATCTAACCTGAATGCAAAATATATGAAAAAAAATCTTATTAAACTATAAAGGAATCTAAAATAAATACCAGGTGTTAAACTAGGAGGTGCCATTCAAGTTAAATTATTTTACAATTATAAATTTAGACCTTGAACCCATTTAACTTTTAAATTTGTTTGAGATCTATTAAAATGTATTTTTTACTAGCGTCTACCGCATCCAGTGATTAGACTCATATCAGAATCGAATGGGAGAAAAACTAATCCAATGTGAGATTTTTGTTTAATTCAAAGAAGTGAAATTAGTTATTAAATGCAAAAAAAATGGTTTAGTACTTTTTTTCATTTAAATTGTTTAGTATATAAAAATATGCCAAGTATGTAGTAAAATTGTACTTAAAAAGTACTTAAGTAAGTGAATACGTAGTGGCTTACTTGCTAACATGTTTCAAACATTCGTTCGAACAAATGTTTTGAAACTCGTCAGCAAGTAAGCCATTAGTCACTTAGTCAAGTACTTTTTAAATATAGTTTAATCAGTGAATTCAAGATGATCGCATCAAGCAACTTCAAAATTTTTGCAGTTGTATATAACTGTTATTAATATTAAACTTATTTCAATTATTTTACTAAAACACTGTAAATATTTTACAAACCTGCCTATAGTAGCACTTACATATATTATAGGCAAGTTTGTAAATATTTACAATTGTTTTAGTGAAAACTAGTAGCTCATGTGAATATGGAATCAACAAATATAATTATTTTACCATTATGAGGCTGCTGAGAGAAATCTTGCCCAAATAAATGCTAAAGCCTAAGGCCAGCACTGGGCTTTTTCAATGAAACAACAGTTTCAAATCGTGAAATCACAGTAAGTTAATAGTTTTTAATTACTTCTTCAAATAATTACTTACGATATATGTAGTGAAATCAAGATTATTACAACGAACTTTTATAATCTAAAACATAACTAACAATAAAAAAGATGTTTGGTAGGACCTTGTTCCTATAGCTTTGGTTCTACAGGGGTTTGAACTCAGCTATAGGATAAATATAGACATGATAACTTAAACAGTCAGTTATTAAGTTAGATACATTTTCCTAAGTTTGTGTCCACAGTCTTGAAAACAGTCTCTGGACCATTAATTAAAGAGTATATACCTGGAAAGTAACTAGATTTATTCCCATACTTGTGAAGAATATTTGAAACTCCTCTGAATACTTGAAAAGAACAACATTTGAAGTTATAGATACTCTCAATATCTGGAGGTAATATATACCCATAAATGGTCTCAGTGAAAATTGTTTTAAAAAATAAGTGCCTTTACTTGGCTAGACACTTGAATTTTATAAAAGACTTTATTGAATAAATGAAATTTGATAATTTTGTGTGCAAGCAAATGATTTCCTAACTAACAATTATCCTAAAATAGTCACAACACATGAAAAAAAAAACAATCAATGAAAGCGGTAGACTAGATGTTGTTGAGTTCTATAGTTATATAAAGGGTGCTGTCAATACTTTCAATGAGATGTCCTCCCCTATGTCTTGCTCTAGAAAAACTAGGAGATATCCTCTGTCTGTATTTTATGGAATATTAAATAGTATCTTAGTAAATTATAATGTGATATATATATATGCATCAGGGTACAAAAGAAAAAAAACTTTAACAAAATTAGTTTTTACTAAAACACTTGTAAATATTTTACAACTTGCCTATAGTAGCACTTACTTATATTTGTTGAAGACGTCCATTTCAAGAGACGTGTCCCATTGTCAACTCAGACTGTACCTCTCTGTGTTCCATTACGGTCTGAGTTGACAATGGGACACATCTCCCGAAACGTTCTCGTTGCTTCCTTATCGTTATCATATTTGAATAGGTTATGTAATGGTTTTTTTTTTATTTTCTCGCTGGATAGGTTTAGTGCCACTCATTAATGTCTTCACAGAGGTATATTTATATAGTCCCTTATACATAGTTGAATACTAAAACAATTAAAGTTGCATGATGTAATCATCTTGAATTCACTGATTAAACTATAATTAAAAAGTAAAAAGTACTTAACTAAGTGACTCTATTTGGGTAGAGGGTTAGCTTCGTAAAAGAAACGAATGTTTTGAAACGCGTCAGCAAGTAAGTCATTAAGTATTCTCTTAATTAAGTACTTTTTAATTATAAGGTAGAAAAATTACTTAATCACCTTTTTTATTTCAGTTTAATATTCTCTAAATAAATTATGATTCATATAAAAATAGCATATAAAATACCTTTCATAAGAAACTAATATTCTCTATTTAAAATCAATGTCAAATCTCGTTATAACAAATCGTCAAGATCATAAAAAAAAACAAGTTTCTTTATACTGAAATTTTGTTATAATTGTTACAATACATTAAACATTTCATTTTTACCTTTTAAAATTTATAAAAGTTAATATTGAAGAAGTAGAATGGTTGAAAATGAACTGAATATAAGTTAATCCCTTTACCATTAGTTTATGACTATCCAAACTTTAAAATTTGTAAAATTGTAAAAATTTACTGAGACAGAACGTTTTTGATCGCTATGTGGCAATCTTCATCAGTGTCTTCTGCTAGGGGTTATTAGGTTAAGCGGTGACTGTTTTAAAGGCAGATTTACAATAGTATCAAAGAGTATCTATGATTTGTATTAGGTTTGTTCGTTTAATATGTTTGTACTTTGTGTTTGTAAATTTCATATTGTTCTAGTGGGTTGAGATGTGGTACTTTTTTGTTGATGTGTAAGATTTCTAGGTTATGGTAAGTGTCTGTGTATTTGTGTCATATTTCTTTTAGGTGATAGTAAAATGCTGAGTTGGTGTTCTGTTTGTCTTCCTCAACTCTTTGTTTAATGCTGTGACCTGTTTGCCCAATGTAGAATTTGTTACACTTGTTGCAGTTTAATTTGTATATGCCTGGTACGTTCTGTCTCAGTAAGTTTTTACAAAGTTTAAAGTTCGGATAGTCATAAACTAATGTTAAAGGATTAATTAAGTTTCACCGAATGCAAAGGATTAGGAAATTCAAGTGAATACAAGCTGTTTAACAGCAACTTTTAATTTAGTTATGTATAGGAATAAACTTTGATACAATAAATGTTATTTTTTAATAGTGTCAAATAATAAAAAAATATATAAAAATTTCTATGAAAAAACATTTTTCTTATTTAAAATATAAACTTAATTAAAATTATTTTTACTACAATTTTTTGTAATTTAGTTCATACAAATGAATTGTTTAACAGAATTGAAATTTTGAAAAAATAGTAACCAGAACATCACTCAGAGTTAGGTACAAGCAAATGGTATCTAAACCTATGTTTATTTCCACAAACGACACTTTCAGAAGTTTCTTCATCTCCACTTTCACTCTTATTGCACTCCTGAATTGCAGGCACTTGATTTAAAAGTTGTCGCCGTTCCTTTTACATTTTTTACAATTTCCTTGTCACTCGGTTCATATCTCACCATCAAAATATCATCCACATTAACATAGTCGTTAAATGTTCCCAAATTATTACAATTGTTTGACGTAGAAGCAACAGCATACCACAAATCTGTCCCTTCATTTCCACTCACATATGCTTCAATTTCAAACTCTTGTCTGAATAATTTGAAAAAAAAAATTTCTAGCAATTTATGACTGTCAAATCTTTTACGAACCACCAGTAAGATGTAATCATGCCTCAGTCATTTTTTAAGTTAATTTTATTAATTAATATTCAAATCTAGATTCAGTAGAATTTTCCTAAGTAAAAGTGTACTGTAACCTTAACAGATTTCACGGTCCCCAGATCGAGCGAGTACAGATCGAGTAAGATGGGAGTACAGATAAGTTCAAAATATTGTACATGTACGCTTTCAAATTCGCTTGTAATTGTATGAGCTGAACAATTGTCTACTAGAACAAGAATTTTCCGTTTTTTGTTTTTCATTGTTTTGTCTAACTCCACCAACTATTTTTTAAAAATAGGTTTTCTCATGCAAGCATGTTTGTTTGGTGATAAGTACATGAAAGAGAGTTAAAGACATGGAAAGAAGTTTTAAAGACTTACCGATGATTAATAGCTTCAGTTTTTCAGTTCCGTTTGCATTACTGCAAAATAAATAATCACTTTAACAAAAAGTGATTAATTAAGATTCACCGAACGTAATGGACTACAAAATTCAAGAATGCAAAATAATGCTATAACACTAAGCTTAGATTTCTCTTAAAGGCATCGTGTTTCGCCTTCAACAGCTAAATTACGATGCATTAACAGTTAATAAAATATGCCAGTTATGCCGACATTAAAAATTTGTTTTGACTGAACTCATTGATAACATTTTGAATGGTTTCTGTTCTCCATTCCTTAGCCTGATTGATTGAAATGCTATTTCTTCTTTATAAATTGCCTTACAAGTTATTATATATCTTTCACCAAATTGAATAAGTCATTCGACACTTGTTAAAACAGGATATTTTACACACACATTAATATGGCCACCCAAACAAAACACAATTCGTTAGACTGAAAATTTCATTATATTGGTATTTGTTATAACGAGATTTGTTTTTTATATATTCTAAGCATTTTATTAACAATACAAACCTAATCTTCAAGTTTTGAAATATTTCTGTTACAAATATATAATTTTATAAAATGCTACTTTATTTACTTTATTCAAATTGAATAGGAGAACAAAGCTGAGGAAGTTACAAAAGATGAAAGTTTACAACCAGCACCTGAACCTCCTCCTGATTACGACCTGTCTCTTTCAGATGGTAAGTTATCTAAACGAGATGTGCCTAAAAATAATCAGACTATTTGATTATTTACACAAATAGTGTTAACTTCATATATATATATATATATATATATATATATATATATATAATAATTCTTGGTTAGGAAAACTTCCAAAAACGT
Organism: Prosapia bicincta; assembly: GCA_036971475.1. Lineage (NCBI taxonomy): Eukaryota > Metazoa > Arthropoda > Insecta > Hemiptera > Cercopidae > Prosapia > Prosapia bicincta. The sequence continues at coordinate 230,141,873 of JBAIZL010000001.1, read as the reverse complement.
ATATATATATATATATATATATATATATATATATACGTTTTTGGAAGTTTTCCTAACCAAGAATTATTAATATCACTAAATGTTAATCCTTGATGTGTTTTCCCATATTTTATCTCTTCTTGAAAATAAATTCTATGATTTTTGATGGGTTGGTCATTGAAAATAGAGTTTCTGTCCACATCTACATATAATCTTCCCAGTGCAAGTAAATAAATCGCTGTCATGGAAATATGAAGTATTTATAGACAGTTCTCTTTTCACATTTATGGGTAAAATTACAAAACAGTATTTCATTAAGCTGATCAAATTAATTGATTCTGTATATGGTTACTTTTCTGTTATTTTTCTGACTCTACATTATTTGTTGACTTATTTTAAACTATTCTCATTAATTTGACTAACTCCTAATTTTACTAAACTATCATAATATTGAAAGACATTTTGTACCTGATTTTTTATGTGATTGCATATAATTTTATTTTTTATTTATTTTTTTCTACTTAAAGAGAACATATTCAGATCTTAAAATTCACTTGCATAAACTTTAAACAAATGAACCATCTGAATAATCTTTAATTTTTCGATGATGAATATTCCTATTATGGAAGAATCATGCTTATGTTATTTTTCAACGTTTATCCACTTTTGTAACCCTACATTTTGCTCAAAGTATCTTCTTTAAAACCTTTTAAGGTTGTAGCTGTCGTTTTCTCTAAGAGATGAGAAAATTTCAACTAACAACTTTTACTTTAAAATTCGCAAAAGTCACAGATCATATTTAGAAACACAACGATAAAAACTTGGAGAAACAATGTGAAACAAACTGTATGCTAACTGTAAATACTTTAACCAACAGTGTTTTATGTTTTCTTAAAAATACAATTTTTTGTACTTTTCCAAACTATGGGAAAATAGAATTTTTACATTCTTATAAAAAGTTCTCATTGAAATTTGATTTTTGGAGAAATAAACATTCAAAGTTTTTTATCTAAGATTCTAATTACTGTCATAAATACTTGCAGTTTTTGTATTGTACATCTTGAGATATTTCTATAATTACACTTTTGGTTTTGTAAAAGTGTTGTCATAAATAATTTTATTGCACAAATAATAAAATATTGACAAATGTTTAATGATATGTTTGACCAGAATCCTTCATTCTTTTAAAAAGTTGAAGCATTTATTAATTTTTGACCATATAAAGTTATCCTAATGTTTTCATTATTTTAACTCATAAACCTTATACTACAAAAAAATCTAACTTATAATCCACTTCAATTTTAAATTTGTTCTTTATTCATATATCAAACTTAAACACCATACCTTTTCAGATGAATACGACACATCATATATCCTTTATGTTTGCACAGTAAAACCACATAAAATTATCAACGTTTTTAAATTTTCAAGTCAGTATAATTTTTATCCTATTTACATATTCAATTTGTGATGAAATTCCAAAACAATGTGTTTTTACAGTTTTTCAGTAAAACACTTTTAATCATTGATGAAAATACAAAGATTCCACAGCTTTCATGCCACTCAATTTTTCAGTGGTAACTAACCAAATGTAAGGTTTCAGATAGTTTTTCAAAAATTTAAAATTATTTTACTTTGATGTTCATGAAATTGTTTTATATTTAAAAGTTATTGATATAAACTGATTGATCAGTTACGGTCTTAGTTGACAAAGGGACACATCTCCCGAAACGGCCGTCCTCAACAAAAAAAGTAAGTGCTACTATAGGCAAGTTAAAACATTTTTTTAAAAAAGTTGTAAGTGATTACTAGTAGCTCACGCGAAGATGGAATCAACAAATGTATAAAGTTATTTTATAAAGTTTAACAATAATAAATGATATTATCCTCTTTTTACTACTTACAATTTTACAATATCCCAACTTACTCCTTTCTGCTCTGAGGCCATATTTCTTGCCCATAAATTCTCAGAACATCCATCGTCAATTCTTTCACATGAGCATAACACTTGGAGACTAATTTTTTACTGCCTCCATTTTCTGGTTTGTATTCAAAATTGTCTCATCTTCTCTTATTCTTGATTCTATCCAATAATTTTACTTCTTATTTCTGCTGAATAATTTCTGTTAATTAAAACAATTGTTACTTTTAGTATCACTAGGCAAAAATACCACTACTTACTGATGTTTTTCACACTAGATCAATGCATTGTATAACCTGTTAGTCACAAACGAATATTATCAGTGACTTACAGCATTGAACAATGCTCTGATTTAGTGTGAAACACGTCTGCTGAAAAATATCTGTAAGTAGTGTTTTTATTGGCAAGTAATACTAAAATTAGTAATTTAAAAAACCTCAAGATGTACAACACAAAAACTTCTAGTTAAAACATTTGTTTTTTAAATTGTTTAATATACATTCAAAAGCATATAATCACTTACAAAAAAAATCAAGCTACATCAGCCAAAATATATACTAGGTTTACAATGAATATTTTTTATTATTACTTCTCTCCTCAACTTAATCTATTAGTTTCCACTTAAACACTCAGACTGTAAATAAGTTATAACCTGATTAATCACATTTACATTAGTTTATGACTATGCAAACTTTAATTTTGTAAATTTGTAAAAACTCACTGAGACAGAATGTTTTTGATCGCTCCGTGGTGATCTTCATCAGTGTCTAAATTTTCACTTGGAGTTGTTAGGTCAAGCGGTGATGGTTTAAAGGCAGGTTTTCGATAGTATCAAAGAGTATGTGTAATTTATATTGAGTTTGTTCGTTTAATATGTTTGTATTTTGTGTTTTTGTGTAATCGTAAATTTTATATTGTTCTAGTGTGTTGAGATGTGGTCCTTTTTTGTGGATGTGTAAGATTTCTAGGTTATGATAAATGTTTGTGTATTTGTGTCCTGTTTCTTTTAGGTGATTAGGGAATGCTGATCTGGTGTTCTGTTAGGGTGATTCTGTGGGATCCTCCACTCTTTGTTTAAAGCGGCGACCTGTTTGCCCAATGAAGAATTTGTTACAGTTTGTACAGTTTAATTTGTATAAGCCTAATACTTGTAGTTTATCTTTGTTGTGGGTGTTGTATTGTATTGTATTGTAACTTGTTATTAGTTTTGTATGCTATTTTGTATCCTGGTTTTTGAAATCTGCTGGCTATTTTATTTGTTGTTTTGTTTATGTATGATAATGTGATGTATTTGTTTTCCCTGTCTGTAGTGTTAATTTTAGTGTTTTTGTGTATATTGTGCCATAGTTTGTCTATTATTGTGGTATTGCATCCATTTGTGTACGCTAAATATTTAGTGGTGTCTAGTTCTTTGTTAATGTCTTCTGTAGTCATTGGTACTTCTTTAAGTCTATGGAGCATGGATCGCAAGGCAGCATGTTTGTGTTGGATAGGGTGGTTTGAGGTGTTGTGGAGAAGCGTGTCTATCATTATTGGTTTCCTGTAAATATTGATGCTGTGTTTTGTGTGGCTTTTTGTAGTTCAAGGAAATTTAGGGGTTGGTCGGTTTCAATCTCTGAGGTGAACTGGAATTTTGGGTGTATTCTATTAGTTTAGGCTTGGAGTTAAACTACACCCAAAACTCCAGTTCACCTTAGAGATTGAAACCAACCTATCCCTTAACTTCTTCGACATCACCATAACAAAAAGCCACACACAAAAACAATTTACAATACAAAATACAACACAACAGCAACAACAATGATAAACTACAAGTACCAGGCATATACAAATTAAATTACAACAAATTCTACATTGGGCAAACTAGTCGCAGTTTCAAACAAAGAGCCGAGGAACACAAACAGAACAGCAACTCAGAATTTTACAATAACATAAAAGAAACAGGACACAAATACACAGATATTTACCATATCCTAGAAATCTTACACATAACAAAAAAGGACCACATCTGAACACACTAGAACAATATGATATTTACAAACACACAAAAATACAAAGTACAAACGTATTAAATGAACAATCCAAATACAAATCACACATACTCTTTGTTACTATTGAAATCCTGCCTTTAAAACCCTCACCGCTTAATCTAACAACTCCAAGCAGAAGACACTGATGAAAATCGTCACGGAGCGATCAAAAAAGTTCTGTCTCGGTAAGATTTTATAAATTTATAAAATTTAAAGTTTGGATAGTCATAAACTAATGTAAAAGTGATTAATAAGTTTCATCAAACGTAATGTACTAAAAAATTCAAGAATGAAAAATTTCCTAATATAAATAAATAGATCTGCACATTGTAAACATAGGTACTTATTCTTTGTAAAAATCTTTTTTTTATAATTTTTTATATCATAAGGAATAAATTCAATCTTTATATAACTTTTTTTGTCACATAGTTTTTTAAAAATTACAATATTCAAGACCTAAATTAGTAAGTATTATACTAAAACCTAGCCATTGAAAATTTTCAAAAAAACCAATCATTAGATAAAATGTCTAGAAATAATTTAATCTGTTGAATATTGTAGTTTATTACCTTGGGTGAAACTTAATTAATCACTTTTACATTAGTTTATTAGAGTACGCAAACTTTAAATTTTGTAAATTTGTAAAAACTTACTGAGACAGAACGTTTTTAAAAATTTACAAAATTTAAAGTTCGGATAGTGATAAACTAATGTAAAAATTATTAAATAATTTAATATTAAAAACATCTATTTACTAGATTTATAATAAATCTGTTTTTTTTACATTTAACAGTAAAAAAATTAGCAAACTGAGAACAAAATCAGCAGGGGCAAACCTTCAAATGTTTTTTAAAGAGCTAAATGTGACCAGTATATTTATAACATTAAGATAATTGAAATTAGATCAAAATAAATGTTTTATTTAAAAAAATTAGAATAACAAGAAATAAAGAATTCTTAGTTTCCAGAATAATTAGACAATTGTTTACCTTATGGAAGGAAGTTTAGGGATCGGTTGGTTTCAATTTCTGACGTGAAGTGGAGTTTTGGGTGTATTTCATTAGTGTAGTTGAGGAGTTTTTCGCATTGTCGGGCATTGCATCTGTAAAGTGTTATGCCATCGGCTTATCTGTGCCAGTAAATGATTTTGTGTGAGTGTGTATTTTTTTCGAGTATCTTGGTGTGTTCTATGTTTTGTAGGAAAATTTTGCTTAGGATGCTGTTGATAGGACTTCCCATGGGTAGGCCAACTAGTTCGGAATAGAAATTGAGTTATGGGTGAAATAGATTTGTTTGGTGTTGGTTTGGAGGATGTTAAGGATTTTTGTGACATGGGTTTTTTGGTATGTTGTTCTGCATTAATTGGGTCTTTAGGATGTTGAAGGTTTCGGATACGGGTATGTTGGTGTACATGTTTGTTATGTCGAGTGATAGTAGTGTTGAATTGTGTGCTATGTTTATGTGTTTTATTTTATTTATGAGGTTTGTTCTGTTTTTTATGAATGTGTCTGTGTTCAAGAGTTATAATCTGAGTTGTGAATGGGTCACATCACTTAATATCTCTGCCCCCCCCCTCATTAAACAAGAAAGGAAGTGCTAATATAAGCAAGTAACACATACTCCAAGTAATAAAGTACATGTCCAAGAATTTAAGTAAATATATTTGTTAAATATAAGTCCTGTATTGTACTATAAACAAATGTTTGAAGTACAAAATTCCTATTTTATTAAATTGTTGTCTTTGAATTGGTTTTTAAAATGTGCAACTTTTCATGTCATTTTACTCAGATGATAAAGTTTTAATTTTATGCTTATGTTCAAATTACTGTTATTATTGTTACATTGTTTAAACTGACACACTTTCAGTTTAATATTCTACCATTTTATGTGTTTTGTTGTCAACAAATCATAAAACTATTAGTTGTATAACTATTAGAACTGTCCTGTACTGTTTTAGAGTCAGAAAACCCTCCAATGTTACCACCTCGGTTAAAGAAAAGACCCCATTCACCATGGCATGACGTTCCTACTAACAACATGCCTGTTTTACCACCTGTTGGTCAGCCACCACCAGCATTACCAGAAAAGACACGGAACAAAAATTCTAGAAGAATGCCAGATGATGGAAGTGTTTATTGCGTTAAACACCAAGAGCTTAGCTACAACCATGAGACTGTTTGTTACCAAAGTGAAACTACAGTGAAAGTGAACAATATTAAAAAAATAGATTTAGACAATTTGTTAGCAGAATTATCTGAAGTTAATATTAGTCCAATAACAAATGAGGAGTCCTCTCAAACTAATGTGGTAAGGCAATACTATGTGTTTTTAAATTTGTAATTGATTTAAGTGTTTTACAACTTGAGAAAAATAAATAATGTAATATTTAAGGATTTAATATTAAGGAAATCCTTGTCTTGCCTTTGGCCCCTGATCTAGTGCAAAATGTGTCTGCTAAAATATATCAGTAAATAGTGGTCTTTTGACAAGTGATACAAAAACAATTAATTAAAACAAGAATATTAAAAAAAAAAAAACTGAAGTCAATTTCTACAGAGGTAAAAAAATATTTATTATACAAAAATTTTATTTTATAATTACAATTAATATAACATATAACAGAATTGTGAATTAAAGGGGCAAAATAGATGTACAACACATAAGCTGCAAGTTTTAAGAAAATCATATTTTATCCAATAAATAATCCAAACTTGATTGCCTTGTTTTTTTTTACAAATGACATTAATATTTATGGTATTGAATAAATGGGCACTGCTTACTTCATTTCCTGTTCAGTTTTTAGAGATGTTTTTGTTCCACTATCTTTACTATATCCAGTACAGTCGAACACAAATATTTAACACTTCATTTTTTTTTTTAAATAGAAATATTCAATAAGCTCAGCACTTTCTAAACTGCTTCAATACTAAGTAATTAACGCAAATTCAATACATCAATGCATAATATTATACAATTATATTACTATGCATTACTAATATGATATATAAGAAACAATTTAAATGTGTGTTGAAGATTAAAAAAAACTTATATTTCTTCAGAAATATAAATTGTGAATGAATATTATAAAGACTTTATTATAATTGAATATAAAGTCCTCCATCTAAGTGATTGCAGCTGCTTATAAACGTTTTTTTCTTTCAATTAAATATCTTTAAATTTATTTTTTGTATTATTCATCTACAAGTTTTCTCTATATATAATGTAAAACTTACACACACACAGGTATATATAATTAGTGTTTTTTATTAATGTTACAAGACATGTACAAGACACAGTTAGAAAATGTAAAGAAATAGGCATATATAAGTGAGTAGATGTTTAGTAGTTTCAGAATTATTTAGAATATAGAATTATATTTCTTAATAACTTTCTCCATTAAATAGAACAAATAAATACACAATTACTTATTTCAAATTAAAAGAGATTAATTACTTCAACATTATCTTGAATGTTTTATAAAATATGTTTATTGTTAAAATCTTGTATTTATTTACTAAAAAACTTATTTCCCTGAACCTGGATTATATTTTTCATTTCTAACATGAATAATTAATTCCCTAATAACAGTTTCAAATTAATTAATTTTCAATTTACGTATGTTAAATTATTGATATTATAATTTGCCAGTTCCGGAGCTTCACAATAAATAAATTAAATTGTTTACAGTCCATCTCATTAGAAAAGGACTGTGAGCCTGACTATGACATACCAAGGCCTCATACATCTCTACTCACCACTCTCAGGATTCATTCAACAAGACAAGACATCATTCCAGCAACAAATTTCTTCTGTAGTACTCCCATCCCTGAGAAAGACTCACTAGACTCCTTGCTGTCCAGGTTTGTGATTAAATAAATAATTTAATAAATTAATATGAAATATTAATATTTGATTTTTTAAAAATCAATATGAATTAATAGGTTTTGCTTTTTGTTTTACTTTGTTTTCATTATACTCAATCTCAACACTTATAGATATTACAAGGTGATTGTATAAAACTGGAATAGGTATTATAAATAGAGCTTAAAACCTAGGTAATACAAATGATGTATTACTATTAAACATAGAGTTTTTAGAATGAAATATTTTAAGTGTTTGGACTCAATATTGAAAGTTGTTGGAATACAAGATGTTTTTGAAATTGAAATAAAACATGTTGAACTAGCTATTTGGAAGGAACCAACATAAAACTAGTTTATACTTTCAAATATCTTGCAAATATATGTTTAATCATATTGTGTAAAATAGGAACAATTAACAGACTATTTATTTATTTATTCTAATGGCAAGTACAAAATAACATTAGTTATACACTCTGTAATAAACCTCGTGGTTACGACATTGAAACGAAGGTCCAATCATCCCCATGGGTGAATCAAACGTCCCCAAGACCCAAAAAGGCTCGCTAAGTTCGGTCAAATGTCAAGGTAATGCTGACAGTTTTTTTTTATGCTAAGGGTGTTGTTCACTCGTGTACCTACATTGAAGTACTAAAACGTCTGAGGGATGCCGTCCGATGCAAAAGGCCAGAACTGTGGAGAAGTGATAACTGGTTTTTCCATCACGACAATGCTCCTGCTCACTCAGCACTCAGAACTCATGAGTTTTTGGCCAAACACTCGATCACTGTTCTTCCCCCCCCCCCTACTCACCCGACCTTGTTCCTTGTGACTTTTTCTTATTCCCAAAACTTAAAAAACCCCTCAAAGGAAGAAGATTTGAAACGATTTCGCAGATTAAGGCAAATGTGACGAAGGAGCTGAACGCCATCACAAAAGAAGCGTACCAGGGCTGTTTTAACAAGTGGAAACACCGTTGGGATAAGTGTGTGCGTTGGGGAGGAGAGTACTTTGAAGGAGACCTAGACATGTAACTTCCAAATAAAGTACATTTTTTTATGACCTCAGTCCGGGTATTTTTTGAACAGACCTCATACTATAGGCCATCATTAAAGGAAGTTAGACCTACATTATTTATTTAGATAACTCCTCCATCCCTAAATAAAACTTAGGGCTGACGAAGTTTTGGCCTCTATTAAAGTCCTCTTTATTATTTTGATAAAGGTAAAATAAATCAGGCTGTAGAATAGACACCATAAAGGGTGAAGTCCATACACTGATATGATGGGTTATACTTATACTTGAAATAACGTTAGCTATGGTTTCGGTGTTGGCTCTATCCATTTCCACCCGTTTAACCTTGACTGAAAACTTTGGGCTTTTATCCATCTTAAATTTTAATTTTGATGTACACACGCTGCCTAGACAAAGACATAAGTCCAGGGTGACCTCCAGATGCCGTTGATGTGTGGCTTAGTTTCCGTTTTAAAAAAGACTTAATCATTACTTTAGATCTTTATCAGGTATATGCCCTGGAGGGTGACAGTGATAGCTGCCCTTTGGCTGGTAATTTCTAAAACCTCTTTATTGAGGAGGGTCAATAGATTCTGGTTGTTACCAGGGATCCAGTTGATTAGGTTGTCCGTGACTTCCAATGCAGTATACTCACAGTTGTTTGAGTGGTTATTTCTGATGATCGACGTTTCACAATATATTTTCTGGTGTGTTACAAGGTCAAATGACCAAAGCTATTTAGAGTCTACTTTACCATTACAATTACTGTCTAAAAATAAAATTACAGAATTAGATAATAACATGTACCTTGCTTTTGGTATTATTATCTCATAAACTGATTAATATTTTGTAGGTATAGAATACAATTTAAAATAGGTCTTTTCCACAATAGGTAATTTTATAAAATATACAATATTTTCAAAGTCTAATTTACAATTAACTTTAATTGGGTGTTTTGATTCCCACTTATTTTCTGTTTTAAGTAGTAAAGGTAATATTTCATTATAATATTTACAGATTATAGTTATTTCATCATATAGCTCTTGAGTTGAGCTAACACTAGGATGTACAATGTAAGAGAGTTTTCCAAATATGTGATGTTCCAAATAAATAAAATATTCAATTGGATTAAAATACTTCTTAACTTTTCTAGTTCAAAAGTCATTTATGTTACAATTAGAATATCTAATTTTGTCTTTAATTCTATAAATTATTTATCAATTATATTTAAAGTTCTATATAATTATTCCATAATCCTGTTACTAAATAAGTATTGCAACTCAAGTTGATATTTTGTTTTTATTTGCTCATCTCTATATCTTTAATGTTCTTTTCATATTTTTTACCATCATATCCATCCAAATTACCTATTGTAGATTTTATTATGGATCCTAATCCATCTATAAGACGTCTTTTTATTCTTTTATAATGTTATCCTTTAAAAGTACAATTTCTAATTTTTCATTTATTACATCTCTGCTATGATTAACATATCTAAAATAATTGACAATATCTCTAATATTTTATTCCAATTATCTAATTATCTGTTACATATTCGTTTCCAGTTAGGCTACCATTACAATTGCTGCAGTTAATCTCAAAATGAATAATATATTTACAATTTGATGTTAAGTACTCTTTTAAAAATTTAATACTTTCATTATCTAAATCATTTCTGAAATTTCAACGATAAATCTCATTTTAGAAGTTCTGAACAATTTTACTATCTGAACTTTCTTTGGCTGAAATTCACCGGTTCATCAGATATTGGCATTTTCACTTGGTTACTTTCTTCAAAATAGGAATGAACCATCTGGTCACTTACTTCATTGACCTCTTCCTGATTCCACCATCATCTTCTTCTTCTAAATCAATGTTGACGGTAATCCTACGACAAACAGTTCTCTAGTTATTGTTTAAACTATAGCTATTTTAACACTCCCGCATTTTACACATTTATGTTTCGTTGTGAAACATGAACCATTTATTAACCCTAGATTTTAACTTATACCTCGTCAAAATGACTACGCTCCGTTTCACAAATTGCTATACCTGACAAATGAGCGGTTCATCTTCTCAGTACCTTCTTATCTACAACTGCCAATGTCAGATGCGGAGTTTCGCCGCTAAAGTTCACATGCATCTTAGTGCAACAGAGCTCATGTCCTCATTTTGACGATACATAAGTGATCGTGTGACTTTTTTATGTTTGTGTTCTCTTTATATTTTTTAGTTATTTACTTACATAGGCTTAGGTTTTGTTACTAAAGTGTATAAATAGTTTTGTGTTGGTTTGCGTTGCTGAGTATGTTGCGGCTGGATTTATACTCATATCACGTTTCCTTCAGATCGTCAATGTAGCAATGGAGGTAACTGAACTGCAAATGTGAACCCGTTTTGAAACGCCTAACATGTAGAAAACGCAAAATCACAGGTTGCTGAGTTACTTGGAATCCCAGTCACCCAGCAGCTCCAAAGCAAGCAGGAGCCAGAGAGATTTGTTATTTCTATCCAGCAGCCATAAGAAGGATGGTTACTATATAGCTACAGTGCATACTGCAATCTCCCAGTATGTGCACAACACCGAGCAATGTGCTGTGTAGTGTGGCAGCAAGTAAAACAGTTTGTTTGAGCTGTAAATAATCCCAATTTTCATTTATCCACCAAGACGATAAGCGAATTAAAAAACCGTTTCATTTTATTGAAGATATGTTCTATAACTCAGTCATTTGTTACATTGTGTGTTTTTTTTGTAAAAAAATTATTTTTAACATTACATATTTTAAAATGACTTTCTTAAAGATTGGAATTTCACTATTTTATTAAAACGCAGTCATGATAATTATTATTTTTTTTCTAATAGTAGAGTTATTAGCTACTTTAATATTTTTTTTCCAAGCGCTAAAGAGTATGGGATATTACTATGTTTAAGAAATTAGCAAAAAACACAATTTTTGTCAAATGAAAAAGAAAGAATTTGGAGTAGTCAAATTGAAGATACATAAGTAATCGTGTGACAAAATTTAGACATAAGTCATCTAGGGTTATTCGCATTTTATATTTAATTCTTCATTAATAGTATTATTATTTTAAAATGGTGTACATCATTGTAGATTTATTTTATTATATTAGTTGCTTGTTTAGCCTTTGTTAGTTTATTTGTAAGTTTTAGATTCTATTTGAAATTTCTATCTAATTAAAACAAATTAATTTTATTTTAAATACTGCATAAAAAAATTATTGCATTTAATAGATAGAAATTTATTACAATTAAGCCCGTTTATTTTGGACAAGGTTTGTCTATACAAGCCAGATAAGATTCAGTCCATAGCCCTGACATACACTACTCTGGCAGTTTATTTTGGACAAGGGTTGTCTATACAAGCCAGATAAGATTCAGTCCATAGCCCTGACATACGCTACTCTGGCAGTTTATTTTGGACAAGGTTTGTCTATACAAGCCAGATAAGATTCAGTCCATAGCCCTGACATACGCTACTCTGGCAGTTTATTTTGGACAACGTTTGTCTATACAAGCACTATACTATAGTGCCTATAGTAGCACTTACTTTGCTTGTTGAGGACGGCCGTTTCGGGAGATGTGTCCCTTTGTCAAATCAGACCGTAACTGATCTCAAGGTTTACGTAGGTTAGGGTGGTGGTGGGATATTTTGGTGGTGTGGGTATATTTTGTGTGTATTAGGAGTTATGATGTCAAAAAGTGCGTGTGAGTTGTAATGTAATTGTGTATTGAGTATGTGTGTAGGATGTAGTTTGAAGTGTCTATATATTTCGTATTGTTCGGTTGTGTAGCGTTGGTTATTTCTGTGTTGTTTATGAAGAATTTGTAGGTTAGATGTTATGTCTATGTAGTCATGTTTTGTGGAGTTGAGATGATCGGCAAAGTTTGATTGGTAGTTATTGTTTTTTAGTGCTTTTATATGTTCTTGGTAACGTGTGTAGAATGACCTCCTTGTCTGGCCTATGTAAAAACTGGGGCATGAACTGCAAGTTAGTTTGTAAACTCCAGTGGTGTTGTAAATGTCGTTGATTTTGCTGTTGGGTTTAAGTTGTTTGTTGAGAGTGTTGTGTGTGGAGTAAGCTATTTTGTAGTTGTATTTTCGTAATGTGTTGGTTATATTGTGGGTTTTGGATGATCTGTATGGTATATGATAAGTATTTTATGGGATTGTCATCTTGTGTGTTTGTATTTGGGTTATTATGTTTATTTTTTAGGCGGTTGTATAATTTGTCAATCATTGTTGGGTTGTATAAAATACAATCCAACACAACACACCGTTAGAACAACAAGATACAATCAGACACCAAATAAAACAAAAAATAACCCAAATTAAACCCCCCAAAACAAACATCCAAGAATTAAAAGTAGCCAAATCCATCAAAAACAAACTAAAAAAAACAAAATTTAACCATTACAAAAGCTGACAAAGGCAACACAACGGTAATTATTAACAATAGCGACCTCAACACAAAAGTACACAGCTTCATCCAAAATAACAACATCATTACACTAAAAGAAGACCCAACAACAAAATACAACGCTCAAATCAAAGAAGCAATTAACAAAACAAAACTTATAATCCCACACCACACCAAAAAGCACCTAAAACAAATAAAGCCAATAGCCCCTAAACTAAACACCCTGCCCAAACTTCACAAAACAGACATCCCAATACGTCCACTAATCAACCATACAAGCGCCCCTTCTCATCTTCTAGCCAAATTCCTCGACAAAACTATCCAAAACCATATAAAATTCAATAATCGTAGCATAAAAAATAGCCTAAATCTAATAGACAAAATTAAAAACGTAAATTTCCCACACAATTCCACCTTAGTCTCTTTTGATATATCAAATCTATATACAAACATCCCCATTCCAGAAACCATCGACATCCTCAAAAACATGCTAATAGATACAAATACACCACATACACACATTGACGAAATCATCCACCTCACAAGATTAATCACATCTCAAAATTACTTCACCTACAATAACACATACTACAACCAGAAAGATGGACTACCTATGGGCTCCCCCATAGCTAGCATCTTAGCAGAAATATTCATACACCATATTGAACAAAACCACATTTTACACAACAACAAATACTCAGATAACATAATTTACTGGTACAGATACGTCGACGACATCATAACATTATATAAAGGCAACACACGCAGAGCACACATATTTCTAAAACACCTAAATTCCATACACCATCGAAACAGAACAACAAAACTCCCTCAACTTCTTAGACCTCACAATTAAACGAACAGACAAACAAACACATAAATTCAACATATACCGAAAACCCACCAGCACCAATATGACCATACACAGTTCCTCAAACCACCCACACCAACATAAACTAGCTGCTTACAACACCATGATATATGGCCTTCTTAAAACACCACTAGACAAAGATGAACACTACCAGGAGTTAAACACCATAAAATATATAGCACAAACAAACGGATACAACCCAACAATGATTGACAAATTATACAACCGCCTAAAAAATAAACATAATAACCCAAATACAAACACACAAGATGACAATCCCATAAAATACTTATCAATACCATACAGATCATCCAAAACCCACAATCTAACCAACACATTACGAAAATACAACTACAAAATAGCTTACTCCACACATAACACTCTCAACAAACAATTTAAACCCAACAGCAAAATCAACGACATTTACAACACCACTGGAGTTTATAAACTAACTTGCAGTTCATGCCCAGTTTTTACATAGGCTAGACAGGGAGGTCATTCTACACACGTTACCAAGAACATACAAAAGCACTAAAAAACAATAACTACCAATCAAACTTCGCCGATCATCTCAACTCCACAAAACATGACTACATAGACATAACATCTAACCTACAAATTCTTCATAAACAACACAGAAATAACCAACGCTACACAACCGAACAATACGAAATATATAGACACTTCAAACTATATCCTACACACATACTCAATACACAATTACATTACAACTCACACCCACTTTTTTACATCATAACTCCTAATACACACAAAATATACCCACACCGCCAAAATATCCCACCCCCACCCTAACCTACGTAAACCTTGAGATCAGTTACGGTCTGAGTTGACAAAGGGACACATCTCCCGAAACGGCCGTCCTCAACAAGCAAAGTAAGTGCTACTATAGGCAAGTTTATAACATTCTAAAAGTGTAAGTGATTACTAGTAACTCACGTGAAGATGGAATCAACAAATATTTGTAATTAATTTTTTTAAGGCATAAAATATTTAAAAAAATACAAATAGTTATTTTATATGGAAAACTTAAATAAATATTTCACATTAATTGCAGATATAGTTCTGAAGTTGATATAACACCAGATTCGTTGGAGTGTGAGATACCTTGGTCCCTTTCAGGCCAAGCTGAAGTGACTGACATATCCTGGCCACGACCAGCTCTACTGAGTGACAACAATTCCTTACAGAGGCATTTTATTACAATTGAAGACAAAGTATTTGAGGACTCTTTGAACCCATGATTTTAGAATGTTATAAACTAACTTTATTATTATTTGTACAGTGTTTATTTATTTATAATAAAATATTAAATTAAGTAAAGTTTTCAATCTTTTGACAATTTTGTAATTTAAATTGTTAACAATTATTTTTTTAATTTCTCAAAATCCTAAACAAAATCAGTTCCTTTTTAATTTAGTTCCTGTAACAAACCTAGTGTCGTAACATTTTAATTCTTTTTAGGAGGGAAGTTTCCTAGTTGTTATCTACCTTTTCCTCTGTTCTTATACTTTGATTTAAAGTAGAATGGGTTTGTGATAGGTTAAGGATGCGGTGTGACAGTCAACCCGCCACTGCCAGCCGCTAATACCGTCAAGAGTAGCTTGTTGGTAAAATCATTCATTAACTTACTCATTTTTTTTACTTTTCAAAAAAACTCATTTTGTTTATTCTGAATTTCTAATCCTTTATTAAAATTGTTTCATTGAAAAACTTTTTCTTGTATAATAAGGTGTGAGGTATCTCTCATAAATACCACTTATTAGCCCGAGTTAATTCAGAAATTGAAAAAAGTATCTGATTAATGATATATAACACGCAACAGTTATTTAATTACCATCTTATATAATAAAATATTATTCATGCATATAGGATAGAAATTTGCAGTAATTGCACAAACAAAAATGTATTAACATGATGAATGTCTCACTTTCATTTAATTTAATTCATTTACACACAAAAATACGCATTAAATATATACACTTTCTGCATTAAATATCTGCATAAAAATACATAAAGTGTGTAATTTATTATATTTATAATAACTAACACACAAACTATTACTGTCAATAAGGGCTCATGAAATGATTAATGAAAATAAGTCAATGACCAAAATACAAGGACGTCCAAACATCTGCATTTATTGTATGTCTGGCTTAATATTGTAGACAAATGTCAGCTAATCAAGGCTATAAATAGACTAGAACGTGATATAATCATTATCTATGTCTGCCTTTACATTACTGATCAGTATTGCTTTGTAAAACTCATGACACAAGAACAAAACATTCCCAGTTAACTCAGTTTAGTAATTTAAATAACAAACACATTTTCCGAGTCAAGTCCGGTAGTAAGTTGAGTGATTAAAACATTAAAATTAAACTATAGTTACAATAGTGTTTTAGTTATTATAACGGTGTATTTTGTTTTTGGGGATGTATAGGAGGTCGTCCTCTTTTATTCACACTACCGTTTTCAGACATTATAAAAGTCTATAAGGATTGAGACAGTAAAATCTTTAAAAAGACTTTTAAAGGGAAGCAAAACTCAAATTGCAAAACAAAACACACTCTCCCACTAGTAAATCACTCCGCCACAGCCAAAATGAAACTGAGCGAACTTTAAAGTCGACTTGGCAACAAGGCTCGCACACGCAGCAAGATTAGGATATCTCATTCGCCGATATGGCAGCAGTCTTCTTTCCCTCTGGCTGATTTCACCTATGTAGAATCCTATTCTGTTTTAAATCAAGCCATAGTAGTACTGGGAAATGAGTCATGTTTATTGATGTTTATAAATAATATAGCTTGAGCAATGGGATTAAACTATGAGCTGAAATTTGTTCAAAAGAGACATTAATTGCCACTAATCTTAAATGGTATGAATAAACAGGGGTTTCTACTGAAAAGTACTGATATAAATAAGTTTTCAATAGGAATATTTTCATGATAAAAAAGCTTCATGTACCTATGCAGTAGAAAGCTTCATGCAGTAGTCTTATGATAACTTACTATTGAACAATAGTAAGTTATCATAAGATTTATAATCTTTATTTAGTTATTACCTTAATTATTTATAAAGTTATTACCATTATAATAAGAATATAAGATAATGAGTGAGTTTAAAGAGGCTCCTTTTCTCTTCAAGAACATTGTTTTAGGTGATTTTTCAATGGTTTTCAGTAGATTTAGCCTAAATCTAATAGACAAAATAAAAAACGTAAATATCCCACACAATTCCACCTTAGTCTCTTTTGATATATCAAATCTATATACAAACATCCCCATTCCAGAAACCATCGATATCCTCAAAAACATGCAAATACACCACATACACACATTGACGAAATCATCCTCCTCACAAGATTAATCACATCTCAAAATTACTTCACCTACAATAACACATACTACAACCAGAAGGATGGACTACCTATGGGCTCCCCCATAGCTAGCATCTTAGCAGAAATATCCATACACCATATTGAACAAAACCATATTTTATACAACAAATACTCAGATAATATAATTTACTGGTACAGATACGTTGATGATATTGTAACGTTATATGAAGGCAACATACGCAGAGCACACATATTTCTAAAACACCTAAATTCCATACACCCTAAACTAACATACACCATCGAAACAAAACTCCCTCAACTTCTTAGACCTCACAATTAAACGAACAGACAAACAAACACATAAATTCAACATATACCGAAAACCCACCAGCACCAATACGACCATACACAGTTCCTCAAACCACCCACACCAACATAAACTAGCTGCTTACAACACCATGATATATCGCCTCCTTAAAACACCACTAGACAAAAATGAACACTACCAGGAGTTAAACACCATAAAATATATAGCACAAACAAACGGATACAACCCAACAATGATTGACAAATTATACAACCGCCTAAAAAATAAACATAATAACCCAAATACAAACACACAAAATGACAATCCCATAAAATACTTATCAATACCATACAGATCATCCAAAACCCACAATATAACCAACACATTACGAAAATACAACTACAAAATAGCTTACTCCACACACAACACTCTCAACAAACAATTTAAACCCAACAGCAAAATCAACGACATTTACAACACCACTGGAGTTTACAAACTAACTTGCAGTTCATGCCCCAGTTTTTACATAGGCCAGACAGGGAGGTCATTCTACACACGTTACCAAGAACATATAAAAGCACTAAAAAGCAACAACTACCAATCAAACTTCGCCGATCATCTCAACTCCACAAAACATGACTACATAGACATAACATCTAACCTACAAATTCTTCATAAACAACACAGAAATAACCAACGCTACACAACCGAACAATACGAAATATATAGGCACTTCAAACTACACCCTACACACATACTCAATGCACAATTACATACAACTCACACGCACTTTTTGACATCATAACTCCTAATATATACAAAATACACCCACACCACCAAAATATCGCACCCCCACCCTAACCTACGTAAACCTTGAGATCAGTTACGGTCTGAGTTGACAAAGGGACACATCTTCCGAAACGGCCATCCTCAACAAGCAAAGTAAGTGGTACTATAGGCAAGTTTAAAACATTTTAAAAGTGTAAACAAATTCTACTCACAGAAAGACGGCCCACCATGGGCTCCCCCATCTCAGGCATCCTAGCAGAAATATTCCTACATCACATCAAACAACAATACATTCTACAGAACAACAATCATACACAGAAAATAATTTATTACCATAGATATGTAGACGACATTTTAATACTATACAACGGTAATAAACAATAAAGGTTTGTAAATAAAATCAAACAACTGCACAATTACATTAATACCATACACCAAAACACACAGATAAACCACACAAAAAACAACAAATACATATCCCTCACCTACCACAACAAAAATACACACAAAATAGCCTCCACATTCAAAAAACTTCACTACCACAAAACAACAAATTGTTTAAAACAGCATATACAACTCTTTTAAAAACAAACAGACAAATACAAACCATCCGTTACTTACAAATTAACATGTAATGATTGTCCTAGGTATTATATCAGCCAAACCGGTAGGTCATTTTATACACGCTTCGTTGAACACATTGCCCAAAGAAACCAAACAACCCCAAAATCCAGCTAAGCAATACACCTAAAACACGCAACACACACATGGACATACATCCTAATTTAAACATACTCCACACATTAAAACAAAATAAAAAACTAACAACTTTAGAAAAATACGAGATACACAAACATTACGCAACAGATAAAGAAAACATTAAATGACCACACACATTTTGAGGCCAACTCCCTTTTCCATTACATAGGGCACAAGCAAAATAATCCACCCCTTCCACAGTTATATAAAGGATTAAATATCCAATTGTTACAGATATAGTTTAAGGTGTAGTACTATATGTTTTTTGTTTTTCAAATTAAAAGGTTGTCTGAACCAAATATGTAATGAATTTGAGAAAAGATCTTTGGTGTGGGTTACTAAGACAGGCTATATAATGAAAGTCAATAATGTAGAATAAACTTAAAGTATGCAAGAATAAATTATTTAATTTTTTCTCATAATTACGAAATAGAAGATTGAAGTAATAAATTTGTGTCAGAAATGTTTATTAAAAATAAATAATTTTTTGTATTATTGGTAGATTAAATTAAGTATACTCAAATTTGGATATATCAACTACATGGTATGTAAGTGTATCCTACCCACTATATAAACAACCTCTTGCCATACAGATTTGTTGTGTCCTGTATGGTAACATTATAATTAGCAGATTACAAAATTGTAGTCATCAGGTTCTCAGGATCAGGCCTTTGTTAATAATACACAGTGTCCTAGATAACAACCCCCACAGCATTGTAAAAGGCGTCCTGCAGCATAATGAGAATCACCCCTATCTGCTGTCTCCAGTAATTCTTTCCCCACCCCTCGTCTAATAGTGAGGTCCGTTTAACTGTGCACTTGGCCTTGAGAGATCACAACAACCGAGATGGGAGGAGCAGGACGGTTGCGTTGAGTCAGTATAGATGCTATCCTACAAACAGGATAAGGACTGTCAAAACACTGATTTGCATGAGATAGCCGCCATTAAATAAATTAGTTCTGGTATGAAATAACAAACAATCTTGGAATATGTGCAGACATATACAAAAGCTGTTGATATATAGAACATTCTGAAAATGTAACATGATTTCAGTGGTATTACACGAGAAAGTGGGAGTGAGCAAGTGCATAGCTAGCTGGACGCAACTATACTAAGTTGTTGAATTTAATGTGGAAGAGAGTGGAATATTTATTCTTGGTATTGACGCTAATACTGTTATAATGATTTCCGGTAGGACTCACTTGGTCCATTTCAATCTTAGGTTTCACTTAATAAAATTTTAGAAATTATTTTTGAAAGCTCATAAATAGCAAGAGAAAAAACTTTACCATTCTTTTTCAAAAATTTTCCAAGTATAATTACATCCTAAAATTACTTTCAGAATTATATTTCATAGTTACTAATTATCTTTATACTCAAAATTCATACAGACAGGTTTTTCTTATTGTTTA
Source organism: Prosapia bicincta (assembly GCA_036971475.1). Taxonomy (NCBI): domain Eukaryota; kingdom Metazoa; phylum Arthropoda; class Insecta; order Hemiptera; family Cercopidae; genus Prosapia; species Prosapia bicincta. Next base: position 230,121,132 of record JBAIZL010000001.1, on the reverse strand, counting down.
AAACATGAATATTGTTTTATCTTTCTCCAATTACATTTGATATTAACTGTTAAAAAAATACCAAATGTAAAATAGGTTGGTATTTACATTACAATTTATTTTTTACATGTTGTATGATTTTGTTCATGATCCTCAGGGTACACTCCTTGTCCTATTCCCCCATCTGTACTAAGGAGTGGCAGAGGTGTTATCTACAACACGCACGCGCACACACACACTATATATATATATATATATATATATATATATATATATATATATATATATATATATAAATATTTTTTTTGTTTTTTTTTTGAATAAAAATATTTTAAATACCAGAATAGTTTAAATATATAAATATATTATTCAAAGCTTTTTGCCAATAAAAAAGGTATTAGCATCTTTCACGAAAAACAATTATATATGTATATATAAATATATATATATATATATATATATATATATATATAGCTGTGCTAGTAGTATATGTATTTATATATTCTAAGGGAGAGCAGTTATACAAAGAACATTTTACAAAGTTCAATTGCCTATATTACATGGAATATTTGTTTGTCATATTTTAGGTAGTGATTCACATAAACTTTTTTCAATGTCTAACCTGTTTCCTCCAATGCTAATGAATTATCTGTATCAATATTAGAAATGTTAAACTGTTTATAATGTTAATAGATGGTTTTGTTTAAAATACTCACCAATTACTACTTAACAGATCATTACTAGAAAATTATCAATTTTTTGGCGTTTAATATAAGTAAGAATATTATAGTCTTTAGTCCATTGCCATCATAAATAAGTTCATTCAATATAACTTTTTCAGAGAAAACATTTCTTTACCCTATATTTACAAAATACACATAATTTATACTACATAGAACCTGCATGTATGTCAAATTACTTATAAAAAAGTAAATTATATTTATTCAACCAATAATGCAAAAAAACAATACCTTATATTCAATAACAATAACTCCAGTATGGGTCTAAAGTATACAATCATTTAAAAACAGAACAAACTAGTAGATCTACAGTACATATTACAAATTTTAAAAATACCTCCCGCTGTAAACGTCAGCTTTGATTTGTCCTGTAAAAATGATAGTTTAATTCCCAAGGCCTAGTGAGCGAGTCAAAGAATGACTCCCGGGAACTACGTACTCCAGTGGTATCAGTACTCGTAGTGGGTATCAACGGAACACTAACCGAAAAATTGTCGTTCACTGCTCTTTTCGTTAATTTTCAAGATTTGTTTGTTGGAATCCGTTCGTTCAAGAACGACCCATCTCTAATCAGTAGTCTAGTTTGTTTATTTAGGTTGTAACATATGCATTCGGAATTTTGTAGTATTTGCGTTTGAATTCCTACCAATATGCAAAAGATTTATAGTTATATCGTAGCATAAATGTAAATAAGCCGTAACGAAGAGGTTGTGACACATTTTCTTAAAAAAAGATTTATTAGCGGTTGTGTACATAATTCTGTCAATTTATAAAAAAGGATTGTTGGAGTGGAATGCTTCAGAATATTTTTCAATATCTTCAGGTATATAATGTTAAGTCTTAAATTGTTAATATTCCATGCAATTATTTACTTGTTTTTCATTTGAAATTTAAAATATTTTGGTGTAAGTAACATAACCTTTTATAAAATTTCCTTCAAAGATGTTTATTAAGAGGTTAAGGTTAATTTTCTAATTTTGTAAATAATTAAACATTTATTAATAAATAAAATGTTTCCTAGTACTGAAAATGTTACAATTGACAAAAACTCTAACAACAATAATGGAAAATAATAATGTTTACAATAATTTAAAAAAACAAGTTTACATAATCACTTTTACATTAGTTTATGTCTATACAAACTAAACTAGTGTAAAAGTCATAAGTCATAAAATAATGTAAATGTGATTAATTAAGTTTCACTGAATGTAATGGACTACAAAATTCAATAAGTTTACAGTTAAACAAATTACTCTTTTCTGTACATCAGATGTTTTTTTAGTTATTTTCTTGAATTTCAAATTTTTATTTTAATTAATGGTTTTTCGGTTTTGTGTGTTTTTAAAGCATTGCTAGAATTATATTTGTGAGTAGTTTGAGCTTTTTTTGTTGGGAATTAACCTAACCTTTTAATATTATGTATTAAACGTAGTAAACCTAAACCTTTTAACATTAATACTATGTATATATATGTAGGTTTAATTTTCCAAACTTCAAAAATTTTATATTTGGCATGCACAGTTATATTTTTGTTCAAAATTGTTAATATAATGTATGAATTCAAGAAGATATACAGAATGAAAAAAGCTTTTTGGAATAAGTGTGAGAGTTTTGGGTGTATACCCCCTACTCTACTCTAATAAAATACACCCGAAAACTCCAATTAACCTCAGAGATTGAAACCAACCAATCTCTAAACTTCCTCGACCTCACCATAACAGCCACACACAAAAACACAGCTTCAACATTTACAGGAAACCCACAACAACAGACACACTTATCCAAAACAAAGATGCTGCTTTCAGATGGTCCATAGACTTAAAGAAGTTTCAATGACCTCAGAAAACATAAACAAAAAACTAGACACCATTAAATATTTAGCATACAAAAATGTATTCAACACCACAATAATAGACAAACTATGGCACAATGTACATAAAATACTAAAATTAACACTACAGATCGAAAAGAAATACACATTATACCATACATAAACAGAACATCAAATAAAATAACCCACAAATTTTAAAAAACAGGATACAAAACAGCATACAAAACTAATAACAATTTCCAATACAAAATACAACACGACACCAACAACAAAGATAAACTACAAGCACCAGGCGAATACAAGTTAAAGTGCAACAAATTCTACATTAGGCAAACAGGTCGCAGCTTCAAACAAAGAGTCGAGGAACAAACAGAACACCAACTCAGCATTTTACAATCACATAAAAGAAACAGGACACAAATACACAGGCATTTACCATAACCTAGAAATCTTACACATCTGAACACACTAGAACAATATGAAATTTACGATTACACAAAAACACAAAGTACAAACATATTAAACAAACAAATCCAATATAAATCGCTCATACTCTTTGATCCTATCGAAAACCTGCCTTTAAAATCATCACCGCTTAATCTAATAACTTCAAGCTGAATACACTGATGAAGATCACCATGGAGCAATCAAAAGCGTTCTGTCTCAGTAAGTTTTTATAAATTTACAAAATTTAAAGTTCGGATAGTCATAAATTAATCACTAAACACTTTTAAATGTTTTAAACTTGCGTATAGTAGCACTTACTTTGCTTGTTGAGGACGGCCGTTTTGGGAAATGTGTCCCTTTGTCAACTCAGACCGTAACTCCATAAACTAATGTAAAAGTGATTAAATAATTTTATATTAAAAACATCTATTTAATAGATTTATAGTAAATCTGCAGTTTTTTTTACATTTAACAGTAAAAAAATTAGCAAACCGAGAACAAAATCAGCCAAACCTTAAACATTTTTTTAAAGAGCTAAATGTGACCAGTATATTTATTATTGTGACCAGTTATCTAACATTGAGGTAATCGAAATTAGATCAAAAAGAGTTACGGTCTGAGTTGACAATGGGACACATCTCCCGAAACGGCCTTCCTCAACAAATATAAGTAAGTGATACTATAGGCAAGTTTATAAATATTTGTAATTGTTTAGTGAAAACTAGTAGCTCACGTGAAGATGGATTCAACAAATATCAAAATAAATGTTTTATTTAAGAAATTAGAATAACAAGAAAAAAAGAATTCTTAATTTCCAGAATAATTAGACAATTGTTTAACTTCTGACTATGAATATTGACAGTAGTTTAGTTTATTGTAGTGGTAAAAATTAAGGTTTATAAAGAATGCTTTAATTTTGGTCAAACAGGTATAGCCATACTTCTAAAAACAAAGAATAATTTTACTGCCTCAAACAAACTCAGATTTTTACTGCTAGGTAAAATCTAAAAAGAGTTTTAGAAAATTACTAAGAATTTAGTAAGGACATTAATATTTTCCTGTTATTGGGAAAACAAAGACCCAACTTGCATGGGTGTGGTTGCTTATTTCATGCAAACTTTTTTTCTATCATGATGAAAGCAAGGTTCTATTGAAAGTTTTTAATCTATCAAAAGTTATTTTGTAGGTAAATAAACTATACATATATTACCTATATATTTTGTAGGTAATAACCTTCTGTTCTTTTTTGTAATGTAAATAATTGTCGAAATCTTATTGCTGTTCATGATCTTGATGCTTAAATAATTGTCACTTTACATGGATAAGTAAACATGGGTTTATTGATAAAAAACTGAAAACAATTTATTAAATAATAATTTAAATATTATAAAACATTAATAAATAATAGTAATATTGTATCAATATTACTATAATAATATTAATGGAGTATTTCTAATAATTAGAAATATTATATAAATAATAGAAATAATATATAATATAAAATTTAATATACAATATATAATTTAAATTAGAAAATAATTAGATCATGTCATTTTATTATTTCATAACATCTATACTTAATATTTTTTGTAAACAATTACTGTTAAGTTTACCTGTGTTATCTTATCATTGTTTAATTTATTTTGTAAATATGTTTAGGAATTTAAAGATTTGTTATCTCCTCAAGTATAGAGGTTTAAAAGCTTTTATACATATCGTAAATATTATTAGTGAAGTGTTCAGTTGTAAAATTTGATTTTCTTAAGAAATGTAGGCTTTTATTTTTAAGATATGGTACTCCCACTTTATACTGCTACCATATTCCTATTGTTCCAATTTGAAGATAAATTAAATCATTATTATTTAATCACTTTAAAATTAGTTTATGTCCATCCCAACTTTAAATTTTGTAAATTTGTAAAAACTTACTGAGACAAAACGTTTTCGATCGCTATGTTGAGATCTTCATCAGTGTCTTATTTACACTTTAAGTATTAACTTGGCCTATTAACTTTGGTATAGAAAAACCTCAAGATGTACAACACAAAAACTGCAAGTTTCATTATTTTTGATCACTTTTGTCTCTAAATTCACTACTGTTGAGTAAAAAAAATTATAGTTAAATTTTAATAAAACCATAATCATAAAAACGAAATTAAATCACTAAAAATGGACAAAATTAATAAATTTCTGTTGAGTGTTATTAATCTACACATGTAAAGTGGTTTTATGAACTGATTTATGTTGAAAACACCAAATAGATTTATTTGGTTTCTAGTACAGGTATAATTAGGTTGAATAAAAGCAGACAAATCTTCAAGTATAAAAACAATATGTATTAAACTTATCAGTAATTGATTAAAAGCTGAAAGAGTTCAATGGTTATCAGCTTCTGGTAAGCAGAATGTCAGTTTTACTTTTATTTAATATTGTTTACAGTTTACTTCAAGTAATTGTTTTTCCAGTGTAAGAGAAACAAGATCATTTTTCAAATTGATTGAAGTTTATTATTATAGACTTTTGAAACCATAAACTTAATTAATACAGTGAGTCCATTTTGTGGATTTTATTGCAATGGTTTGTATAACTATTTTTATTGCATTATGGAAACATATTTTGAAAGATAAAAATGAAAATATTTATTTTAAAAACCTACACCATGAAGTATGTATATAATAGATTTTAGTTAGACTAGACTGACCTTACATTTTTCTGTGTAGTAAGTGTAGAAATTTAATTTTTTTTTTTTTATATTAGTTTATTCCATCTTCACGTGAGCTACTAGTTTTCATTAAAACACTTGTAAATATTTTACACTTGCCTATAGTAGCACTTACTTATATTTTTTGAGGACTGACGTTTCAGGAAATGTGTCCCATTATCAACTACAACCATAACTGATCTCAAGGTTTTCGTAGGTTACAGTGAGGGTGGGGATGTGGGTTTATTTGGTGAGTATTAGGAGTTATGATGTCGAAAAGTGTGTGTGAGTTATAATGTAATTGGGTGTTGAGTATGGGTGTGATTTGTAGTTTGAAATGTTTGTATATTTTGTATTGTTCGGTTGTGTAACGTTTGTTTATGAAGAATTTGTAGGTTTGGACAAAACATGATCACATAAACATAATATCCAACCTACAAATTCTTCATAAATAATACAAAAATAACCAAAGTTACACAACCGAACAATATGAAATATACAAACATTTAAATCTACACCCTACACACATACTCAACACCCAATTACATTATAATTCACACACACTTTTTGACATCATAACTCCTAGTACACCCACACCCCCACCATAATATCCCACCCCCATCCTAACCTATGAAAACCTTGAGATCAGTTACTGCCTGAGTTGACATTGGGACACATCTCCCGAAACAGCCATCCTCAACAAACATAAGTAAGTTCTATTATAGGCAAGTTGTAAAATAGTTACAAGTGTTTTAGTTCTTTCTTCAAGTGTTAAAATTAGGTTTTATTAAAAATTCTCATGATTATAATCATTTTCTTTTAAAATCTTGTTGGAGGAAACAGCATTAGATTTATATAAAATATTATTATTTTGATAATAACATTTTAAACCAATAACGTTTTAAATCAGTTTACACTGGGTGCTTAATTTATAGTATTTAAAGTTATAAATATGTTCTGAAAGTAATTATTGTCAACAGTTTAGATATATATATATGTATACATAAAATTTATAAATATAAGTACAGCTGATGTTACTCGCTACAGTAAAACAACTACTTTATTTAAATTAGGTTTAAAGAGAATATACTCAATAAAAAATTCAGATAATTGAAAATTGGTGTACAAAATATTTAAATAAAAGTTTCTATATAATGCACACACACACACACACACAAACATATATACACAAGATCATAGATACAGTTATCAGTGGGTCTGTTTAATATTATGATACTTACAGTAAAAGAGGACACTCTGTTCAGACTCCTTTATTTGCCCACACATCAACAGGATAAGTTCAGTTATAGGAATTTTTTCAGTATAAAAGAAGCTTTCGTTGGATATTGGCTTGACTGTACTTAAACTTAACAGAAAACTGATTTGCTATAGATTTACTTTGCTCTAGTAACTTAATTGTTGGTACTGTTCTTCGGCAGACCAGTTTTTAACCCATATATATTTAAAAGATAACTCAAATTGACATAGCATGAAAGCAAAAATATCTCGGTAAAATAATTATTAGTAACTGTTTTGTCAAGTTACTGGCAACACTTTGAATTTTAAAGTCTGGGTAACAAGTGGAATTTATTAGTGCAATAATTATTACACTCTAGAGTTTGCCTGACGTTTTAGGTAATGAAAGTTCCTCAAAATCTTGAAATTAAAACATTTAATATAAACTTTAAAATTAATTACTCACTATACCTATTCTTCAACATACACAAATATTAATATGTAAAACAATTGCATGCATTAGCTCTTAATTTCGGTCTAATTGAGGATTGATGTTTTGATAGACATGATCCATTACCAATTTAATCCGTAGGGATAGAATGGGAGTAGAAGCTATATGAGGTAAGTTTTGGGAAGTTTTTGGAGTAATGATATCGGAAATACGTCACTCAGTTTAATTGTTTGGAATGTACTGTTTTAATGCCATTTGCTGTATATAATTTGTAGATTTTACAATATGTTTTTGTAATTGTGGTTTGTGGATATGAGGTGTTTAACAAAGTTTGATGAGTTCCATGATTTGTTATTGCGCTTGTATTTGTTGATTTTGCACAAACTAAATAAAAATAACAAAATTTGCAGTTTTTCTATTGTACATCTGGAGGTTTTTTTTCTATAAAATACTACTTTTAGTATCACTTGGCAAAAACCACTACTTACTGATATTTTTCATTCAGAAGATGTATTTCACACTAGGTCAGTACTTTGTTCAATGTGGTGAGTCATAGACAGACTGTTGCTCAGGTTTCTTGTATTGGTGTTCTGTGGTGTATTATTGTTCACAGAGTTAATTTTGTGTTCAAATATATTATTTGATTTTCAGTGTGTTTTGTTGTCCATAATGTTTTGTGGATGGTTTTTATGGTGTTTGTGTAACTCGCAGCAGTTTTCTGTTCTGTTTAGTTTGTTGTTTTTTTTATGTAGTGAAGGAGTTTTAGATTAGTGTCTATATTGGTGTAGTTTATTCTCGTAAAGTTTGATTTGCGTTATGTGTTCCTTGTATTGTGTGGTAAAGTTTCTCCCTATTTGACTTTTGTAAAAGCTGGGGCAGTTGTTGCATGTGATCTTGTATATTCCTGCCCTGTCGTGTTTGTTCTGGTGTGTTTTTGTACTATGTAGGTATGTTTTAGTTGTTTTGGATGTTTTAAATGTTACTTTGAATTTAAGTTTGCGAAATAAGGAAGTAATTTTTTGTGATATGTTAATGTACACAACACTTCCAATCACCTCATGGAACACAATCCTGCTGCCTTCCCTTCTATGTTACACAGACTAATGTCTACAAACACAGTTTTAATAGACAACGTAATGCGCAAAAAACAACATACAAACACAAAACACACAAATAAAAAAATTAATGACCTTAACATATCGACAACATCACAAAAAAAGCTTTCTCATCCTACAAAGTAACATTTAAAACATCCAACACAACTAAAACACCAGAATAAACATGACAGGACAGGAGTATGCAAGATCACATGTAAATACTGTCCCACCTTTTATGTAGGTCAAACAGGGAGAAACTTTACCACACGAAATACGTCTGCTAAAAAATATCAATAAGTAATGGTTTTTTGCCAAGTGATACCAAAAGTAGTAATTTAAAAATAACATACTCCACAAAACTGAGCCGTATGAAATATGCAAACTTTCCAAATTATACCCAACACACATGCTCAGCACCCAGTCACATTATAATTCAAATAAACTTTTTGTGATCATTAACCCAAAAAGATTCACTGAAACTACCTAATTCAATTTCCTCATCCTCAAATAACTAAGAGGTTAGTTATGGTCTAAGTTGGTAGTGGTACACAACCCCTAAAATGGCTGTTCTCATTTAGACAGAAGTAAATGATATTATTTGATTCCATCTCCACTTGAACTACTACTTTTTCACTAAAAATACTTGAATATATATTAGTATGTTATACTTGCCTATAGTAGCACTACTTTTTTTATTACTGAGGGTAGCTGTTTCTGGAGATGTTCCAGGAGATGTCTCCTTATATAATCAAAAAAAAATTAAACCTACTATAGCCAAGCATTACAGACTAAAATATGATCGTGTTTTTAGTTAAATAAATGATTCTGCAAGCAATTTTTTTATATATTACAATGTATAAGTGTGAACAAGTAGCTTAAGTTAAAAATCAAAACAAATAATATTAATTATTTGTAGTTAGTTAACCTGTGGTAATTAAGTACATATTACTTTGAAACTAGTAAGCTTCAAATTCATATAAAAATATAATTAAAATAATAGCTCTCCTTACTCAATAAGGGAGAAAAGAAAGTAATTACAAGGAGAGTAAAGTACAGTAATTGATTTTAATTGATGAGAGAATATTTATAATTATATATATATATATATATATATATATGCTTAACACACAAATGGAAAACACTTTTGTTTACATTTTTTTAAATAGTAATGCAGTAATTTTTATTAATATACAAAAGTACTTTCTTTAACTTACTGTATATTAAACTTTTACCAAAAATATCTATCTATAAACCATTAACTTTTGTAATACATAATTAATTACATACTTTGTTTCCATCTTGTCTTCAAAGTATTAAATTTCATGCTTATATAAATATGAAAAACTTCTAATACTATCATTTACATATATATGTGAGAACTCATTTTCACAGAGTTACAAACTGAATTGAAAATGAGATACAGTTTCTAAAACAGACATCATCCATCATACACTCATATCTAAGAGGAACTATAAGGAAATTTTTTAAAATGTATGTTATGTGTGAATTATTAATTTTTCCTGCCCCAAAAATCAAGAAATCAAATATATAATTGAGTTTGATATTTTTTATAAGCTGTACAGATTTCATTTAAATTTACCTTGCAAGGACTTGCAGTTTATGAATATGATGTAACTTAGCTGACATGTGCTGCTGAATATTTATTTTTGTTCACCTTGTTCTAGGCTGAATGTGTTAAGTCTGCCTAATTTGGTTGACTGTCAACTGTTTACAGACCTGTTTTAGATTATTTGAGAGGAAAAATCGCTTATACATATCATTTATCTTTTAAAAATAAAGAAAATTTAATTGTTAAAATATGAAGCAATCATTTTATCCAAAGTACCAAATCACAGTAAAAAAGAATAAGTAAAACAAAATTATTTTTTTTTTTAATATAACCTTTTGGTTTTCAAAATATTAAGATTTTCTTACAATTTTATTTCAACATTGTATAGAATCTTTTTTTTTGTTTCCATAATTATTTGGGAAGATTATTATTTATTTGTAAATTAAGTGTTACATTTCTCTGTAGAAATACCAAAAAATTAGTGCACTGTTTTATTAATGATGACTGACTGACTACCAATTTTCCCCATTTAAAAAGGGCAAAGAAACCTTGATGGTGATTGATGAGTTTACCTGTCAACTGAAATAACTCCAGCCTACATTTTCACGAGTAAACAAATAGTATTTTGTAACAGGCCTTATACCTCTGTTTAGAACTAGAATTTAAGAAAAATATCTATTCAACTAAAAACACTTGAACACAAATTAGTATGTTACATTTGACTTTAAACATTTGTGTTTAATAAAGAGTATGTAAATAAATGTTGATTTATCTTTTAGTTAAGTAATTGATTAAAAGTATGAACTTTTATTTTTTATGTACACATATTTGCATGCTCAAAACTAAACACATCTTGTAAAACTATTCTTTTGACTATAAAACTTGATTAGTGGATGTATTGGGATGTCAGTTTTGTGAAGTTTTGGGATTTGTTTTAGGTGCTTTTTGGTGTCGTGTGGGATTATAAGTTTTGTTTTGTTGATTGCTTCTTTGATTTGAGCGTTGTTCTGCTTTAGGTGTAACATATGGTTAGTTCCAGCGTGTCTGTGTGTGGGGTTATTAGATGTGTTGTGTATTACTGTATCAGTGGTTGTAGCTATCCTATATATTTGAAAATTGTGTTTGGTGTTCACTTTCTTATTTTTATTCTCTTTCTCTCTAATACCAAGGTTTTAAATTTGTTTATAATCTGATCACAGTGATATCTGATTAAGTGTTTTGTTTTTCATGGTCACTCAATAAGACCATGTTATAGTATTTCAATATAAATAGCAGAATGAGTGCTCCTTGACTGCACACCCAATGTAACATATAAGTTTCTATGAATAAAAATCCTATTATGTCATAACTTCATGTTGATTTTGTGACCTATCGATATAAAATTGAAAGCTTACATCTCTTGTCTTAAGGGACATGGGAAAATATAAATATTACATATTATAATTCAATTCAGGAACTTTCTAAGCCTTGCTGTTGTTATAAAAAAACCGTTGTAGTTGTTTTTCTTCAACACAATTTAAAATAATTACACTTGTTTATGATTGTATCATAGTTGAATTTTGGCGTTGAATTTACAATTAAAATTATATACACAAAGTGTTTCTAAATAAAATATGTTATCAGTTGTCTAATATATCAGTATTCCACACTAGAAACAAGGTTACTTGTGAGTTTGGGTCTGTCCTCTGGTCTCAATTGTGCAAGACTTTTTGTATCACACATTCATTTCAATAGGGTTCAGAGAAATGTGCATTAAAAAGTAATCGAGTTTCAACAGAACATTAACTTCTGCTTCAAATTAGGATAAGCAGAGACCTATGAATATGTGATTGTTACTATACAAAAATCGCAATTGACTGGGTTCATTTGTCACAGGGGATAAGTCTTGGTGTTACCAGTATGACACCAATGAAAGGGACAATATTTGGAATAGCTGTCACCTCCTTCATCTCAATAAACACAGAGCCACATACAAAAATCTAAAATAAGATTGTGTTGATTATATTATATGACAAAGAAGGAATGATCCATTTGGAATTTGTCCTTGCTGATAAATAGTGAATCCTGTATTCTATGTGGAGATACTCATGTTGCAACGCATCTGGTGTACTAGACCACAGATGGTTCAGACTAAATCAAATGATTATGTACCATCATATATGAGCATTGTAAGTCATTAAGCAGCAATTTTGACTTATGGTGAAGTGTCGACTTGAAGTTCGTGTTTTAGAACACACTGTTATACAGACCTTTCTCTTGCTAATACTCTTTGGTTACTCGTTTTAATGGTATCTTGAAATGATCTTGGTTTGCTAACATCAAGAACATTTAAGAATATGTGATAGCTATTCAGTAAACTGTCCTAAAACAAAAGTTTTAAGAAGCTGTACAAGGGTTATCCAAAACAGTATATAATAAATGCTTTACAATTGTGTTCTGTCTGGTGGTGACTCTTTCAAAGGTCATTAATTCCAATCTGCAAACAGTTTTATGTTTCAATTATAATATTCAGCAAATGTTTTAGACACATCTCATATTAATTAATTACTTTAAATATTGGGTATGTAATTAATTTCATGAACACATTGTGGAATATTTGAACACATATTTTTAATAAGTTTTTTAATATTTGTTTTAATGTTATCAGTTTTTGCTGTTGTGACTAATTTTGATTTTAAATCAGATTTTTTTTGTGTGTATACAAATTTAAGAATACTATTTCTATAACTTATCTTCTATTTAACTAAAATTGTCTGTCTGAAATAAATAATGAACAGGGGGTTCTTCATTTTAATTTTCACTGTATTGTTTCAGCAATGTGGCTGAGGTGTTTGCTATTATCTTGTTGTGTGTATTCTGTGTTTGGTCATGGAGACAAATGTGCACATTTTTCTGAAGACAAATGTCCAGTGCATGACGGGCATAATAGGTGTCATTGTACGCAGATTGACGCTACTTCAGTTCTTTGCTGTCATATTGTATCGCCATATCATCTGAGAGAAAGTCTGGCATGTGCAAGTAAGATTAAATTTATACCTGTATTAGAAATGTTATTTTTCTTGCTCATAAATATTTTAAGTTAGTTGCTAGACCATTCCATTGAAATCATCTACAATAGTTATAGAAAAGGCAATATTAATTGAATTAACTGGCTTATGTTTTGAAGAAAGAGATTATAGAAATTGTGATTTCTAAAGAATTTAGGTATTTCTGAAGGTGCATATTTTGATTATATAAGCCATAATACTAATAAGGTATTCAAACTATAAAAAATACACAATCAGGCGAATCTTCAACCTTTATTATTAAGACACCACAGTCATATACTTGCTTGAGAAAAATAATCAATTTATGGATGCTGTGAAGGTTCTAGAGAAATTGAGTTTTTTTATTAAAAGAAGGTCATAAGAATAATAACTATCACTAAAATTGCTAAGCTTCAAGATTTTTTTTTTAATTGGCAGTAAACAATTTTAAAATACATTTTGCCAGCAACCTAATTTCAATAACATTTTAACAATCTATTTGGCAATATGGATTTTACAAATGTTTTTCTACCAGCTATACTTTAATATTTCTTTTAAAGGAAATTGGGTCTTGGACAAACCTAAAAGTGCTGTTTAAGTTAGCTCCAACCTGCCTAACAATATCCTACAGAAGTTGGAAAAATTTAGCTTATAGGAGCACAGTTGGAATGGTTCAAAACATAAGTACATATTATTTCAAACATTTGAAACAGAAAATTTCAATTAGTAGCGATAAATTTAAAGTTGTAGTTTTGAAGACTTTAAATCAAGTAGAATACAAGTTAATAGTATTTCTGTTATTAGGTATTGTTTAATTGTATATTTGTGTTATAAATCAGGAGTGTAGTTTAGAGACTCAACTTCCTTGTACTTGGTTCATGTTAGAGATTTTACAAAAAACATGTTTATAAAGATTTCAGTATTGAACTTTCAGATTGTAGTCTACTGAAGTGCCAGTATTTTGTATTTGAGTTTCTTTCTAGTAGATTGTTTAATGTACACATTCTATAATGACTCAGGTGCTTAATTAAGTATTTTTGTTGTAATCTTTGTTCACATACATCCACGGATACAAACACAGTAGAGTCTTGATAGTTGGAAGTAGATGGGACCTATATCCTCTAGAAAAATAGGAGTTCTAATGAACTCTAATAATATAATTAAGAATGCACTAATTAAATTTATAGATTACAGTACATACATAAATTTAATGTTGCTTTGGAATACATTGCTCTTCACGGTTGCTACATTTTTTGGAAAAAGTTGCAAATTGTCTTCTGCATCTGCTTATCAGATTGTTTTTGTTCTGTGGTGTCAGGTAAGCAAAAGCACATCTATTGGCGTAGTATCTGTCTGTTGTTTAATATAACGCATTGTTGTTTCCAAGGCAGCTGTACCTTCACCTTGACTAATTTTCCCTTCTTGTACCGTCTCGGTCAAACCTTCATCTTTATTCTCATCATCACTGCTGTTAGTAGTTTTTTCCATCATTTCAATTATCATAACATCTGTTATCATAGATTTATCCTCCTTACTCCTCCATTGACTTGCGTGCATATCATCGAAATTACAATCGGGAAGTGTCTTGATAAGAAACGTCAAATCTGTTTCTTCTTGTGGATCAACAACGCATTTAACATTTTCATTTTATCCCATGACACTTACTATTTCTTCTTTTATTTTGTTCAATGATTCCACTATCCAAAACATAACTTCCCTAACTATAATTTTTTTTTTTAAACCTACATTGCTTTCTTCCCCTTTAGTTGCTTCCAAGAAAGATTGTAAAAAAAAAGGATCTGTATTTTTTCTCATACCTTCCAAAACGCCCCTATCCATCGGAATAGACTTGTTACATTTATGGGTAGAAATAAAGTACGGATATCATCATACCACACTTGATCTACATCGGGATACGACGTTGCATTTTCTAACAGTAAAATAGCTTTCTGCGACAAATTCTTTGTTTTTAAAAACTTTTCAGTTTCAGGTACAAACTTATTAAAAAACTACTCTTTGAATAGTTCTCTATCCATCCAAGCAGCTCTTTGTTTCTTACATGAAATTGGCAGTGCTGACATGGAAATGTTTTTAAACGACTACGGCTTAGCTAAGCCCATAATTGCGAGCTTGATTTCTCATTGCATTAGAACAAGCTAAGACAGTTATCTTCTCCTTACTTTTCTTGTGACCAGGAACGCACTTTCTTCACAGACAATAGTCTGTCTTCAGAGGCAATAGTAACAGAATTGGGAGGAGGAAAAAATAGTTAGCAAACGCTTCCTACATTTCTTGGAAGCCCGACTCATCTTTTGTGTACAGTATGGCTATAAACATTTCTTAAAAGCCCAGCTCTAATTTAACAAAAGCTTTAATTAAATGAAAAATCAGCACTCGAAATTTTGTAACTCTACTCTATATATTTACACACACACACAAGGATGATTCAAATGAAAACATTAAAAGTTACATTATTATTCTAATTGTAAGATTTACCATAACTCATTACATGTCATTTTTCTATTGAGTGTCCATGACCTTGAATGCACATATATCACTGCTTCGGTGTGCATAGAAACCATGATGACAGAATACTTTTGGTAATATACATAGCCAGTCTTGCACCATGGCTTTCACCACATTGTCATTTCTAAAATGCCTGTTTCCCATTATTTCTTTGAGTGTACCAAACAGATAAAAGTCCTTAGGAGTTAGGTCTTGTAAATAAGGAGAATGTACCAGCCATTGAAATTTAATTTCCTGAATAATTTCCACTGTCTTACACGGTCGTTTGCCCCTGATTACAGGGGAGAAGTAATTTTGCAGCATATCTGAATAAGTACCAGTTATCATCAATCACTCCTGTATCCCTTTAGTAGTCCAAAATTACTCCATTCCATAACAGAAGTAAATGAGCTTGACAGTCCAGAAGATGATTCATTGTGAAATTTTTTCGTTTTGTCAATGAGCCATTCCTTGCTTGACCTTTTTGTTTGTGGTGGATGATAAATGGAGCCAACAATTTTTTTTCAGAAATGCTTCACTTTCAATGTGGAACAATACAAAATTTCTTCCCTGGCATCAACTCAACGGTTTTTTAATTCATCCGTCAACAAAGTGCAGTCAACTGACGCTGCAGTACATTATAAATAATATTCTGTGCTGTACCAATACTAATCTCCAAAATTGTGACTATTTCTTTCAGAGTAATGCATCTGTTTTTATAAAAGCTCCTCCACGCACGCTACATTTTGTTCCAACACTTTGCAATAACCCAGTCCTAATTTTGAGGTATCCTTCATATGAGTTACACTGACTTTCTGCACCAATCATAAATAAACATGAATCAACATACTGCGCTGTTATTTTGTTATGAGAATTTCAATCGGTTTGACACCATCAGTGTCAGGAGAAAGGCTGCTGCTCTCTCCTGCATTGTAGGATCACTCTGCCACCTAACAGGCACTTTATGAACCTCAAGGAACACTACTACCGTCTACCAACTTTACCAAAATATTTTAAAATACTGTGGAACTTTTAAGGTTTTTATCTGAATTCCCCTTGTATAATTTTCCAAATTTGGAGCTAATTTAAAGCAATTGATCAATCTCTTTTTGATTATTCCTGTCAGTACAAGATTAAATCAACAACTGTTATGAAGTAGCTTCATCTGCTTGTAGTGCATGAAATTCCATTTCCTCCCTCTTGCAATATTTCAAAAACTGTTTCATAACCTTAAATTGCTTTTAGACAACAGTAATTATTACTCATTTTCATTTCTTTAACTTTTAAAAATTCATTCAATGATACCATATAGATGCATTATAACAGAGGGTTTAGATGAATTAAACCTATGATATTTGTTGAAGAGGCTTTCAAGATGACACTCTGAGTGCCAAGCAATACATTTTCTTAGTATAATGCAAATCTTCAACATGCCACCCAAATGTTTATTAAATTTAATTGCTAAAAAATTTGGCACTATTTGACACTGGCAATTAAAACAGAAACACATACCCGATCCTGGCTGGAACTGAAACTTGTATAGGACTGGAGATATCAGTAGAAAACAAAAAATAATCATACCTATTTTAAGAAGAAAACCATTGCACTCACTAATAGTGTATTTTTTTTACTACAGTTCTGCTAATACAAAAATACAAATATAACAGGTTAGCCTAAAATGCTAATAAACTGCTGCAGTTTTACTAGAATCATAACTAACGTAAGTGTAACTAGCCTCAATTTCCAATATTTTAGGTCCTAATACTATTCTATAATACTTTTGACTTTAGTTTACTTCTTAGAGCATGCATCTAGCATCATAATAATGCTAACCACATCATGTCTCTAACACACAGCTAACCAACATTCGAGTGTCCAGGTTTCAACAGAATTTGTTGAAGTGTATTATTCAGTTGAAGTTGCATCTTCAATACCTCCCTAGCTTCAATTCTCTTCGGACATTGAAGGAAAATATGCAAAAGTGTCTCCTCTTGTTTTTGACACACCGGACATAAACGTGACTCAGCTAGTCAAAAATGATACCGATAGGACTGTGTACCATTATACCTTGTTCTTGCTTATAGTGTAAAGGTTGAAATGGACCTGTGTACATATTTGTAGATATTAACATCATTTGGTAGATGCTGCATAGAGTATCACTTATCTCATTGCTTCACTGTTATGGTAATTTATTTCTTAGACTTATACAAAAACGGGCCAAACAGCAACTTCAAGCAATCCTTCTGGGTTGAACAGGATTCAAGTTAACAGCTGTTCCCATTCAAGTTAGCCTTCTCATTCCCAAGAAAGTCAGATGGATCTATCGTTTGATAAACTAAGCACGTTGCATATTTTTTGCACTCGATGGTGGTAGCTTGACGGTTTGTGCCTCTGTAAGAGTTGTAGTGCACTCTTGGAGTCACTGAATATGCATACCTTTTTATTTGTAATCTTTGCAATATGAGCAAATGCTGCATTGATAGCTAGGAGTTCAGTCAATACTAGAACATGAGTTTGCATACACAAAATATGATTCTTCAGTATTCTCTACAAAATAGCCTGCTCCAGACCTAGAATCAGCTCGGTCTACTGAGTCATCAATTTAGTAAATTTAACCTGTTGGTACATTGTTGGGACATTTTTTCTAGATGGGTTTTTCAAAGACATTTAGAATTCAAAGTGACTTCCGAGAGTGTTGGACTCAAAAATAAAGGGGTTGGCTTTTCTTTTAAAATATAACTCTGGAATAAAGTTCTTAAGAGAGTATTTTCTTGTAAAAACTGAGCACTCCATTTTTGTTGAGGTAATCGTCAGACTCCACTTGTTTGTCCAAGTTTGTATAGCTTCAAAAGCATTTTGATCTTGTAGAGTAACCTTAATTGCATCATCTTCTTGAACTCTATATGGTTATATCATCATCATAGATATGTCCTCTACAGCGCCCAGCAATATGTTCAAGACATCACGGAGTGCAATATTGAAAGAAGTGGCACTCAAGACAGATCCCTAGCGAGTTCTACTGAAAACACTAGTCTCTTCCAAGTACTCACCATTAACCTTTATTTGTATTTTTCTAGATGCTAAGAAATGTTCAAGATATCTCAACATCTTTTCTCTGATCCTCACAAACAAACAGTGTAACGTGACTGTAGAATGTGGCAACTTGTCAAGTCAACCAGTTGTGCCTCTATCGGAGTAACCTCTATACACAGACTCTGTAAAATACAATAATGCATCAGTTGCTCCCCTCCTTGATCTGTATCCAAAATGTCTGGGATTCACTCTCTTCTCAGCTTCCAATCTCCACTCCAGTCTATTGTTCACAATTTTCTCCATGAGTTTGGCCAAACTAGATGTCAATGAAGTCTGTCTGTATGAATCCGGCAGGGCAGGGTCTTTCTCAGGTTTCAGAATAGAGATGACCACTTTTGAGGAATATTTCCTCACTTCCATTTTTGTGGAATTTCTTCCACTTTTGAGAGATATTTTCTGTCGACTAGATCTCATTAAATAAATTAAGAACTTGGTCAAGATACAAGTTCTTCAGCATAGAATTGTGTATATTATACAATTCAGCCTACTGCATAAAATTCACCCCTGTGCATAAAATTCAGCCGGGTGCATAACTTTAAATTTCAGCCACGCATCTTGAGAGTTTGCCCATTGCTAAAAGAGAGTCCTATATGTCATTATGCAGACATAAGAAATCTAAGATGCATGAGAGGTTTAGTTCGTATTTAGTACTTTAGAAAAGTAGATGACTTTACCAGTCTTCTGACATATATTGAATATATTTATATTCAATATATTAGCAATGTCCTTGTTTTCTGTTGTAATTTCATTGTCATTAGTTCATATGAAATTAATTCCGGTATTTTTCTCTCCTTCTATACTTTGAAATCTTTTCTCCAAGCAGATGATGTATTCGAATTTGTGAAGGAGACGGACTCTCTCCAGTTGTTTCGCTTTGTCTACAACACCACACTAATATGCATAACATGGTTATACTTTGTTCTACTATCTGCATCTCTGTACTATCTATTTTGTTTTCTAGCTCTCTGTCTACATTTCCTTAGTTCTGTGAAGGTGGTAGTCCATCAGATGTTTATTGGGCGTGATTTTATATTTTTAATTTTTGGTATACTCTTATCTGGATCAAGTTTGATCGGATTCTCCAAATTGGTCAGCAGGTCCTGGCAGATAAATGGATATCTGTTTACTGCAACCCTGAACAAATTCCAACGAGCACCACTGATTCTGTATTTATACTGGATGAAAAGTCTCACACACCAGTCCTCTTTGAGTGAAGTTAGTTTCACTTATACAAAGGAGAGGCTGATTGTAGTGAAAGAGCTTGTAGTGAACCAGGAGACTGATACGTAGATGGGTTGTCTCTGTTGCTTAAAATCATCCTCTCACTCTGAATCCACTGATGAGTTACATGTCCATTTTTCTTATTAAGTCCTTTGTTTCAACTGGAATGTCTAGCATTAAAGTCACAGACAAGATGAAATTCTTGGTTTTCGGTACAATAGTTTCCAATTCCCATAAGGAAACTCCCTGTTTAGGTACATACATATTCACAATGGATGTGCTAAAGGTTTTATTCACAAAGACACAGCTGTAATGGCCTCTAGATTATCGGTTGAGTATCTAACAACATTGTTCCTATGTAGAGAGTTACGAAAGAACACTGCCACACCGGCTTCTCTTCTGTCTTGTCGATAGTAGTCAATTAGGGTAAAGTTCCTGTGGTAAGGGGGATTGCTGAAATATCTGCTTTTGATGTTTCTATTTCCTATGGAAATATTTATTATAATTTTATTTTTCAGTTATCTAACATTCCAGTATAGGATGCCAACTCTGCATTCGTGTTTCAGTTGTTTTTTGGAAGTTGATCTAAAATTCCTACTTTGCTCAGAAGCGTCTTTCTCCAGTGAAACATGAAATTTTAATTTTTTACCTTTCATCTTTGTCGGGTTGTATACTTCTGACCTTCCTTGCTGCTAGAACACCAATTTTCTGTTCTTTTGTAGCTTGCTTTGCCTCTCTTTCTTAGAATTAGATTGTTGTCTATATTAAGTTTAGCTCTTAGCTCTCTTAGAATGCCAGAATCATGCCATAAAGTACTTTAAGTTTGTCTGGATGTTTGCGACTGTTAGGTTTGTAACCTTGTCCATAGCTCTTATAAGAGCTTTTTGGTTTGTTGTTATCATAATAGTGTGTTTTAGAGAGCTGACTCCGTAATGAGCGGATACTGCTGGTGTTCACTGTAATTGGATTATAACAGGTTCATAGCTATCCGAGGACAGGATCAAGGACAAACCGGCTCATCTCTCCTTGTATTTTGACACTACTCGCAAAGTAGTTATTGTGATTCCATGCTTGTGCTGCCCCCCTCAAAGTACCATCTGATGCAAGTGTGTCTCCACATCGTAGCACCTCTCATGGTCCTGGAACTTAATTTAAATCCTAACACTTTTAGTTCTTTTACTACATTCAGTTGTGCATTATCTCTCACCAATCTTTTGTTTTTATGTTTCTTTATAGTTCTTTTACTACATTCAGTTGTGCATTATCTCTCACCAATCTTTTGTTTTTATATTTCTTTATAGTTCTTTTACTACATTCAGTTGTGCATTATCTCTCACCAATCTTTTGTTTTTATATTTCTTTATAGTTCTTTTACTACATTCAGTTGTGCATTATCTCTCACCAATCTTTTGTTTTTATATTTCTTTATAGTTCTTTTACTACATTCAGTTGTGCATTATCTCTCACCAATCTTTTGTTTTTATATTTCTTTATAGTTCTTTTACTACATTCAGTTGTGCATTATCTCTCACCAATCTTTTGTTTTTATATTTCTTTATAGTTCTTTTACTACATTCAGTTGTGCATTATCTCTCACCAATCTTTTGTTTTTATATTTCTTTATAGTTCTTTTACTACATTCAGTTGTGCATTATCTCTCACCAATCTTTTGTTTTTATATTTCTTTATAGTTCTTTTACTACATTCAGTTGTGCATTATCTCTCACCAATCTTTTGTTTTTATATTTCTTTATAGTTCTTTTACTACATTCAGTTGTGCATTATCTCTCACCAATCTTTTGTTTTTATATTTCTTTATAGTTCTTTTACTACATTCAGTTGTGCATTATCTCTCACCAATCTTTTGTTTTTATATTTCTTTATAGTTCTTTTACTACATTCAGTTGTGCATTATCTCTCACCAATCTTTTGTTTTTATATTTCTTTATAGTTCTTTTACTACATTCAGTTGTGCATTATCTCTCACCAATCTTTTGTTTTTATATTTCTTTATAGTTCTTTTACTACATTCAGTTGTGCATTATCTCTCACCAATCTTTTGTTTTTATATTTCTTTATAGTTCTTTTACTACATTCAGTTGTGCATTATCTCTCACCAATCTTTTGTTTTTATATTTCTTTATAGTTCTTTTACTACATTCAGTTGTGCATTATCTCTCACCAATCTTTTGTTTTTATATTTCTTTATAGTTCTTTTACTACATTCAGTTGTGCATTATCTCTCACCAATCTTTTGTTTTTATATTTCTTTATAGTTCTTTTACTACATTCAGTTGTGCATTATCTCTCACCAATCTTTTGTTTTTATATTTCTTTATAGTTCTTTTACTACATTCAGTTGTGCATTATCTCTCACCAATCTTTTGTTTTTATATTTCTTTATAGTTCTTTTACTACATTCAGTTGTGCATTATCTCTCACCAATCTTTTGTTTTTATATTTCTTTATAGTTCTTTTACTACATTCAGTTGTGCATTATCTCTCACCAATCTTTTGTTTTTATATTTCTTTATAGTTCTTTTACTACATTCAGTTGTGCATTATCTCTCACCAATCTTTTGTTTTTATATTTCTTTATAGTTCTTTTACTACATTCAGTTGTGCATTATCTCTCACCAATCTTTTGTTTTTATATTTCTTTATATGCTTTCAAAAAATATGTCTAACATTAAAATGTATTTTTTGTTAAGTTTTACATTAAAACAAGTTACAGAAATGTTCTTCATTAAGATTGAAAGTAATTGTCATACATAAGTAAATTAATTTCATTTCAGAACAAAAAGTACGTACTGCAATTCATATTAGGAATGCTACATTACAGAGACTTGAGGCAAATTCTGATTATCTGCAAAACATCTTATCTTTATCCATAACAGATGGAAACATACAACAAATCATGAATAAATTTACTGGAAGTTTAACCTGCCTTAATTTGTCTTCGAATTATCTAATGGAAGCCGATCCACATGCTTTGAAACTTGCTCACTCAATAGCTCTATTGGACTTGTCTCATAACAATCTCACAAATCTGCCTAAGATAGATGTTTCAGCACCTCATTTCCGATTAGATGTATCAGGTATGTGTTGAAAATTTAAATTAAACATTATTTGCTTTTTATTTCCTCAAGAAAAACATTATATTCAGTAATTTGTTGACTCTCCGACTGTTGTTTAAAAATTAAAAATATACATTCTCTTAAAAACTAGACTAGATTAGCGGATTCTTTAGTTTATGAACTAATAAAATATACTTGAAAATTTTGAAAAAAGAAATATAGACAGGATGTTGAAAAATTAAAGTCTGAGAAGAGATATTTACTTTAAACATTCAATACAAATCCAATACTAGCTTTAAACCCCTTTCTATTTATTCTAATGTTATTGTTTTAAAACATTTAAAAGTATTCTATTGGTTATCTTGATGTCCTAGATTCAATATTCTTAGTTTTAACATCTCTAAAAATCTTCCCAGAGCAGAAAAATTTACACAATTTTTTTTTGTAAAGGTTTTTTTGAGTGTCAACTATTTTCTTTAACATTTTATTTTTGAACACTCATATCTACAACACATCTTTAAAGAAGTGTGCAATAAAATGAATAATTATTTTTACTGTCTTGATTTGAAAAAAAATAACTTTAAAATCTATGGTTGTACGACATAATGAAATTAATGTTTAATCTAGGTAATCAGGAACTGTCGTGTCACAGTATTCTAGATCTGATGAAAAATGTCCGTAACACGACTCGCCAGTTGCACTTCAGCAATGAGAATGACACATTTTGTAAAAAAGAATTCAATATATTTTCCTGGAAGTCTACTATTAGCACTGAGTTTTTACCACTGACACAGCTCAAAATGATTGATAGGGTTAGTATAAAAATGATTTTTTTTTACTCCCTGTATTTATAGTTTTTTTTTATTAATACAATACAGTATTTTCATGTCATTGGTATGCGTACATATTACAATTTTGAGGACTACTACCTATATTTGTGATTTTCCCCAGGAGACCAATGGTTTTTAAACATTTTCAAAAATACACTGCAACAGCTGCAATAATAGCAGATAAAAATTCTTTCACCAATTTAAACACTGTACTTTTATCTAAATCACTATCTATATATTTAACGTCCATTATTTTTCTGTTGCACTGACTTTATAAAGTTATTATTGTTAATTGTAACAATTGTTCCACCACTTGGTGCAGTTATTTTTGCCTTGTTTGATGAGGCATTTTTTGGTCACTTGATCATTGTCAAAATACTGAATTATTTTTCTGATGTTGTTATTCGGTTGTCACGAATCGAATAATAACATCAGAAAAATAGAAAAAATTAATTCAGTAATTCAACAATGGTCAAGTGACGAAAATGTGCCTCATCACACAAGGTAAAAATAATTGCACTTAGTGGTGGAACAACAAAAAAATATTTTTTGAATGTTTCCTACACTAAATTAGTCAATTTCTACTAATTTTGGGGTGATAAAAACGAAAATAACAATGAAAAAATTTTATTAGCTTTGGTTTTTGAGATACACAGTACTTAATCTTAAAGAGTAGTTATACTATACGTGAAAAGTGAAAGTACATAAAACAATATTGTTATGTTTCTTTTACAATATTTCAAGTACAAAATTGATTAAAAAAACATTATTCTTAGTGTTTTGACAAATAAAAGAAGTTTGTACCACCAAATTTCAATTAAGTCAATCCGATTCATTGTAAGATCGCTGTCGTTTAGCTTGTCTTTTATAAAACACTTCTGGAGCATCCCTACACACAGATCAGCAGTAGTCTGCAAGCATTGCTTCATTCCAACGGCCCTGATATCTCTGTTCCATTAAGGCAATGTCTTGATGGAATCTTTCTCCATGTTCGTCACTCACAGCTCCACAGTTTTGTGGGAAGAAATTAAGATGAGAGTGAAGAAAATGAATTTTTAAGGACATGTTGCATCCAAGTTGGTGGTAAGCTTGAAGAAGCTCTTTAACCAATGCTGTGAAGTTATCATCTCTTTTGTTACCTAAAAACCCATGTACAACTCCCTTAAAGGCTTCCCAGGCTCTTTTTTCATTTCCTGTTACAATCATGTCAAAAGCAGGATCATTTACGATTTCACGGATTTGAGGCCCAATAAAGATGCCTTCCTTGACTTTAGCATCACTTAACCTGGGAAACTTTGCTCTCAAGTACTTAAAAGCTTGTCCTTCCTGGTCCATGGCCTTCACAAAGTTTTTCATTAGTCCCAACTTAATATGTAATGGGGGTAAGAGAACATCCTTAGGATCTACAAGAGGCTCGTAAACTACATTTTTCTCATTAAGGTTTAGGTCTCGTGTAGGCCAGTTCACTTTTTTATAGTGAGATTTTCTATCCCGACTGTCCCACAGACATAAAAAACAACAGTACTTGGTGAACCCTAATTGCATTCCTAGGAGTATAGCAATGACTTTCAAAACACCACAGATTTGCCACTTGTGTTGTTCATATTTGATTGATTGGAGAAGTGTTTTCAAATTTATATAAGTTTCCTTCATGTGTACTGCATGACCTATAGGAATAGAAGGTAGCTGATTTCCATTATGCAGAAGTACAGCTTTTAAGCTTAGTTTTGAAGAGTCTATAAACAGTCTCCATTCAGATGGAGTGTGAACCAATTTGAAGCAGTCCATCAAACCATTAACATCAGAACAAACTACGAGGTTTTCTTTTTTCTCAAAAAAAGGAAGCAAATCTTTTTGACGCTGTCTGTACTGAGATATTTTCACATCATGTTTTAGAAGATTCCACTGTTGTAGTCTTGGCCCTAAAAGCTCAGCCTTTACCTTAGACAAGCCAAGATCTCTTATAAGGTCACTCAACTCTGCTTGACTAATTTTGTGCGGATCACTAGATCTATCGCTTACCTGAAAATCAGGGTCATAAGATGTTGAAGGATGGGTTGCTCCTTCTAAACAGTCTTCATCACCTTCCTCTAAAATTTCATAGTTTTGGGGTGGAGAAGGGACTGGCAAAGTGTCTGAGTGTGGTACAGGCCGAAGAGCAGATGGGAGATTAGGGTATTTAACCGCTCCTCTTTTCTTCATAGATAAACCTTGCTTAATGGGAGGAGTTAAGCAGAAATAACAGTCGTCTGTATGATTGGTAGGCTCACGCCAAACCATAGGTACTGCAAAAGCCATTGCCCGGTTTTTATTTTTCAGCCACTCTCGCAATATGACGGAACAAGAATTGCAACAAATATGAGGAGCCCATGATTTATCTTGGTCCCCAACTTTCACACCAAAATAATGTTCATAGGCAGTCTTAACGATAGGTGTCATTTTACGTTTCTGAGCCAAAAATGTTATTTCACCACATATATAGCAAAAGCTATCAACAGAATTCACACACTTTCGAGGCATTTCAGATCAGCACTAAAATTAATTTAAAAATCAACTTCACAGAATAATTTCAATAGCAACCATGTGCGTACAACTGACAAACTCACATAGGTTATGTTTACTACTTATGAACAGCTGAAGAGAGGGAAATTATGTAAACAAACCTGTGTACCAACTGTTGGTAATGAAATATTTCATTTGTTGAAAACTCAATATATATATATATATATATATATATATATATATATATATATATATATATATATATATATATCTGAAATACGAGCTAATATATAATTTTTATGGTCATTTTCGGTTTTAACACGTGGAAATACATTAAAATCAGCTAATTTCAACCTCGAAACAAAAACTTTGTTGTGCAGTGTAACAATTGTTTACATTTGAATTTTGTAGTCTATTACTTTCGGTGAATCTTAATTAATCACTTTAACATTAGTTTATGACTATCCGAACTTTAAATTTTTACAAATTTACAAAATTGTAAAAGTGATTAATTGTTTATAATTTACAGTAATAACTTCATATATGTATATATATATATATATATATATATATATATATATGTATATATATATATATATATATATATATATATATATATATATATATATATATGTATATGAAGTTAATATATTGCTATTGTAAGTAATTTTATCCACCATTGAGTGCAATGATTTTACCTTGTGTGATGAGGCACCTAAAATCACAGTGATTCGACAATGGTCAAGTGACCGAAAGGTGCCTCATCACACAAGGTAAAATCATTGCACTTAATGGTGGATAAAATTACTTAAAATAGTAATATATTAACTTCATAAAGTCAGTGCAACGGAAAAACAATGGATATTGTAAAATATATATATATATATACAATGGATAATATTAAATATCAAGAATATATATATATATATATATATATATATATATATATATATATATATATATATATATATTTTCGACTAGGAGACTGACAGACTTACAACAACTTATATTTATTTTATTTCATTCTCTCATATTTCTTTTTGTGTTTTCTCTTCGATTGACAAAGACCACTGTGTGGTTGAAATATATCATTGTTTAAGTGCTTTTATGTGTTTCTATTTCAAGACTACAGTGTGGACTCTTACCAAGGTAAGTCTGTCAGTCTCCTAGTCCAAAAAATCTAAATAATCTTTACCAACCAAAACTAACCTATATATATATATATAGATTTTTTGGACTAGGAGACTGACAGACTTACCTTGGTAAGAGTCCACACTGTAGTCTTGAAATAGAAACACATAAAAGCACTTAAACAATGATATATTTCAACCACACAGTGGTCTTTATCAATCGAAGAGAAAACACAAAAAGAAATATGAGAGAATGAAATAAAATAAATATAAGTTGTAAATGTAAGTTATATATATATATATATATATATATATATATATATATATATATAAAATCTTATTTCTAAAAATTTTAATTATAAATTCAAAAGCTATGTTTTTTGTTAAAAAAAAATTAATACACACCTTTTTTCACTAACATTATTTTTGAATTGTAATATTTTATTATAGTTCTAAGAAATTATAAAATATGTAATTCAATAACAAAAAGTCTTTTAAAACTGTTATGATTAAGTAATTATTTATAAATAATTAGCTTTTGTATGGAATATTTTAAAACATTCCAGAACGCACAAACTAACATCACATGAAGGACATCTCCTATCTAGCGACAAAAATGTGTACTAAGATAGCCATGTTTTCTGTATATGACTAAGAACAGAGCTCGTATTAGTTCATTTAAATACATGTAAACCTAACTATGGGCATAGCTCGTCACGAGTCCTCAAAGTGTTGAATAAAACAAATGTTTTACTTTTAGTGTAAAAGTATTCTAAGAAGAATGATGTATATAAAAGCCATTCAGTTCACAAGATCAATAAGTGAAAACACATTCCTGTTTATTATTTAATTGTAAACATAATTGAACTCTTTGGTGATTGCCTTCCTTACCCATTTTTTCACTTCCTTTCATATATAATTTTCTTCGGTTTTGACCTACCCTAACCACAAAAAAAGGAGTAAACAGCCCATCCAAATCCTACTAAAAATACTTAATTTTACTATTTCTCAAATTTTTTTTATGAACTTCACTACTTTCATTATTTTAAAATTGCCTTCGGAATTCTTCCTTTTATTTTTATTTGCAATTTTATTAATATTTGATAGTATCAGATGATTGTTTATAATAATACTTGATACTACTTGATAATACTTGACAAAAATGTGTACTAAGATAGCCATGTTTTCTGTATATGACTAAGAACAGAGCTCGTATTAGTTCATTTAAATACATGTAAACCTAACTATGGGCATAGCTCGTCACGAGTCCTCAAAGTGTTGAATAAAACAAATGTTTTACTTTTAGTGTAAAAGTATTCTAAGAAGAATGATGTATATAAAAGCCATTCAGTTCACAAGATCAATAAGTGAAAACACATTCCTGTTTATTATTTAATTGTAAACATAATTGAACTCTTTGGTGATTGCCTTCCTTACCCATTTTTTCACTTCCTTTCATATATAATTTTCTTCGGTTTTGACCTACCCTAACCACAAAAAAAGGAGTAAACAGCCCATCCAAATCCTACTAAAAATACTTAATTTTACTATTTCTCAAATTTTTTTTATGAACTTCACTACTTTCATTATTTTAAAATTGCCTTCGGAATTCTTCCTTTTATTTTTATTTGCAATTTTATTAATATTTGATAGTATCAGATGATTGTTTATAATAATACTTGATAAAATATTACAATATCAAATTTTAATAATTTCATAAGCATTGTGAACTTATTTTAACTCAATAAAAACCCACTAACCACCATATAAAAATCTTTTATTTTACTAAAAATTACTTCATGTATATTTCGATTAGGACTAGCCGCACCTACTAAGAGGGGTTTGGCATCCCTCGTGGTACCCCAGCCAAACATACACATTACTAACAGCACTTACTTCATTGTTACACAATTTATTACACGTTCTACAAACACCACATTCACAACACAATCTTTACAAATTGACACTCACATCTTCTCTGTTGGTGATTTTGACTAGTCAGAACCGTTGCGCGTTGGGAGTGCTGAAAAGGACAGAGCTAGACAAACTCTGGTCCAGGACGCTGATGTGAGCTTGCTCTGCCGAAGACGTAAGAGAGGTTTCTGGTTTACCAGACTCTCTGGTCCTTGGTCAGGGAGTGTCCGCGGTGCATGGGTGTTGGAGCCTATGCACAGTATTACAAGTTCTCTACTGATGCCCATCCAGTCGAGCTAAGGAGAAAAGCTATAGGCCTCAGAGTTCTGAGGGTTGGAAATGATCTTAATGTGATCCAAGGGTGTACCGGTTCCTATAGTCTCACCCGTAACGCCTGACACGATGGTTGGTTTAATATACTTTCATGGAAAACAAAAACACGTCAAATGGAGTTAGTTTAAAGAGGACATGTCAGGTTTCACCTGATAAGCCTAAGGTTGACAAGGGGAGTAAAAAGTTCATGGTGGCAACGTCACAGACTTTGCCATCACCAAAGTATCTAATATTTTCTAGTGCCGAGGAGGGGAAAGATTTCTTGAAAGTTTCTCCTTTCTTTATTAACAAGGCTATTATTGCTTGTGCCGGAGGTCCTCTATTAAAAAACTTCAAAACGGAACACTGCTAGTTGCAACCTCCACCGAGAGACAAACTTGTTCTCTTTCAAAAATGACCTCTTTCTTTGACCAGGTCATGGTATCTGTGGCTCCCCATAGATCCTTGAACTCTTCAAGGGGGGTCATTACATGTAGAGATCTTATGAACGTGTCTGTGGATGAAATTAAATCAGAACTGGCTTCTCAGTCTGTAACGGATGTTGTACCTATCATGAAGACAGACAAGGGCATTAAAGTTGCAACAGCTTAGTTTATTTTGATATTTGGAAAACTGGATTTACCTGAATACATTCATGCGTGTTACCAGAGGCTATCAGTAAGGCCATATGTGGCTAATCCGCGGAGGTGTTTCATGTGCCAACGTTTCGGGCACATAAGTTCGTCTTGTTCGAAGCAGGGTGTATGTGTACAGTGTAGCATCGAAGGTCATGATGAGAAGGAGTACACCAATTCTCCAAAGTGCGCCAACTGTGGTGGTGAACACCCAGCGCAATCTTTCAACTGTCCCACCTTTAAAGAAGAGAAGACTATCTTGAGCATCATGGCGAGAAAGAAAATAGCGTTTACCGAAGCAAGAAAGCCTTACAGATCTGCTCTACTGAAGGTTGACGGAAAATCATATGCTACAACTTTGTCCACTGCAAAGTTGTCCTGTTCGAACTGTGTCAATCTAGCAACAAAAAAAAAAGTTTAACTGACCAAGTCTCCCATTTACTTTCTATAGTCATAAGTGGTCCGGTTTTTAATAGTAGAGAATCTGCAACGTCGTCGACTGACTTGCCTCTTTTACCAAGATCTTCTCCTGGATGGCTTGGTGCACGAAGCGAAGCAGGCTGTTAACTGATTCAGGTATCTCCGCTGAAAAGCTCCACCTGGCAATAACCCTAAGGTTGCAAACAAAGATTCAGAAAAACATGCTACAGTAGCAAGTAAATCGGCACCGGCAGTAACAGTTGCCAAAAAAACTAATTTTTCAAAAGGAGGGCATGTTAAAACTACCCCTCCTAAATCAAAAACTTCCTCTGATTCCATACCTGAACAGGTGAATATGGAATTGGAGGAATCTAAGCCTGGGACGTCTATGAACATCCCAGGTAAAAAAATGGAGAGCACCAATGGGTGTCAGATCAATCCATTCCAATGGAAGTTGATAAAATCTGCAATTAGCAAGTCAGTGATACAATGGAATATCAACGGTGTTAGGAGTCACTTAGAAGATCTTAAAGTACTCATGCGAGATGTGTATCCAATGTTTGTATGTGTACAGGAGACACCTCTCCATGAATCGCATAATTTCCATATTAGGGAGTATTCAGTTTTTAGATTAGACTTCGTTACAGAAGATCGAGCTAGAGGTGGTGTAGCCATACTAGCCCGTGACTGTGTCGATGCTGTTTCTCTAAACTTAATAACCAATTTACAAGCAGTAGCCGTTCAAATAGCTGTCCTGTATAAAATCACTGTTGCGTCTACTTGCCACCACAAGAAAACCTGCAATGATTTAGTGAATTTGATAATCCAGTTACCGACTCCGTTCTTATTGGTAGGAGATTTTAATGCCTACCATTTGTCTTGGGGATCTTCGACTAGCAACTCCCGAGGTGAACTTGTTGAGAGTACAAGAACGGAACTGGACCTATGCCTGCTATATGACGGTTCGCCTACTCATTTAGCAGCATCTACCTGTGGGTGAACAGCTGTTGAACCTATCATTCTTCAGCCCTATTCTGGCCACTAGATGCACATGGTCAGTGCTTAATGACATGTATGGAAGCGACCATGTGCCAATTAAGATCAATTTATGTAATTCCTCACCCTGTTATACTCCACATTCCCGTTGGATTTTACAAAAACCCAACTGGGATGCCTTTTCGAAATATTTTGTATCACTTGACACGGATAACCCAAGCAGAAACGGATTGCAGCAGATTGTAGAGTTTGCAGTCTTTTCAGGTGAGATTTCGCCATCGAACCCCACACTTCACATGCATAGGTTGCCTTAGATCTCAAGAAGGCAATATAAAACATCTTTAGAGTAGTTGTATCGGCCCAATCACGGCTGGCCACGGCTTTGAGAACATTAAGTCTTGATACACATTTTCCCGCTAATTTCATAGTGGGAACCGAAATTGAATGTGTAGTTAATAGTACTTGTATCATTTCTGTCAGTATGTTAAAATTATCTGCCTAATACACTGTAAGTTATATAAAAATTATTGTGAGGATAAGCCATTTATATAATTAGCTACTGTTGCATGTGGGATAAAGCATACCATTAAATTATACTTTCTGTGGCATTACATTGTCATACTGTTAATGATATTCTGATAAGCACGATATATCTGACCACAAGATAAATTTGTCTTGCTAACCACATAAGATAAAACAAATGCCTGACATACAAAAGTTAGATAATTCATAGTATATAAGAAATTAATTTTTTTTCATACATAATAATAATTAAAGTGGAGTAAGTATTAGTAATAAAATATACCTTCAAGTGGAATAATACAAGCACAATCTGTAAATAACATGTCTCTGCATGGAACAGGTAATAAAAAAATCTGTAACTTGTAAACAGAAACTGTATTTAAAATTTATAAATTCATAAAAAACCTTCAATAATCTTCCATTTTAGAAGGTTTTGGAGATGATTTGTAGAAATGGAGCCTCAACAGTATATATAAGTGGCCTACAGAGAAAACAAAAACAGAGCATCTTTCTGAAATACAGTAGAGTCTCGAGACAGTAGGTGAATGAGACCGAGACCCCCTCGAATTACCAAAAATTCGGAAATATAAGTTCCTGTGTATTAGAAAAAATAGGATTTCTAATAAACCCTAATACACTAAAACTCCTCATGTCCAAATCAATGTGGTGACAGCCTGATCAGGATTTCTTAGTAGCAAGAATAAAGACAAGTCCAGCTGATCTTGAGTGTCGTAATTGTTTGATTGATTTGTTTGCTTCAAGAGAGTTTATTTTCTGATATATCACCCATATGACTAGACATTTGAGCTTTCTAAGGGATATTTGTCGACTGATGAAACTTACAGCGTAAATAAAGATATTTATGGCCCATTGACCTTCTGCCAGACATCTATATATAAATGATAATGGCATTCATACACAACTGATGAAGTTGGGTAATACGCCATTTGTAGAACACTAGAACTGAATGATATAACAGAATGTGGAGGAAGAAAAATACCATATTGTATAAACATTTCTTGGAAGCCTGATTCATTTCCTTTGCATGACGTAATGATATAAATATTTCTTGAATGGCTAATTCATTTTCTTTATGGCCAGATAACTTTTTATGGCTGGAATCCTTACTCATTTCCTTTCAAATAGACAAAATAGTCAAATTTAACGGAAGCTTGGAAAATTAGGACTTGGATTTCCAAGACTCTATTGTATAAAAGATAATTTCCAGTTCGTAAGTTAATAAAGGTTATTTCTCCTAAGTTGTTTAAGGACTAAATTAGTGAAGGCCTATGAAAATAAACAAATAAATCATAAAAATATATATTTTTTTAAATGTCTTTAATGTCATATATGTTTTAATAGCCAAGCGTTCATCGCCACTGGACAATTTGACTGTTGAAACCTGTATTAGTCATTTTTTTTTAAATATTACTTGTCGTGAGGATTCTAAATATATGTTTTCTTGATTTCTTTCTGTCCAACAACTTGATTTTGGTATCTAGCAAGATAGAGTTACTTATTTATATAAATCTAGACTACAAAAGTTGAATAGATTTTTGATATATTAAGATTGTTGTGATATTTTATAATGTTATTTAGCTGGAGCAGGAATGTCCTAGTAAGGAAACTGACGTAGGATGTGATTGCAGATGTTCTATTGATCGCTTCTTGATGGTGGCTGGAAAACAACCTACATTCTCTGTCAGTGTTGACTGTTCAAATTGTCAGCTTACTTCATTGCCAAAATACCTTCCACCTCATACAACTGTACTAAATGTGTCTAATAATAATGTAAGTAAATTATGTCTGACAGAAGAAGATGTTTCCCAACTTTTTTGAACAGTTTAATTGGATAACGTATTTTTACTTTACAAAAACCATTGCATGTTTAAACAGTGGTTTGTCATAGATTTAGCATAATTTTGTTGAGCTGAAATCATGTATAGCTATCAAGCCTACAATTTAAACACTTTCAAGCGTACACCCGAGTATAGATCAGGTCATTTAGTTAACGCTAGTCGCCTACACTCGTGTCTAGCTCTGGATCCTGTATTTATTTCTGTAGCAACGTAATTCCTGCATATTGTCAGTTTCGTCAATATCATTCTTTATATTGGTGATTCTACTTTACATGGTTTTACTTTTACGCCAATCATACACTACTTTTACAAACAAAAACCTAATTTTTGAAGTGTTGCGACCTAGAGCTATCAGACAGTTTTTTGACAGAAGTTGGTTGGTCATGTAGTAAGTGTTTTGTTACTGTGAGTTGTTTACTTTCGAGTTTGTTTTTATTTATTCTAAGTTTTATTTATCAGTTATTTTGTTTATTTAATTTGTAGTTTGTGTAATTTTTGTTCAGACTTCAAGTTTCTTTGCTGTAAGTTTTATCGTTCAGTTATTTTATTTATTTAATTTTTTATTGTTAGAAATAAAACATTATAGATATAATGGTTAAATACACTTTAGGAAGAGATTCAGTACGAGATACCTTGCATGTGGACAGTGATAGGTGTATGTTTCAAGCGGATTCAAGTTATATCTTACCAAATAAATTATTTGCAGTGTAGTGCACTGTTATTCATGTGGTTTTTATTCTTTGAAATTATTTCTTTAATTCCTACCACACATAATAGGATAGGTAGTTATATACC
Source organism: Prosapia bicincta (assembly GCA_036971475.1). Lineage (NCBI taxonomy): Eukaryota > Metazoa > Arthropoda > Insecta > Hemiptera > Cercopidae > Prosapia > Prosapia bicincta. The sequence continues at coordinate 230,086,243 of JBAIZL010000001.1, read as the reverse complement.
CCAATATTACTAAATTACATTTTCTTTCGGCTTTAAAATGATATATAACATGTAATATTTATTTTCAATGTAAAATGTGTGTCATGAAGTGTAGTGTTGCACAGTGTTGCTATTTACTTTCTTGACTCTTTTATACATTTTTCAAAGGAGCCTAACACATCTATATGTAAGTAATCAATTCATATGTATATATTTCTTGAACACTTGTTGTTTCATTCCCTTCACAAAAATATATAATTTGTTGCAAATATGGTATTTATTATAAGTCAGGAACTTTTTATATTTTGTCTAAAAACCTCCAGGCAGATAGAGAGGGGAGTATATAAAGGCACTAGGTTTCAAAGTGTTAATGTTAATTAATGTATAGTTTGGTAGCAAAACTAAAGAAAGAAAAAGATGAATTCTTAGTAGAGCAAGAGGGTAATTCAAAATCGTAAGAGGTTACACAATAAAGTCCGGAGGAACCACCCCACTAATTTCTATAGCAGTATGAGGTCTGCTTTACTAATAAACAACACTGAATTTGAGTTTAAACACTGAAATTGATAGTTAAGCAATAATATAAGTTTATGAGTCAAGGTTAAGTCTAGCCACTTACCAATCCAAATTATGCGGTGGGGGTGAAGCGAGGCGACACTGGGTTTCACAGGCCTGTGTGATGTCTTGAAGAGATGAAACAAATATCCTTGAACAGTGGCTTGAACTAGAACTCATTTAATTTAATTTAATTTAAAGTAAAGTCACTTGAATGAGCACAATATAAAGTCTTTATTCAGAATAATAGTTCACTCACGCAGTTAAAGAGCTAATGTTCTGCGGTAGAAAGATTCACCACACGGGTATCCTAAGACAATGGCACTTGAACATATAAAGCGGTTTAAATTAGTTTATTACGTTTGCCATCGATAATTTATAGTTAGAACGCATTTAAGACATTAACTGAATGTATTCAACAAGTGGCGTAACATTTGAACGTGGTTATAACCCGATGCAACCGGCTAAAAGCACTTAGCTAGAAACTTGCGTGCCACACTAGAAAAACAGCCATATTGGAAGAGAGTGTAACTTTGAGAAAGATGGAAATGGCTAACAGAGAGTAACTAGATTGAAACTAGTAGATCTAGTCCAGATCATAAATGAATAGGCTCAATGCGTCTGGTAACTGGATCGCAAAACTATTTTATCTGAGAGCGCACAGACGAAACTATTTCTTTGCAGTAAAAGGAACCGAGATTCTAACCGGTATCGAATATCTAGTAGGCGGTTGAACCTGAACTATGGGTAAGGAACACCAGCTGTTCCTAGGTTATACGAAAGCAGGTTACAAATAACGTAAGTTACTGAAAGATAGGTTATCCTGGACTTAACAATTAATATATGCCTTCTCGTTGCCTGTTCCTAGTTTGTTAACACATTGATAACAGTCTCATTGTTGTACTCAATATGGACAGGTATAAGACTATATAGATTTAGTCTTTTCTTATTATTTTACATTGCATTTTCTGTAATGTTTTGAGCAGTTTTTTAAAGCATAATTATTTTTTAAAATATTTTACAGGCTTACCTTATAACATAACAAAATTTGTAAAATTTGTCCTAATGCTAAAAATGTTTTTAAATTATTTACTTTGTATATTTTTTTGGTAAATATTGAGTCTTATTGCCATGGTTTTTTTAAAATAAGTTTTAATGTGTTGAACATGAATATCAACTTTTTTTCTGTGGGAAATATGCTAAGTTCATTTTTTTCACATTTTAGTTGTTAGTCTGTAATGGCATGTATAGCATGAACCAGGTGTGCAGTAGCTACAACCCACTGCACTATATCTAGACATGTATATACCTATAAAGCATCCAGTTAAGATAGATTTGGTTGTCATTTTAGTAAATATTGAGAGTTATTGCAGATGAAGAAAATTACAACCAAATCTGTCTTGACTGGATACTTCATAGGTATACTTTAATATAAATATAGTATTGTTGTATAAAATTATAACCTAACCTATCCTGACTGGATACTTCATAGGTATATTTTAATATAGGTGTATAGTAATGTTGTATAAAATTAGAACTAAATCGATTTATTTTCCCTATATTCTTTTAATGTTTCACTGTTGATATTGCATGTTCTGAAAAACAAGTCCCAACTAAAGGTAGAAATACTCCACAAAAGGGCAGATCATGATAAACTACAGTTAATCCAAGTGACCACATGGAAAGGAAAACAGAGGTTTTCATTGTTCTTCCTGTATAACTCACCAGACAATGCACCTGACCTTGGAGTCAAAGAGAAGCGACTACAACCTAATAGTGTTATTGTAGGGGATTTTAACAGCCTGTAAATAAGATGGGGATATCAAAAAACAACAAATGTAGGAAAATGGGTGGAAGAATTTCTAGACAACTGCCTGCTAGATGTCATTAATATGCCACCAACCTTAATGTCATACTCAGGAAGAATAGCAAGACCTGATCCAGTCATTATCCACCCTCATATAACTGGCAAGACCAATATCGAACTCTTGGACGACGCTGTCATCATGCCCTGTACGTAACCTGCAAACTCAAGAAAATTGAGCATACTTTATAGCAACGCACCCAGATGGAATTTCAAAAAGGCCAAATGGGATCTATATATACAAAGTACAAATGAAGCAATGTCGGAGCTGACACTCACCAAACTGGAGGAAGCAGCAAAGTCAGTCACTGAGGTTATAGTGAAATGCGTGCAGGAATGCATTCCCCGAGGGCAAGTCAAGCGATATAAACCTTTCTGGACCACAAGTCTCAACAAGCTCAAAGGCAAAAGAGACAAAGCTAGGCGGAAAGCCGAAGCGACAAAGGCATTGCAAGACAGCATTGAACTTCGCAGAAGGCGGGCCATTCTCACGCGCCCAATCAAGCTAGGCAAGAGAGACGCATTCAAACCCTTTCTGGAGAAATTGGACTTCAGGCAGGACGGAACAAAACACAGATTCATATCAACCCTCAATAATGACAGGAGCAAGCAGCAACAATTATCAATACGTTGTAACATCAAGGAATTCTACACCCATGAAGCCATCACTGATGCACTATGTAAATCTTACACAAAAGTTAGTAACATCAAGGTAGGCAGGAGGGTGAAAGCTGAGTTGCAAAGGGCTTCCTTTCCCCAGTGCCTGGATGAGACTATAGACCGTATAAGCATGAAAGTTTTTGATATGGCTGAACTAAACCTGACCCTCTCTTCATGCAAGGAATAAAATGTCTGCTAGTATAGACCAGTTCTTCCATGAAATGATTGTGAATCTTGATGACAGAGCTAAGGAAGTGGTCCTCAAACTTATAAACATAATTTGGAATGCTGGAGTTCCCAGCCAATCAAGGAAAAGTGAAGTTATCCCAACTCTAAAAAAAGGAAAGGACCCACGCAGTATTGACAGTTATCAACCTATCACTCTCACGAGCTTTCTGTGCAAAGTAGCAGAAAGGATGATCCTCAATAGGCTACTGCTAGCAATCAACCACCTAAAGTGCATTGATGATAGACAAGCCGGCGTTCGTAAGCACAGAAACATTATGAACCGTGTGGTAGATTTAATCCAACATATTAAAGATGCATTCCACAGAAAAATGTCCACAGTCGCAGTACTTGTGGACTTAAAAGCAGCCTATGACACTGTGTTGCAGAGGATGCTGCTGCACAAGATGAGCCAAGCAAGAATAGCGGGAAAGCTCTTCCACTGGATCAAGTCATTCCTGGGTAAACGGCACCAAAGGGTGAAGTTTAATAATTATTGCTCTAGCTCCGATTGGAAGCCAAGACCTGCCTCAAGGAGCAGTAATCAGCTGCCAATTATTCAACTTAATGATTGAATAATTAAGATATAATGGAGATATCACCAGAGCGACACCAGGGCTGGAAGCGCTACTATACGCAGACAACCTGATAATAGGGCTTTAAGTAGCAACATAAAAGCTCTCGAATCTATTTTAAACCAGGTCCTAAAAAACCTTTGAACATGGGCGGACAAAAATGGCTTAACAGTAAAAATAGCTAAGACGGTATACCAGGTTCTTACCCTATCAACAAGGCCAACTGACATCAAGCTTCAATATAAAAGAGTAGACCGGGAGAAGCAGGATATAACAAAATAACTAGGTGTATCCACCAATAAGAAAATGTCATTGAAAGCACATTTTGACAGCTCTGCCGAGACAGCCATCAAAAGATGCCACTTGCTTAAACGTCTGACAGTTACCACCTGGGGGGAGCTACGCAGGATACCCTAACAACCAGATACATATAAGACATACATAAAGCCCATCTTCGAGTATTGTAGTGAAACCACCATAACTACGAGCGCTTGTATCTCCGCTAAGCTAGACATTGCCTAAAACATTGTGCTAAGGGTAATTACAGGAGCTCCGAAATCGACACGTATTGTAGCAATGGAGGTTCAGGAGAACGTTGAACCAATACTATGCCATAGGGAGAAATCGGCCTTAAATATTTGGGAAAGACAAAAAAGAATACAGTCACACAAATGGAGAACTATAAGCAAGCAGGCCCCCAAGCAGTTTAAAAACTCAAGTCACACCATTGGCTGTGGCCCATTTTGTTAGAGAAAAATACATCTTGCTTGGATATGCCGAAATGACACAGCCCGCTTCTCACCAACCTCAGATCTTTGTCTGGAAAACCACTCTCTTCCAAAACATATGTCATCGGACATCGAACAGAGGATATCTGCGCTAGAAACGATCAACCTCTAATATCCAGCACCAAGCGTATTGAAAGGAAATATCAAGAAAATAATTAGTATTGACCTGAAAAGATTAATATCAAGAGTTTTTTTTATCACATTCTTATGCCTTTTTAGCCCTAATATTTATTTATTTTTGTATAAAAAATAATTTAAGCAATATTCCTTTGATTTCAGATAACACAGTTAGATGCACTGAGTGTTGAATCTATTTATCAGGAGATCACTTCATTTTATGCTGATAATAACAAAATCAATTCCATTACAGTGCTTGAAGGATCTCGCTTCATAGACACTTTTCGATATCTCACTTTAAGAAACAACAACATACGAAAGGTAACTAGAGATTAAAAGTTACAAATAGTTTTACCATTTCTGTCTTTAATATTATTAACTGTAGTGTTGGATCATTTTCACAAACAATATTGTCGGTTTTTTTAAACAAGCATTAAAAGGGTTAACCTAGAGGGTGCAACGGCCAGAATGACCGATGCATATAAATCTGGTATTAGTACAGATAAATGTAACTAAGCCTAGAATAGTTAAATAGATCAATCAACTAATATGCCAATTATTTAATAGTATTATAATAAAAATGTTAAATATAGGGAAAATCAATGTAAACTAAAGTAATTAGAACTAAATACACAAACTGGGAATGTTAGAATAAATTACAAACCAACACAACATTAATTAGGCTAACAGCTAATAGACCGATTTAAATGAAACAGTAAAAGTGAGGCCTATGGGACCCAGTCAAAATGTATAATATTAAATTAATTTTGACCAAATATAATCAGGGATAGTGAATATAAGTATAAAAATGTGCGGAAAGTAAATTAGGCCTAGCAAGGGAGAGTTGTATTTCTGTAAAGATGCAAATTTTAATTTAAAACATAATAGCCTAAAAAATTGAGGATATCCAAAATGAAGTTATATTAGTTTCGGTAAAAAACCGCGTGGGGAGAGTGTTTATACGATCTTGCCACACTGCAGCGACAGCGCTACCGTCGAAGTTTTGAGTTAACAAGAAGAAACAGCAACTTAATTAAAAAAGAAGAAATAAAGACAAACAAATTATTAAATGGAAGTTGAAAAATTGAAATAACACATTGGAGTAAAGAAAAGTCTTTCACAAAAATTGAAATTAATTAAAATTCAAAATTACGAAATAAACAAAGTCAGTCACCATAGCAACAGCTTTCTCATTGGTTATAAATGTAAGATGGACATCATAAAAGCGGAAGTTTGAAGAAATTGGTGAAGACGAAGGTTTGGACGGCCGTCAAGTGGTCGTGTTGATACACACAGAATCATTAACAACCCAATATGTGGTAAGAAGTCCGTATAAAGTGCTACGATGTAACCCGGGGAGTGTACAAATATATGAGAGGAGGCTTATACATGTTTCTACCAACATCTCGACCAAGAAAATGAAAAAAGAAGCCGAACTTAACAAAATTCACCGACACCATGTATGCAGTGAAGCCTACATCCAAACCCCATGGAAGCTGTGAACAGGCCCAAAGACAACCCAACCATAGAAGATACCTAACGTTTTGCAGTATAAGGTCATATAAACAATTTAATTTTCTTTTAGATGAAATTTTATTTCAAAATATATTAATTTAAAATCAAAATTAACTAAAAATTGAATAACCTAAGGGACTGAAAACTCTCTTAGGTTACCTAAATTAAATAACAAATATTCTAAATTGATTTCCATTCAACCGTTTGCCTGAAGTGGAAATAAACGTATTGTTTAAGTAATTTTATCTGATATGGCTTTATTCTTGTAAAATGTATGAAATCCTTTGACTTAGTATATAAGTATCAGCAGGAAGTTTTTATTAAATGCCTAGCATGTGATAACTAATTAGGTTAACCTATAAATAGGTAAATGTTAACCAGAGTCTATTAGTGAATTAAAAGGATTGTTTGTTAAAAGGCATAGCCTAAAGTAACTAGAAATTAACCGTAAAATGATTGAAAGTAAACAAGACTCTAAAATACGTAAAATTTAACTTGAATACTCAAAATTATGTGGAAATTAATTATAATAATTGAAGTTAAATAGATGATAGTAGACAAATTAAGCAATTTTGGATTTTGATAATAATATTAGAAAAGGATATAGTATGTGTATATATATATATATATATATATATTTAGGTTAGTTTTGGTTGGTAAAGATTATTTAGATTTTTTGGACTAGGATACTGACAGACTTACCTTGGTAAGAGTCCACACTGTAGTCTTGAAATAGAAACACATAAAAGCACTTAAACAATGATATATTTCAACCACACAGTGGTCTTTGTCAATTGAAGAGAAAACACAAAAAGAAATATGAGAGAATGAAATAAATACATTTATTGTATTTATGGTATTTATTTCATTCTCTCATATTTCTTTTTGTGTTTTCTCTTCGATTGATATAGACCACTGTGTGGTCGAAATATATCATTGTTTAAGTGCCTTTATGTGTTACTATTTCAAGACTACAGAGTGGACTCTTACCAAGGTAAGTCTGTCAGTCTCCTAGTCCAAAAAATCTATATATATATATATATATGTGTGTGTGTGTGTGTGTGTGTGTGTGTGTGTGCGTGTTAATATAAATAATAATAAAAATGTAAACATAATAAAGGGGACATATTCTGCACTAATTCCATGAAACCAGATAGTCATGGTAATTCAAAAGTGAGGTTAGGTAAAATTAAATAAGCTAAATCCTGTTAATTAAAATAAATCAAATAATAATAAGTAATTCTAAATCCAAACAGATAATAAAAAAATTATAGTTTCCAATTAGCTGTGTTTTCATTTAAAATAAAATAAGTTCACTAGGTATCCATGTATAGTCTTTAAGTCACAAATGTCTCTCAAAGATTCCACTAACCCGAAAGGAGCTTAAATGGACTTATGGGAGGTTAATAGGTTTTCATAAAAAATTCAGGAGTTGGTTCTCCTGAGAGGTTTATTCCTTGAGATACAGGTCTCGAACCAAGGTTCGTAGTCAAGGGATAAACTATTACTCTCTTACGGACAAGGTGTGGTAAAAGGAAGATAGGTGAAGAGTAAGAAAAAGGGCTAGTTGGAGGGATAAGCAGCGGTGGAAAGAAAGGTCCATGAGAAAGGGGATACCAACTATAACAGTATCCTGTGCTTTACACGTTGGAAAGTATACTATGTGCAGAAATAGTATATCTGACTCGTCTTTTATAACTGAGCCACAAATAATTTTTAAGTATATACTATTATTTTAAAGAATGTGTATTAATATTTAAGTAATGAATCTGCATATTTTCCTTAAGCAAGTGGTGGAACTTTTGCTTAAGCAAGTGGTGAAACTTTTCTTGGAGATTTCAAAACCTACTGCAAAGAAGACACTCTTCAAAAAGTCTGAGAGACCTATGATAATCTTGATCAAAATATATTAACCTCATAAATTGTTATTTTATGTAAATAATTATTAACACTGGTAAATTTTGCCCGGCACAGTATATAGGCCTTACCACGGATGGTCTGAGCATCAGAATGAATTTCTACAGACATGACGTTGGAACCATGAACATAGAAAGGCCAACCACTCAACACGCTGCGTCACAAAATCATATCTTTCAATGATTGTTATACCACCAAAATAATTAAGGCCCTCCCCCCTGATTGCAACCCTTCAGAATTAAGAAGATGGGAGTTATCATACCAGTGGTACACCAAATCTAGAGAGCCTCCTCAGATAAAACTTCTTTTACCTTACCCCTAACTTCTACCATTTTTAACAACTCCATTTACCTTCCTTCTGACAGACTATTAATATCTAGTTTCAAATAATCAATATTTTTACTAATCACATATAGCACTATATCATAAACTATAAATCTGTGAACCTGTGACATTTGGATATTTATACATATCTGAGATTCACATCAGTCTTTTCTTTTTCTCTTTTTTGATTAATGAAGATCATTTTTAAACGAAATATTTCAATAGTGTGATAAGTTTTTATATGTGTCTATTTATTTGTCCAAGAGATTGCCGTTTTGGACTATTGCCTTTAGGTAAGTCTGTCAGTCTTCTACCTAGAACATAATCGCAAAAATAGTAGACAAAATAATAAGATCTAAAATACTTATCAACAACACATACAATATAAAAAATGGATACAAATTAATTAATAAAATAAAAATCATAGAAACAAACAGCAACACAAAAATAATTAGTTATGACATATCCAACATGTACCCTAGTATCTCAATAGAAGAAACTATAGAAATAATAAAAATCAAACCAATACACAATTACGAAAAATAAAACACAATAAATAGTATTATTTCACTAACCAAACACATATGTAACCAAAAATAACTTCCAATTTAACAATAAATACTATAAACCAAAAACTGGACTCCCCATGGGATCACCCATATCATCAGTCATGTCAGAAATATATCTACAACACTTTGAACAAATAATAATTAAATCTATACTAAACACACATAATATTTTACTATGGACAAGATACGTAGATATAATTGTAATATACCAACCTACCATTCACAACGAACACATCATAATACTAAACAAATTTAATACATACAACAAAAACATACAATTCACCTTCGAAACAGAAACAAACAGAACAATTAACTATCTTGACATTACATTAAATATAAATAATAATAAAATAGAAACTACAGTACACAGAAAACCAACTTCCAACAACACCACAATACACTACAGATCTAACCACCCCTAGACACACAAAATTAACACTTACAGTAACATGATAAATAAAGCAATAAAATACACACAAGATAACAAACAAAAATTAAATGAAGAATTAGATTACATTACAAAAATACTAATAGAAAATGGATACAACAAACACCTTATAAAAACATATACAATAAATTTACAAAAAAAAACCTAACCTCAACACAACACTACAACCTGAACCCAAAAATAATAAAAAATACCTAAAATATAAATACACCAATAACAAAATAGAAAAATTAACAAATATATACAACAAAGAATTAAACACTCCAACATACAAACTAAACAACAGAATAATAAAATATCTTAATAACACAAACCACAAAACAAATACAGAAAAACATAACCTATCAGGAATTTACAAAATTACATGTAACGACTGCAACACATTTTATATAGGAAAAACAACCAGATCATTTAAAATAAGATTTGAAGAACATTACAGAGCATACAAAAATAAAAATACTAAAGCATAAAATGTTGCAGCACACTTAATATCACATAAACATGAAATAACAAATTACGAAAATAACTTAACCATACTTGAAATAAATAATAACCCAATAGAACTAAACTCACTAGAAAAATACCACATTTATAAAAACATACACAACAATTTAATGAACCTACAGACAACATATGCAGACGACGTACTATTCAAAAACATTATTCATGCAACTCAAGAAGAAATATGTATAACGTCAACAAATACCCACATCACGAACCGAACATCCAGAAAAATAAAGAAAATAATTCAGTTGTTCGACAATGGTCAAGTGACCGAAAGGTGCCTCATCACAAAAGGTAAAATTATTGCACTTAGTAGTGGAAAAAATTATTTACAAGTAATAATAATAACTTCATAAAGTCAGTGCAACGGAAAAATAATGGACAACGTGAAATATCACTATATATATATAATATAGTACTATACATTATTTGTATAAACATTGATTAATTGAAACCAGATATTAATAGTGTGTCAGAAGGAAGGTGAATGGAGTTGTTGAAAATGGTAGAAGTTAGGGGTAAGGTAAAAGGAGTTATCTGGTGTTGAGGTTAGGTGGATTTCTAGATTTGGTGTACCACTGGTATGACAACTCCTATCTTCTCAATTCTGAATGGTTGCATTCAGGTGGGAGGGCCTTAGTTATTTTGGTGGTATAACAATCGTTGAAAGATATGATTTTGTGACTAGCAGCATGTTGAGCAGTTGGCTTGTCTATATTCATGGTTCCAGAAATGTGTAATTACACAGAAATAATCTATGATGATAATTAATCAGAAGTGTGTAAGTATAATGTTTATTGGACTTCCATAACAGCAATTTTGCACCTTAAACTTGGGCCTAAGTTAGGCCGAGTTAGGTCTAACTTGACTCAAACCTAGGGTCACAATCCAGGCCGTTGACATTTATAACAGAATCACAACTGTAGATTGAGTCAAATAAACTTTCATACTGGATAATGATTGTGTGTATTATTATAAAAACGTTTAATTATCTTCATCCAAATTCCAGTCTAAGTCTGATTGCGATACATATTTATGCAACCTATCTATATTTTATTTGTAATAAAATATACACTATCCCTTTAGAAAATTACTGTATCTCTAAGGAAACCGCACTAAATGAATTGTGGTAGAGATATTTAATTGTAGAAAAGAATTGTAATTCATATGGTGGCTGAGTAGCCTTGTGAGAAGTATACTTGACTACTGATTTCAAATTCGTAGAATCAATCCCTAGTAATGCCAAAGATTTCTGTATTTATAACCCCTAGGTCGATTATAACACCACTGTGAAATTAAGTGCTTAGTGTAATATCTAGAATAGAGTTGCATTATGTGTGTAATATTCTACATAGAATAAAACCTGTAACTAGTGCCTGGACACAGTGGCTTTCTTGGATACTCTATGGCCCAAAGACGGCAGATCTACCCTGTTTTTCTTAATCATCTTAATGGTATAAAAGGCATAGTTAATGTTAAAAAGTAATTTATAAGTTTTACACAATGAAAATCTGTGATATTGTCAGGTCTTGTTACAAAAGTTCCCTTTTATCTTTCTTCTAATATGATTTGAAGCTTATACACGATTGGATTTAATAGACAATTAAATCTTAGGTATGTTTTCATTATATAAGGATACCAGATAACTTAAAATGCACTAAAACATACAAAATGAACTGTTATGTTACAGGTGTGTTATATTAAAAAAATGAAGTTCCCCAAATGCTGTTCAATTTGTACGTTTTTATTTGAAGATATTTTTTCTATTACAAGAGAAAATTATTTTCTGTAAATGATTAACTATTAACTACAATTTTTTGAAATTACATAAATATTCAACATTTGTTACTAAATTTAAATGTAACTTAGGCTGAATTTGATTTTAGGATATGCCTAAAATACACTACTGTATCAAAGGAACACTACTTTAAAGATGTTAATGTTTTCACATTTGTTTACTCTAATGTAATATTCTTTTAGTCTTCTAGGCATAATAAAAATTAACATATCCTTAACAATGTCCATGGACAAATAATTTCTGATTTATCTAATTATCTATAACATTAAGAAGTTTTTTTCTGTTTTATACTTTATGGATGATTTATTTGTTTTAGCTCCCTAAATATATATTGTCGAATGCTATTGATCGCAATTATTGGGAAGGACATCTTGTTTATTTGGCGGGAAATAGGTTATATTGTGACTGTAACACTGCACAAGTTCTTAAGGTATGTAATACATTTATTTATGAAAATACAAGGTGGTCCAGACTAAATGCATATTTTTTCAGACACATTATTCAAAAGTTTGGCTATGTTATATCAGTAAGATGACGGATTTTAAAGTACAAGCTGTTATTGACATCTCTTCATAGTTTTGCAATGTGTAATCAATATTTGTAATATTACTTAACAAATGGAAAGTTTCAGTTCATCTCTTTATTGTGATCTGTTTAGGAAATTTGTTCACTTCAATTTTTCTGAGAGATCTGTAGATGTAGGATCATTATCAAAGTAGATCACTTATTGTAGAAACCTTGCATTAGGCCTCTCTCATCTTATAACTATCCACCATGTATGTTTAACTGTTCCTTTCTATCTTATAATGAGATATCTGTCACTTTCATTTATGTTATATAGATTATAAACATCCTTTTTTCTCTGCCATATTACTTTTAGTGCCTGAAAGTTGTTGGTTCTTCATTATGTGTCACCTATTCCACCTGAGAAACACCTAAAAACAAAGTGTACACCATAATGCTGGTCAGTTCATATGTAGCATTTTAGTGTCGGGTGCAGACTTTACATATAATTTTTTAGTGTGTGAGATTTTTATATTTCTGTGCTATGATGACAGGAAACGTAAGTGTTCCCTGGCATTGGTATAAGGCTTAACAATAGGCTCTGTCTGGACAGCTTATGTTGACAAATCCCTCAGTTTTTCAATTGTTCCACTACTAGGATGTAGTTAAGTTAATGTCAGGCTTTAGGGAATTTTTATTTACGTTCAAAACTTTTTCCAAAATCCAAAAATCCGTTACTTTCATCCTGAGCACTAAACCACATGAGCATTGTATTTCATCGATATTTTTTTAAACCTACTTCTGACAATGCTACAATTCTACAATGACAGACTTGATTCAGCTCTTGTGTTAACATAAATTTGTTAAAAATGGAAAACTATAATGTTATATACATCATTGTTTTCATAATAAACATGAACATTGTATTTCATCGATATATTTTTAAACCTACTTCTGACAATGTTACGTTCCTACAATGACAGACTTGATTCAGCTCTTGTGTTAACATAAATTTGTTAAAAATGGAAAACTATAATGTTATATACATCATTGTTTTCATAATAAACATGAACATTGTATTTCATCGATATTTTTTTAAACCTACTTCTGATAATGCTACATTCCTACAATGACAGACTTGATTTAGCTCTTGTGTTAACATAAATTTGTTAAAAATAGAAAACTATAATGTTATATACATCATTGTTTTCATAATAAAATGGAGAAAAAGATTATACATTAAATTAAGCTTAACTTTGCCCCCAAGATGTTTTCCTTATAAAAAAAAAATTAAAACCATAAAGACTTTCAAAATTACACTTTTGGTATCACTTGCCAGAAAAACCACTTACTGATATTTTTCAGCACAGACCTTTTGCACTAGGTCGGTGCATTGAACAAGTGGTAGTAGGGTTTTTTTGCCAAGTGATACCAAAAGTGTAATTATAACAAAAACCTTAAAATCTGCAACACAAAAAATAACTGGACAAGTTTTGTAACTCAATAAATGGGTTGTTTCTAAGTGTTTACCATTTTTAGATAATATCAAGGAAGAACAATACCTACAGTTTTAATGTTTATAGAAAACCAACTCACACAAGCAGATTTACTAGTGATTAATTTCACACAATATCACACAAAAACAACAGTGTTCAATTCTATAGTGCATCGTTTAATTATTTGTCTTTATCAGAAGAAAATTATAAAAATGAGCTGAATTACATTTATAGTGTAGCAAGGTTCAATGGATACAGTAAAGTGTTTATAAATGAAATCCACAAAAAAAAGAAAAATAAGACAATAAGAAATCAGAGAAACAGGTTAATAAGAGATTTAAATGGGAAAATGGATAAAAATAACACACCATCCACCACTGTCTAATAAAATTAGAAAATCTTTAGGATAAAATAGTGATTTGAACTTTACAATTGCCACTGCAAATAACCTAAAGAAGTTGTTAGGGAACCATAAAGACGCCATACCTAATGAAGAAAAGTCAGGAATCTACTGCCTGAAGTGTAGCAAGTGCCCTCTGAAAAATATAAGTCAAACAAAAAGAAATATTAAAACTAGGGCTAAAGAACATTTTTTCCACGTTAAATATAACAGGCCACAAAAATCTGTAATGGCGAAACATTGTTTAAAGGAAGAGCACGAATTTAAAGTAGAAGATGTAAAAAAAAGTTGTTTGACCCAAAAATGTGGGTGGAAGTTTGAAGAATCTTGAAGCCATCCTTTAATATTTTGTTCAGCTTCTGTAGGCCTGGATGGCCTTAGTATGATACTTGTAAAAGAAATTAACAAAGGCCAGAGAATGAATATTTATAAAGCTTTAGACATACATAAATATAATACTAATAATGAGTTGATAAATGAACAAATACAAGTACAATCTAAATTTGATACTATATTCAGTGTTTGTAATGTTAGGGCAGCAAAATAAAAGTTTAACAACATTGTAATAGATTTGGCATAGCTATTTATTTGATCTAATTTGCACATATGTTAATTTTAATTGTTTAATATTCCTGAGGATGTTGGTACTGTTAGCCAACAAAAAGCTTTGAATTGTAAATTCAATTATAATTCTTGTATTTGTATTTTGACTAATTCTTTATATATATATAGGAATTTTTTAGACTTGATAGGAGACTGACAGACTTACCTAAAGGCAATAGTCCAAAACTGCAATCTCTTGGAAATAAGCACATATAAAACACTTAATACACTTTTATTTGAAATATTTCGATCAACATGATCTTCTTCAGTCAAGAAAGAGAAAAACAAAACAAACAAAAAAAAGGCTTCTTCTTTTTTTTCTCTTTCTTGACTGAAGAAGATCATGTTGATCGAAATATTTCAAATAAAAGTGTATTAAGTGTTTTATATGTGCTTATTTCCAAGAGATTGCAGTTTTGGACTATTGCCTTTAGGTAAGTCTGTCAGTCTCCTATCAAGTCCAAAAAATTCCTAAATAAGCTTTAAGCTCTACTAGAACTAACCTAAATATATATATATATATATATATATATATATATATATATATATATATATATATATATATATATATATCTGTGACATCTGATTTCTACTCTACACAATCTGTGATTACAATTATTTTATTTCATTCTCTCATATTTCTTTTTGTGTTTTCTCTTCGATTGACAAAGACCACTGTGTGGTTGAAATATATCATTGTTTAAGTGCTTTTATGTGTTTCTATTTCAAGACTACAGAGTGGACTCTTACCAAGGTAAGTCTGTCAGTCTCCTAGTCCAAAAAATCTATATATATATATATATATATATATATATATATATATATATATATATATATATATATATATATATATATATTGTAATAATGGTAATTTTTGTTTTATACAAGTCTTAATAAAATTTATAATTTAAAAGAAATAACAATTCAATGCTGCTTTTTGTTACAATAAACTTTTAATATTTTAAAATGACATTCCTTGTTATCTTTTACAAAGTCACTTACTAATTAAAAATTCTTATTTCCTCTACAAAGAATTACAAAAATTAAGCTTTATTAGCCTAAGTCTTAAATTTGTTATGGCAGCAAGAAGTTTAGTTATAAAATTTAATATGAATTGAAATTGATTTAATTATTTCAATTTGAGCTTGAGCTCTCTTTATCTCGGGTTAAATAGGTGGGTTTTCTAAATTTTGACTAATAAATTTTGAGTTGGCACTTTCAAAAAAATATCTAAATTACAATTCTTACAAGTTAAAATTTTTACAAGTTATTTAGTTTCTAATTAATATATTTTCCTGAATAATGTCTTCTTAATTGATCAGTTCAATGGTTTGGCTTAATGTTATGCTGTGATTATAATTTGAATACGATACTGCACTTTCCGCACCAGTTAAAAAAATAAAATTTCGACAGCCAATTCTGAATACGTCTTCCTCGTTCCAATGCTTTGTTCCAACTCTTCCTGACGCTACCTTTGTTAGAAAAAAATGGCCAAATCGTGAATTTCCGCTATTTTTTCGTTTATTCCTTGCAAGTAACAGCTTTACGGATGTCATGTTCTTCTTCTTTACGGATACACTTCTTCTTCTTCACAACTGCACTTAAATTTCTTTGCATTTAAATCCAAAACTGTTTTCTTATTATATCTCCACGAGAAATATTTAAACGAATATCTTTTGCCGGTCAATGCGCACGCAACTCCACAAATCCGTTACATCGTGTTTACTATAGCACATTCCACTAGCTTGCCGTGTGAAAGTTTTAAGTGTATTTTTACATAGTTCTATTTAAAATGTTACCTATCAATTATTTCTAATACATTTTTTTATAAATAGTGATTTGTGTGTTTTTTTTTCTTTTATATAAAATTTTGTGATTAGATCTAAAATGTGGCCGTGTGCATTTTCTACACAAGTGAAATTAGGTTATGTTTACAATTTGTTCCTGGTATATTTTAGTAATTTTTTACATACTGAATTTATTTACATATATTTATCTTAATTTGGTAAGTGCCTTTTATATATATCCTATTTCAAAATGTTACATAGTCCCCAAATTTAGATAAGAAAAAAAATTTTGATTCCAAAATTCCTTTTTTTTTTATCTCAATTTTCACATTTTGGGAGTAAACTCTTACTCTATCCTTCTTGCTTGTCTGCTGCCATCTAATTACATATGATATACTTAACTACTAACAATACAATAAATTAACAATTAACATTTAATCAACAATCCTCTTACTCTTAACTCTCAATTTTCACATTTTGGGAGTAAACTCTTACTCTATCCTTCTTGCTTGTCTGCTGCCCTCTAATTACATATGATATACTTAACTCCTAACAATACAATAAATTAACAATTAACATTCAATCAACAATACTCTTACTCTTAACATTTCGTACATTAATCATTTTCTGATTCTTAGAATCTATTTTATATACTTTTTCTTTTTTTATTTTTTTTTTTTTTTTTATAGAATGGAATCTTTCCAATCATAAGTCTTTTTATTTATCTATATAATCTATCTTCTGACACAGTGTTCCTTTTTTTTAAATTTTAGCCTAACCGAGTCATAGCATGTCTAGGTTGTTTGTAGGTTAGGTCCTTGTTCTTATTCATTCATCCCTTCCTATTTTATTTATTTTTACATATTTTTTTATTTCTTTATATTTTTTCTTTTCAAGTGTTTGTTTAATTATTAAGTCATTTCTGGTTTATTTGTTATCTATCCCTCCTACATTCGCTTCCTTCTCCTAATACTTTTATATCCTGAGTCATTCCTGTTGTTACCATCTTATTATCCCTTGTTATTTTCCTTTCTCTCGACTTCTCCCTTTATTTATTTAATTTGTTCTACCTGAAATTTATCTGATTCTCCCTGGTGTGCCTCCCTTGGTTCATAAAATTTCTTTAACAAGCTAATATGGAAAATTCCTCTAATTTTATTGCTTCTAGCATCTTTGATTTCATAAGTCGCTTTGCCATATTTCTTGGTGATCACATAAGGTCCATCATATACATAAAATAATTTTGCCATCTCACCTCTTATACCCTGTGGTTGCCAATTTTCTTTTACTAATACCTTGTCCCCAACATTTAATTCTTCTATTTTATGAGTTTTATTAAATTTCTCTGCTCTCTTATGAGCCTTCTTCTTAATTCTACTCCTAGCAATTTCTAAATGTCTTTCTAAATTTATTAATTTTGAACTCCAGCCAAAATTTTTTATTTCCTTTTGCCAAAACCTTTCATCCTGAATTCCTAGTTGTAGCTGGTTAGGTGTGTATCCTGTAGTCTCATGAGGAATTTCATTAATTGCCTGGTTAATAACCTCTACATATTTTCCCCATTCTCTATGGTTATGATGACAATATGTTCTCAAACATCTAATGATCTCCTTATTCACCCTCTCAACGATATTGCTTTGTGGCCTCCTTATTGGAGAAAATATTGGTTTCATTTCTCTATTTTTTATATACTCCAGCCATTTCTTATTATTAAACTGGGTTCCATGATCAGTCTGTATTCTCTCTACTCTCCCGAAATTTTCTATATAATTTTCTAAACATTTAATTGCCTCCCCTGTGGTTGCCTTTTTCAATTTATAGATTTGAACGAATTTTGTAAATACATCTAAAATTACTAATAAATACTTATAGCCTCCTACAGTTCTTTGAAATGGTCCTATAAAATCAATTGACAATTGCTCCTTTGGTTTTTCCACTTGGATCCCTTTCATCTCTCCAAAATTACCTTGGGTTACATTTTTAGCTCTTTGACAAATATTACATGTTTTAATAATTCCCCTAATGCTTTTTCCCATCTTCTTCCAAGTGAAGCTCTCTGATAATATGGTATGACATTTCTTAGCTCCTGCATGCAGGTAATATTCATGACAAGTACCCACTATTTCTTTAATCATTCCCTTTGGTACGACTATTTTCCAACTTTCCCTATTTCTTTTGTATACTAAGTCATTAATAATTTTATAATTTTGAAGATAATTTTGAATGTTTTCTTTTATTTCTCTAACTTCCAAATCTTCTACTTGTAATTTACTAAATTCTTTAAATTTTGTACACATTTCCATATCCATAACTCTTTCTATATAATTTATTTGTAATTCTGAATTTTGGTCTCTTCTTTCAAACTTATTTTTGTCACAAGGGTTCCTGCTCAATAGGTCTGCAACTACATTTTCTTTTCCTTTACAGTGTTCAATAGTATAATCATATTCTTGCATTAGTAATATCCATCTATGCAATCTTGAATTTAAAATTTTACAAGTCTTAATAAAAGTTAAGGCCTGATGGTCAGTCTGGATCACAATTTTTCTTCCTAGGATGATCTGTCTTGCTTTCTGCAGACAAAACAATATAGCAAGTAATTCCTTCTCAGTGGTATAATATTTAACTTCACTTCCTTTTAATGTGCGGCTCATAAACATTACTGCCTTTTTCTCCCCCTTTTCATCAATCTGATAGATGTGTCCTCCTATGGCATATTCACTGGCATCTGTTTGTAGGTAAAATGTTTTCTGGTAATCTGGGTGAGTAAGTACATTTGTTTCCAGAAATTTTTTCTTTAATTTAATAAAATTTCGCTCCTCCTCTTCTGTCCAAATAAATTTGTTTCTATTAGATAATAATTTTAATAATGGTTGTACAAATTCTGAATATTTTTCTATAAATTTATTATAATAATTAGCCATTCCAATAAAACCTTTTAACTGTCGAGGATTTTTAGGTGAGGGAAATTCTAATATAGCTCTAACCTTCTCTTCATCCATTTTTACTCCATTTGTAGTCAATCTATATCCTAAGAATGAAATATCTTTTCTACAGAACTCTGATTTATCAAATTTAATGGTCATGTTGTTTTTTAAAAAAATTTGGAAGATCTTTTCTAGGTGTTTTTTATGCTCCTCAAATGTCTCAGACATACAGACAATATCATCTACATATATTAAGGTGAAATCTTCTAATTCCTCCCTCATAATACTGTCCATAGCTCTTGCCAATGCTGCTAGAGATGTTTTCAATCCATAGGGTGTAACAACAAACTGGTATGTTTTCCCTCTATGTTGGAATGCAGTATATTTTCTTGACTCCTTTTCCAATTCAACCTGCCAGAAACTGTTAGTGAGGTCCATGGTACTCAACCAATTAACTCTCTTTGCTCTGTGTAGAATCTCATTTATTCCTCTATAGCAATCATAATCCGGAATTATAATTTCATTTAGTTTTCTTGCATCTAAACATAATCTAACTTTCCCATTGGTTTTGATGACTGGGACTATTGGATTAATATATGGACTAGTACTTCTTTCAATTATACCTAACCTCAACATTTTCTCTATCTCTTCTTGTACCTGATCTTGGTACTTTGTAGGAATTGGGTAATTTCTTTGGTAAAATGGTACATCTTCCCTAACTTTAATCTTATGTTTATATGCAGTGCATAAACCGGGCTGGTCTGAAAATACTTCTTTATACTTTTCTATTAAATCACTCATCTCCTGTCTTTGTTCCTCAGTTACCTCTTCATTCCCTATTCTTTCAAAAATATCCTCTTTTTTTATCTCTCCCTCCTCTTGTACAATTTTAATATAATTTTTACTCTGGTTTCCAAAAGTTTCAAATTCTTCCCAATTTTCCATATCATTCATTCCTTCCTGTTCATCACAACTCAATTCCTCCTCCATCTCATTTTCAAAATTATTCATCTCCCCTTATGGAAAATTCCTCTAATTTTTTTGTTTTTTTTGCTTTCTCCCTCCTTAAATTATATGTACCTGTTTCAGATTCCATTTTTTTTTTATTTCTTTATCTAAAATTTCAAAATTCCCCTTTATTCTATTTAAATTTTGAAAATAAAAAAAATTATTGACTTATGGTTGCAAAGTCCTGAAAAGTAAACAATATTAATACAAATATTTAATTAATAATCTTATCTAAAGTGCCTTGAGGTTAATTCTTAAATTTTTTTATAATCGAGCCCCACGTTTGTGTGCCAAATGTAATAATGGTAATTTTTGTTTTATACAAGTCTTAATAAAATTTATAATTTAAAAGAAATAACAATTCAATGCTGCTTTTTGTTACAATAAACTTTTAATATTTTAAAATGACATTCCTTGTTATCTTTTACAAAGTCACTTACTAATTAAAAATTCTTATTTCCTCTACAAAGAATTACAAAAATTAAGCTTTATTAGCCTAAGTCTTAAATTTGTTATGGCAGCAAGAAGTTTAGTTATAAAATTTAATATGAATTGAAATTGATTTAATTATTTCAATTTGAGCTTGAGCTCTCTTTATCTCGGGTTAAATAGGTGGGTTTTCTAAATTTTGACTAATAAATTTTGAGTTGGCACTTTCAAAAAAATATCTAAATTACAATTCTTACAAGTTAAAATTTTTACAAGTTATTTAGTTTCTAATTAATATATTTTCCTGAATAATGTCTTCTTAATTGATCAGTTCAATGGTTTGGCTTAATGTTATGCTGTGATTATAATTTGAATACGATACTGCACTTTCCGCACCAGTTAAAAAAATAAAATTTCGACAGCCAATTCTGAATACGTCTTCCTCGTTCCAATGCTTTGTTCCAACTCTTCCTGACGCTACCTTTGTTAGAAAAAAATGGCCAAATCGTGAATTTCCGCTATTTTTTCGTTTATTCCTTGCAAGTAACAGCTTTACGGATGTCATGTTCTTCTTCTTTACGGATACACTTCTTCTTCTTCACAACTGCACTTAAATTTCTTTGCATTTAAATCCAAAACTGTTTTCTTATTATATCTCCACGAGAAATATTTAAACGAATATCTTTTGCCGGTCAATGCGCACGCAACTCCACAAATCCGTTACATCGTGTTTACTATAGCACATTCCACTAGCTTGCCGTGTGAAAGTTTTAAGTGTATTTTTACATAGTTCTATTTAAAATGTTACCTATCAATTATTTCTAATACATTTTTTTATAAATAGTGATTTGTGTGTTTTTTTTTCTTTTATATAAAATTTTGTGATTAGATCTAAAATGTGGCCGTGTGCATTTTCTACACAAGTGAAATTAGGTTATGTTTACAATTTGTTCCTGGTATATTTTAGTAATTTTTTACATACTGAATTTATTTACATATATTTATCTTAATTTGGTAAGTGCCTTTTATATATATCCTATTTCAAAATGTTACAATATATATATATATATATATATATATATATATAATGTTTTCTTGTTTAATAATTTTAAACAACACAGGTTATTCAAATACAAGAATATAAATTCATAAATATTCTTGTATTTGAATAACCTGCGTTGTTTTAATATATATATATAGATTTTTTGGACTAGGAGACTGACAGACTTACCTTGTAAGAGTTCACAATGTAGTCTTGAAATAGAAACACATAAAAGCACATAAACAGGGCAATCCCACAACATCACAACTTTTGATGACTGCTATACCACAAAAATAATTAAATCACTCCCCCTTGATTGCAATCCCTCAGAACTGAGAAGGTGGGAACTATCATACCAGTGGTATACCAAGTCCAGAGAATTCCCTAACCTCAACATCAGATAAATCCATTCATTTTTTTCCCCCCTAGTAGCCTTATCTCTTTTCCCCTGGCAGACTTATATAAACTATAATCACTCATATGCTCATGGAAACAATATATATATATATATATCTTTAATCTGTGCATCTGTGTCATCTGATTTCTACTCTACACAATCTGTGATTACAACTTATATTTATTTTATTTCATTCTCTCATATTTCTTTTTGTGTTTTCTCTTCAATTGACAAAGACCACTGTGTGGTTGAAATATATCATTGTTTAAGTGCTTTTATGTGTTTCTATTTCAAGACTACAGAGTGGACTCTTACCAAGGTAAGTCTGTCAGTCTCCTAGTCCAAAAAATCTCTCTCTCTCTCTCTCTCTCTCTCTATATATATATATATATATATATATATATATATATATATATATATATAATGTTTTCTTGTTTAATAATTTTAAACAACACAGGTTATTCAAATACAAGAATATAAATTCATAAATATTCTTGTATTTGAATAACCTGCGTTGTTTTAATATATATATATAGATTTTTTGGACTAGGAGACTGACAGACTTACCTTGGTAAGAGTTCACAATGTAGTCTTGAAATAGAAACACATAAAAGCACATAAACAGGGCAATCCCACAACATCACAACTTTTGATGACTGCTATACCACAAAAATAATTAAATCACTCCCCCTTGATTGCAATCCCTCAGAACTGAGAAGGTGGGAACTATCATACCAGTGGTATACCAAGTCCAGAGAATTCCCTAACCTCAACATCAGATAAATCCATTCATTTTTTTTTCCCCTAGTAGCCTTATCTCTTTTCCCCTGGCAGACTTATATAAACTATAATCACTCATATGCTCATGGAAACAATATATATATATCTTTAATCTGTGCATCTGTGTCATCTGATTTCTACTCTACACAATCTGTGATTACAACTTATATTTATTTTATTTCATTCTCTCATATTTCTTTTTGTGTTTTCTCTTCAATTGACAAAGACCACTGTGTGGTTGAAATATATCATTGTTTAAGTGCTTTTATGCTTTTATGTGTTTCTATTTCAAGACTACAGAGTGGACTCTTACCAAGGTAAGTCTGTCAGTCTCCTAGTCCAAAAAATCTAAATAATCTTTACCAACCAAAACTAACCTAAATATATATATATATATGTGTGTGTGTGTGTGTGTGTTTGAAGTTATTATTTTATTGTAAATAATTTTCACATGAGGTAAAATTATTGCACTTAGTGGTGGAAAAATTATTTGCAATTAATAATAATAACTTCATAAAGCCAGTGCAACGGAGAAATAATGGACAAAGTGAATTATCACCATATATATATCATACATATATGTATACATAATATATAGGAATTTTTGGTCCAAACCTGCAATCTCTTGGAAATAAATAAATAGACACATATAAAAACATATCACACTATTGGAATATTTTGATTACACAATGTTCTCTATCAATCACGCACTTCAGTCTTTTCTTTTTTATTTTTTTATTTTGTCATTTTGAGGCCTTCTTGTATTTTTTTTATTAGGTGTATGTTTTCTAATGTGGGGAATGTGTGTTTGTTTTTGATAGTGTGTGTAGCTAAGTTTGAGTTGTAAATGTGAGGTTTGATGTATGCATTGTGGTGTTCTTGGTATCTGTCTTTTAATTTCTTTTTTGTCTGGCCTATGTATATTTTATTACAGTCTAGGCATTCGATTTTATATATTCTGTTATTAAGTGTGAGACATGTGTTTTTCCGGTTGGTTTATTTTATTGATTATGTTTCCTGTGTTTAATTGAATATGTATTCTATAAAAAAATAATCGAAATCTTGTTTCTGTTCATGAAGAACTGGTTGTTAATTACCTTTAGTTAACAAAAATTCTGGTTGCAAGTAAAAGCAAAAGTGTAATAAAAAAAAATAATATTAAACATAGCTTAAAAAAACAAATAAGATTCTTGTTTAAATACATATAGTGAAAGTGATGTGTGTGTGTGCATTCGAATGTCATTATCCAAACATCCTACAGTCCCAATTATTTTGAATATCGACTCTACTATATAATGTGTAAAATGAGTTTTGTTTTTCAGGTATGGCTGATAGCAAATAAAAACCACATGAAAGATTATGATGAACTGCTTTGTGAAAATGTCAATGAGAAGGTAAGTCATCTGCTTTATGTTATAAGTAGGTATGAAACAAATTATTGTAGAATTTATTTTGTTAGTTGGTCTCAGAATGTACTTATTTTTTAAAGTAATTTCTACATTCATATATCCAACCCAATATTCAATGTGTAGATACACATTAAGAGTCTAAAGTAGATGTGTTTTGGTAGCAAGAGAAGCTGGTTTCATTTTTGTTTATGAACTATAAGAAATTGGAGTATAGGTTTTGGGGTTATAAATATGAGTACGTCATGTTTTCAATAATATGTAAATAATGAATATCAGCATTAAGTAAATATTAGATTGCATTGTATCTACTATAGTGATATAATATGAAAATCCTTTGTTTTCATTAAATTTAAACAGTTGTGAAACTATAAATTTTTTACAGATTTCTCACATAATATAAAATACACATATTGCCTTTAAACATATTATTTCTTAATCACTTAAAAAATAGTTTATAGACTATCTGAACTTTAAATTTAGTAAATTTGTTAAAATTTACTGAGACAGGTCGTTTTTGATCGCTATGTGCCGATCTTCATCAGTGTCATCTCGTACTTCTGTATTCTTGGACTGCAGTCTGTCTTGCTGTGTTGAATTCTTGAATTTTGTAGTCCATTACGTTCGGTGAATCTTATTAATCACTTAAACAATAGTTTATGACTATACGAACTTTAAATTTAGTGAATTTGTTAAAACTTACTGAGACAGAACGTTTTCGATCGCTATGTGCCGATCTTCATTAGTGCTCAGACAGAGAAGACACTGATTAAGATCTGCACATAGCGATCAAAAACGTTCTGCATCAGTAAGTTTTAACAAATTTACTAAATTTAAAGTTCGGATAGTCATAAACTTGTTTAAGTGATTATTAAGGTTCACCAAACATAATGGACTACAAAATTCAAGAATATTATTTTTATTTGAAATTGTATGAAACTTAATTTTAACTCTTGCTCTAAAAGTGTAATATATTTTAAAGTTTATGGCACGTTAAAAAAAAAAAAATTTTACTTCTACTACTTATAGAGATATTTTGAAGAACTATGCGGTTAGCATTAATACCTATAAAACAGGGTCTAATGAGCATTTTCCACTAGTTATCCAATTAACACCTCTCTATTTTCTTAGCCAGTTAACTTTAGACTCTAAATACACTTTATCTTAATTCTCATATGCAGTTTTTCCTATCTGTTGCAGAGAATTATTTGGTCTATTTAGAGATGATATAAATTTTTCTTAAGCTCGGCAAAATATGTTAGCAGAAATAAATTAATTTTCAAAAACCTAATGGAGAATGATAAAGTGCTAATTTATTGTTTTTTGAGTTTTAGACAGTTTTTTTAATAGTAAAATTCTTGTTTTATAGCCAATAAAACTAAAATCATTTTGATAATGTTCGAAGTATTAAGTTCTCTATAGATATTGGTAAGGGGATAGGATTTCAGTAGGTTCATTTCACACAATTCTAATTTTAAAACACTTAAAATAAATTATTTTACAATTAAATACCTTTTGACATTCTTAAGATAAAGAAATCATGCAGCAATCTAGAAAGAGGTTTGAGTCTTAAATAAACAAGTTATATAAACATCAAAATTTTAAATCAATTCCCACTTAGGTCAACAAAGAAAATTGAAATTTAGTTACTTTTTATTAAATAATTGCAATTAATATAAATAAAGTAATATAACTTATGTGTTAAAACAGTTGTTCTACCGCATGACCAATGAGATAAAATCAGCTGTTTATAAAATATATTGGATATCTTGCCTTCTTTATGAATAGTACTTCTCTCATATAAAACTAAGGTAATTCATTATAAAATTTAATTAATGAATTAATACAGGGTGCGGCAGGGAAGATTTGAATAACTTGCAAAAAAATAAGTTATGGGTATTCATTTCATTTATTAACCGAAATTCATAGCACACTAGTGGAAATTAGTGTTACATTAAAAAATTTCACTTACGTATTATTTTTTGAAAATGGTGCTAGCAAGATGTCTCCCTCGGTTTCCTATGCATTCTCGAAGTCTGGCGCAAAAGCTAGCCATAACTGTGTGTAGCATATCCAACGGAATTCTGTCTATCTCTTGCTGAATGTGCTCCTTCAACTCGTTCTTAGTTTTCGGTTGGTTACCCAAATAAACTTTCGATTTTAAGTACCCCCAAAGAAAAAAGTCAGGTGCTGTTAAGTCTGGTGAACGAGCAGGCCAAGGGATATCACCATTTCTGCTAATCACACGGCCGGGAAATGCAAGCCTCAACAAATCTGAAGCGATTTTAGCGGTATGACTAGTAGCACCGTCTTGCTGAAACAAAGTGTCTTCATCCACGTATTCATCAAGTGCAAGTAGTGCAAGAGTTACTAATATGTCCGCATAACGTTGAGAGTTTACTGTCACGCTGTTACCGTTTTCACTTTCGAAAAAGAAAGGTCCAATTATTCCTCGAGATGACATAGCACACCACACAGTAACTTTTTCTGAGTGGAGAGGTTGTTCATGAAGATTGTGTGGGTTAACTGCGCACTAATACCGGAAATTTTGTTTATTAACGAATCCACTAAGGTGGAAGTGCGCCTCGTCACTCATCCACATGTTATGAACTCGCTCTTCATCTTGCTCAATAACATTTAACATTTGTTGACAAAAGCGTAGCCGGCTGTTGAAATCTTGAGGTTTGAGAGCTTGGACTACCTGCATTTTGTACGGATGGTAATGAAGTTCGTTTATCAAAATTCTTCTTACTGATATCGATCAGTGAGGTCGCACTAAGCACAAGTTCTAAGCTGTGTCGTCTTGCCGATTTTCGCGAGCTTCTCACTAACGCTTCCCGCACACGATCAACGTTCTCAGGGGTTACGACCGTTTTAACACTGCCACCTCGTTTTCCTGTAGCACTGTCGCTTCAAAATTTCTAACCCAAAGACTGATAGCATTTGTGGAAGGTACGGAATCGCGTGGAGACAGATGAAATTCCCGACAGAAAGCCCGTTGCGCACCAATAGCACTATCATTGTTTTTATAAAACGCCTTTACAGCGAAAGCACGTTGTTCGTTCATCCAACGATACATGGTTACTAAAATTTCCAACTGTCTAGATGGCCAAGGTCGCATCTCTCCCTCTCTAAACTCCCTACCAGGCCTGCCACCATTTTTCAAATCTTCCCGTTTCACTGCCGCACCCTGTATTTGAAAAAACTGTTTTAACACCAATTTTCATCCACTACAAGTTTTAAAAATTGTATTTAAACTTGAGTGGATAAATAAAAAGTATTTTATTATGTTTTGAAAATTTGAACAAGATATACGGTCCAATCCTCGTAATCCTAATTCCAGTAGTCCTAAACTCCCACTAATCCAAAACTATTTTCAAAATCTATAGCAAAATGGGTATACGAGAGGTTCAAAGAAGAAAGGCAACATTGATTTCTTTACTTTGCAATGACTTCAGTGTATCGATCCCTTTAGGTTAGTCAGTCTACAGAAGTTCAGTTTTAACGTTTACGGCAATCAGATGGTAGAATTTTGTATAATCGCAGTGTGTTAAACTTAAATTTTTATAATGGCATCTTTTCGGATAAGTCGACATTCTAAAACGACTTGATGCCGGGCTACCTGCTAAATAATTAGCGGAAGATTTTGGGAACGGATATTCAACAATCCGCAATCCGTGACATAAAAAAAATAAAGAAAAAGTTTTGTCCTTTGTATCTTCTATGGAGTAAGTTAGCAGTGCAATACATGTTTCAATTAGTAAGTGTTTTCTTTCAGTTGTTACTGTGTTCTGTACTGTACTTAACTATAACTCGACTCCTAGTTTATATGGCTAGTGCGTACTTTATAAATATATGCCATATATGTAACCTTATTTACGTTGTAATATATGTAACCTGAAATGGTTGTAAATTTATTATTTCTGATTACCGGAATTGAACTGTATATAAGAAGAGTGTGAATTAGTAGAAGGAACTGAACAATTAGGTTTGAATGACAATAAAAATCTCTGTCCACGGGCCAGAAAATTTGTAATATTAGCAAGAAAATTAAACTTATAATTGAAATAAATGATGTACAGGGAACCTAACAAAATTCTTATGAGTGTATGTGTGTGTAGATATTAGTAAATCTGTCTGTCTGTTTCTCCTTTATATGTTGCTGCAATATTTATCCGATCGAAATGAAACTTTAAAAAGTTGTTGAGTAAGTACACTCCTGCAAAGGTCTCTGGGATAATACAGCAATCTGCACGTAGTAGTCCTTGTAAATACAAAAAAAATTCAATTCAATTGAGTTCTGAATTTATTTAGGCTTATAATTGTAATTTTATTAATGTCTGACATCACAGCAAAGTACGACAGGCAAGATAGTTACATGAGATCTTCATCACGGTATGACTAGATCATCTACATCAGGGTATGACTAAGAGGAATTATGCAGTCTTTGCAGTACCCTAGTCAAAAATAACTGCCACCATTTTTCACGCTACCTTACTTTTACAATACATAATTTTTACTACAAACTATCAAACTCACATTATGTATACAGTAATCCCTCCTTATCCGCGGGTTCGGCATCCGCGGGATTCGGTTATCCGCGAATTGAGCTGATACAAATTTTCAGTATGTAATTCTTAGGAGCGTAGTTATAAAGCAATTCGTGGTACCCATCCCCCTACCACCCCTACCCGCCAGCTTCTTTCCCATTCCACTCACTACCTTCGTCTGCTTTGCTTTTGTAATCTGCGCGCGCATATTCCCGCCATCCGCCACACAACACGTCAGTCAGTTAGTATCACTCGCCAGAGACGTGTATGCGTTCAGCTCTTTGTGACAGTGTTCGAGTGTAAAAAGTAAAAGTGTGTTTGATGTGTCGTTGAGTATTCGAGTGTGAGTTTTGTTCTGTTTTCTTCGGTTGAGTGAATTAACATGTCTAAGATTGAGAAAAGAAAACGTGTTGTGTTGTCCTTAGTTGAAAAAATAAAAATTCTTGATGCACTGAAAGTTGACAAAGTTGCTCCAGTCGCAAAAAAATATGGATTGAATGAGTCCAGTGTTCGGGAAATTCGAAAAAACGAAAAGAAAATTAGAGACAGTGTGACAGAAGGTGGACTTCTCTGTGCAAAAACTGCTTCTGTTTCTCGAGACGTGAGAATTGAAAAAACTGAAAAGGCGTTGAGCATATGGATAGAGGATCAAACGAGGAAGAAAGTTCCTTTAAGCTCGCATATTATCAGAGAAAAGGCCAAGCATCTTCACAAGCATTTTGCTGAGTCATTGATAGAGAGCAGTGAATCTTCAGATCCGGTACAGTTTTTAGCCAGTAAGGGGTGGTTTGAAAGATTTAAGCATCATTTTAGCCTTCATAATGTGAAACTCGTAGGCGAGGCAGCCTCTGCAGACCACACAGCTGCTGCAGAATTTCCTCCAAAGCTTCAAAATGTCTTGGAAGAGGAAGGTTACTGTCCGGAACAGGTGTACAACGCTAATGAAACAGGCCTTTTTTGGAAAAGGATGCCTTCAAGAACATTTTTATCAAAATCTGAAAAAACAGCACCTGGCTTCAAGACCGCCAAAGATCGACTAACCCTATTGTTTTGTGTCAATGCTAGTGGGTTTATGATTAAAAGCCTGCTTGTTTATAAGTCTCAAAACCCAAGGGCCCTGAAAGGTAAAGATAAAGATCACCTGCCTGTATTTTGGAGGTCTAACAAAAAAGCTTGGGTTACTGGGGAATTGTTTCGTGATTGGTTCACCAACTGTTTTATTCCTGAGGTGAAAGCTTATCTTGAGTCCAAAAACCTGCCTTTTAAAGTCTTACTGTTGGTTGACAATGCCCCTGGGCATCCTCAAATTGACCATCCAAACGTTAAACTCATGTTTCTTCCCGCCAACACCACATCAATCCTACAGCCTTTAGATCAAGGAGTAATCGCTGCTTTCAAGGCTTATTATGTGCGCAGAACATTTGAGCGTCTTTTGAAAGGAATGGATGATGCCCCTGATTCTACCGTTTCATTGATGTGGAAAACCTACAACATCGCAGATTGTTTGATTAACATAAAGGAATCCATCAATGAAGTGAAGCCATCAACTATTAACGCATGTTGGAGAAAATTGTGGCCTGAAGTCGTTGGAGATGTAGCAGGAAACATGGATGGAATTGGAGCACAAGTGGTGGATTCAATTTTAGAAATCGCTCACAACGTGGAGGGTGAGGGTTTCTCTCAAATCGACCACCAGGACGTTCAAGATATGATTCAAGGGGACAATCAAGAATTGACAGTGGAAGAGTTGGAGGAATTGATGATACCCCAAAATGAAGAAGCCAAACAGATCGACGATGATGAAGATCCTGATGATCCTAGAACGATGACAAGATTTTCTCCTAAATCCGTCGGTGAAATTCTCCGCATGGCAACACAGCTCTCAGACCACGTGTTGCAGACAGATCCTCTCATGGAAAGGGCTCTTCGTTTTAAAAGAAAACTCCAGAACCTGATGCTACCGTATGAAGAAGTCCAGAAGGAACTTGAAAAGGAGAAGAAACAAGCTCCAATAACGAAGTTTTTCAAGCCAGCCTAAATTCGGCTTACTGTACCGTACACGTTTACAAAGACTTAACTGTACATATGTAACATATGTAATTTTTTGTTTGTGTTTATTAAAAATTCGTAAATATTAGGCCTATTTTGTATAGTTATACATACATAATCTTCTAAAAAATTGATAAATAAATATAGTTCTGTACACTTAAAATACATTTGCCTTTGTAAATTTATTCTGGAAACCTAACCCTCATTTTACCATTCAAATAAGGTCCCGTTATCCGCGGTTTCGCGATCTGCGGCAACCCGCCGGAACCGAACTGCCGCGGATACGGAGGGATTTCTGTATATATACAATGCTGTATACTCACCACTACGAGTGCATATTTTTGTATAATACTGGTTCTTAAGTAAATTTAAACATTTGGCATTAAAAAGTGATTCCCCATTCATAAAAAAAGAGTACTTTAAGGTAGGATTGTAAAATACATTTTTATTATTTTCTAGAAATAAATTCTCTAAGGAAGAGAATATTAAGTGCAGAATATGGTAAACGATAGTTAGAAATATTAAAATCCGAAAGCAATTAATTTGTAAAGTTTAACCTTACGTGCCTAAAGTTTATAGTTCAGTAAAATATGCTGTGATTTTGGTACTGTACTTTTTTTTGGAAAGAAAAAAAAATTTATGAAGTTATATATTCCTAAAAATCTATTTTTAATTACTTATAAAGCTTCTAGAATAGAAATAATTCACCCCTTTGTCTAATAGGTAATTGACTTGGATCAAGCAAAAGTTTGCATTTATCCACGAGATTGGACAGACTATATTTATTTTATTATTGGAGCAGAAGTAGCATTATTCCTTCTTCTCATAGGCAAAGTTTCCTATGACTACTGGGTATTCAAGACTGCAGGATACCTCCCTTGGCCTGCATCCAAGATGCCTAAAATGCCATGTGATTGGGTTTTTGAATCATAATTGTAATGTAAAACATGCATGTGTAATTTGGAAAGTGGGTAAAAAATTTAACATAGGAATCTCACTGAGGAATCAACAAAAATGTCTGGCTGTGAGCTTTTATTGTAAATAGAATAGTTGCAAATATTTTAATGGTTGTAGACAGTAGGAGGGCACTTCACATTTACAAAATATGATGAATGTTATTTTTTCAAGTTAGACAGGCAGTTGTTTAGGAACATAATTGTTTGCTGCCAGTTGATTTATTTATACTGGTTAAATATTTACAAACATCACCTTATGAAACTAATTTGCTTTATGATATACTAAGAACATTATATTAACACATCACATTAAAAGCTCTTTATGACATGAGGAATCTGAAATTTTAAAGTATATTACAGATATAAGGGTTGTGTGTCATTTCATTAGATAAAAACTTATGGATATTTCCAGTAACCTAGGAACCACATATCATGTAATATTTTAAGTACACTTCCACAATTTTCATTATATTCATTCACTTTTTACCCTAGATTACTTATGTCTAAATTTTGTCTAACGCTTACTTATGTATTGTCAATTTGACTGCTCCAATTTATTTTTTGTTTATGTGACAAAAATTATGTTTTTTGTTAATTTCTTAAACATAGAAATATCCCATACTTCTTTAGCGCTTGGAAAAGATATTATAGTAGCTAAGAATCCTACTATTAGAAGGAAAAATAATAATTACCATGACTGCGTTTTAATAAAATTGTGAAATGCCAATGTTTAAGAAAGTCTTTTGTAAAATAATGTTGAACATTCTAGTACAGTTCTCACAACATCCCATTTTGAAACAGCCCTAAATGTTACATTTTGGAGCGGGAATATTGACCGGATCAGGATCAGTGCCTCATAGATAATTATATTCAGCTCCAATAAATCCAGATTGTGAGATAAATATGTTAAGATTAGGTTCACAACTAGGTGTGGCATTTACACTAGATAAAGAGTTGTCATTAGGTGGAGGAAGGACATGAGGTGATGAGTAGACGTTAGGTGGAGAATCGGTGTCACGTGGAATGTCGAAGATTCATGGAGGTTCAGCGTTACTTGGGGGGGGGGGGGGGGGATCACATAATGTAAGTTCTCTGCGGCTTTTTATTCCTGCATAGTAATACTCAGTATCACTGTCTGATTATTCCCTCCCTGCTGTGACTCCAACTCCTGGACGGTAAGTCATGTCTGCGTCTGTATAATCCCTGAGTCCGTATAATTGACATGTTTATCTTCTAGTACATCTTCATTTTCACTATCATTTGGAACCTATTAGAGATAGAAGCACATTCACAAAACTCCTCAGCCATTTTATCGTTTCAATTATAAATTCAGACTAAACATACTCAGCAACGCGAACCACCACAAATAGTAACAAAACCTAAGCCTATGTGAGTAAGTAACTAAAAAATGTAACGAGAATACAAACATAAAAAAAGTCACACAATCACTTTTGTATCATAAAAATGATGACACAAGCTCTGTTTCACTAAGACACATGCGAACTTTAGCAGCAAAACGGCGAATTTGACATCGGCTGTTGTAGGTAAGATGGATACATGCGAACCTAACTTTATGTTAGGTGAACCGCTTTATGTAAGGTGTTTATGTTAGATGTGAACCGCTTTGTCACGTATAGCAATTTGTGAAACGAAGCATCGTCATTTTGATGAGGTATAAGTAATCTAGGAGTAACAGGTTGAAGTTGAAACTACATAATGAACATTGAAAGGTTTTCTTTTAGAAAATGCTTATCAGGAATTGTTCCCCACATATGAGTGGGTATTGTTTCAGATTAACTCAGTACGTCAAAGTCCCTTATTCTAGAACACGCGTCTCAATTTTTGTTTCATAAGGAATCTGCATTCCAGCATTCAGCAAACAAAAGGGAACATAAAATCTCATGAAATGCATTAATTATGATATTTTTTAATATTTTTCTATTTATACAACAAAATTTAACTACAAGAATTTCCTGCTTCGTTCACTAATACAGTCATTGTATTTTGTAATAGGGA
>JBAIZL010000001.1:229997055-230047055 GCA_036971475.1 Prosapia bicincta | reverse complement strand
TAGGAATATTTGTATATACTCTAGTATATTTTTCTGCCTTTCCTAACATCACAATATTTTCCTTTGTTAGCGCGTTTAAAGAATGATTCCATTTTCAAAATGTATCAACAAACTAAATATTGTAATGTTAGGAAAAGCAGAAAAATGTATTAAAATATATAAAAAAGTAAGCAGTTATTCTATAGAATAAACTACATGTATAACATCTTTCTGGCAACTAGCTTCAATATAAACTCCATAGTACTCTAATACACATATTTTTTCAATCCAGCAAACATTTATTACAGTCATCTACTAAAACAAATTTCCTGTCCCAATTTCTCTTTTATCAATTCATTACAACTTTTTAAGTATGACCATCATCTCATCTGTAAAGCCAACATGATTCTTTGTGTTTTGTCAATGTATTGACCTCCCAGAAGACCATTCTCTCATCTAATTTGGGGAGGGCAGGTTATAACACTTTAAAAAATAACCTGCTTTTACTTAACTTATATCTTTCTAGGGAGCTGATCCAGCAAAAGCATTCTTATTGGTAGACCCAAACCCATAAACCATTAGCTTTAAGGCCTCCACTCATTTACTCTAGTAAAAGTGAAAAGTGGCAGTTATTCATTCAGAGCCGTATACATGCCCGGCAAGATTAATTTTAAACACGATAAAATAAACCAATTTATAAATTACACTAGTACTGATAACGAATACAAGAAAAACATTTCACTTAAGATCATGGTTGGACACCACACATAGGCAAATACAAACTACCAGAACACAAAAGTAATGTAACAGAATACACTTCTCACAAGTTGTCAAAGTCCAGTCAGATCTAAAACAAAACATCATTTGCCCAGCGGAATGGATCACAATAGATGTCATCGCCTGTAGTCCACATGTTAAAAATAAGACTTGACAAAACTTTTCACTTCAATTTAATTTTTTTTTTTGTTTTTGTTTTTAGAAGAAAGTTGTTTACATAGGCTAACATCCGGTATGGATAGTGGTTTGTAGGTAGGATTTAAATTAGAATGTGGAAGATGGACAAAATTCATGAATGTACAGAAGTGTCTATCCACCTTGCAATTTGAATCATATTTCTCATTTCTTAAATGTTCATTCATGTCAACTATTTGGTGAATAATAGTATACACAAAATTAATCAATAAAAATAACTCAACTTAGAATATTATATGTTTCAAAACTTCTTTCTGGGTGTTTTAAAGACTTTGATCACTTTTTTATCACTTTGATTGTCATAATATATGAGAGATAAAAAAAGGATTATGAACAATAAAGAGGATTTAACAGAGATAAAAAATCTTGGTCTGGGATAAAGATAATGACATACCATGTGCTGAATTGCATATCTCTACATTGTATTGGGTTCATAAATAATGCACTTAGGATGAGGTAGATGGAATGAAGGTAGGAGAATTTTTTTTGTTCTAAAAAGGGAGTAGAATTATGGATCAGTATGAATAATGGCCTTTGCCTGAAATCAACTGAGGTCAACAATAGGTGTCTATTCACTTCCCGGAAGTTTAATTTAGGTTAATTCCCACAATATTAGGATTACAAGCAATAAAGATTGTAACGGGATGCACAACAATAGGTGTCTATTCACTTCCCGGAAGTTTAATTTAGGTTAATCCCCACAATATTAGGATTACAAGCAATTAAGATCGTAACGGGATGCACAACAATAGGTGTCTATTCACTTCCCGGAAGTTTAATTTAGGTTAATCCCAACAATATTAGGATTACAAGCAATAAAGATTGTAACGGGATGCACAACAATAGGTGTCTATTCACTTCCCGGAAGTTTAATTTAGGTGAATCTCCACAATATTAGGATTACAAGCAATTAAGATCGTAACGGGATGCACAACAATAGGTGTCTATTCACTTCCCGGAAGTTTAATTTAGGTTAATTCCCACAATATTAGGATTACAAGCAATAAAGATTGTAACAGGATGCACAACAATAGGTGTCTATTCACTTCCCGGAAGTTTAATTTAGGTTAATTCCCACAATATTAGGATTACAAGCAATAAAGATTGTAACAGGATGCACAACAATAGGTGTCTATTCACTTCCCGGAAGTTTAATTTAGGTTAATTCCCACAATATTAGGATTACAAGCAATTAAGATCGTAACGGGATGCACAACAATAGGTGTCTATTCACTTCCCGGAAGTTTAATTTAGGTTAATTCCCACAATATTAGGATTACAAGCAATAAAGATTGTAACAGGATGCACAACAATAGGTGTCTATTCACTTCCCGGAAGTTTAATTTAGGTTAATTCCCACAATATTAGGATTACAAGCAATAAAGATTGTAACAGGATGCACAACAATAGGTGTCTATTCACTTCCCGGAAGTTTAATTTAGGTTAATTCCCACAATATTAGGATTACAAGCAATAAAGATTGTAACAGGATGCACAACAATAGGTGTCTATTCACTTCCCGGAAGTTTAATTTAGGTTAATTCCCACAATATTAGGATTACAAGCAATTAAGATCGTAACGGGATGCACAACAATAGGTGTCTATTCACTTCCCGGAAGTTTAATTTAGGTTAATCCCCACAATATTAGGATTACAAGCAATAAAGATTGTAACAGGATGCATAAATCTGTTTAAGGTAAATAATACCAAACTCCTCAAAATTGTTTTTATTACTTTGTAACATGTTAAAACTCTATAATAAAAGAGATTATTAATCAACATTAACTTTATATTTATAGCTTCTATTTGTACTGAGTAAAACTAAACCAAACTTTTTAAATTGTTATTGTCATATTAATATTATAAAATTATAGCATGAATGAATACTTAAAATAACCCTGATGTTAAACAAATATAGAATTTCTTGTATACAATTTTGTTTAACGAATGAACTTGTATTTTCCTATTTTTAAAATAAAAATGTGAGTTCATGCAAATTTATTTTTTAATCACATAAACAATAGTTTATGTCTATCCGAACTTTAAATTTTGTAAATTTGTTAAAACTTACTGACACATATTTTATTGTTTAAATGATTAATTAAGATTCGCCGAGCGTAATGGACTACAAAATTCAAGAATTTTATTTTATTAAATGGTTGCTTTTATTGACTTCTTATTTTTACACTTTTGTATAAAAAAAAATACATCAGAAATGAGGCTTAAAAATCAGACAGTATTTTGCAATGAAAAGTTTATCCATAACTAAAGATACAGAAAGAAAATATCTGATAAGAATGACATTGGTGAGGTTTTTAATGCGGCAGATACATGTCTCATGAGTGTCAGTGAGACAGGTTTTAACATGTATATTTATCTAAAATATTAAATATATCATACGTATTTCCTATAACAAATTAAAACCAATAGCATTGAAGCATAATTTTTTCAAGAAAAAAAAATTTGCATACAATGTTTTAAGGAACCAATAATCAAGTCCAATATAATTGTTGGTAGATACCTTCAAGGAAAGTATAACCTTAGATATACCTTAATTATTTACTATGCTTGGAAACACTGCAAAGTCCAATATTCTGTTCATGCTAGAATGGATGCTACAAAACTCAGATAAATTTGAGTGTAGAACTGACAATACACTTGACTGCTCATAAAATGAAGAACAAAAACTGTAAAAGGTTTACACAGTTAAAATAATAATTTAACAATGTGTTTTTCATACTACAAAATTGTTAATGTAGAGTAAGAAAATTATGTGAAAACAAGCCTAAAGATTTTGTATACACTTTTTTAATTTTTAATATACTGTATTAATTTTCACTTCTGTTAGGAATATTTGAGTAGATTTTCCTCCCTTTTCTAACATTACAATATTTTTTTTTTTTGCGTTTCGGAATAGTTCTATTCTCAAAACTTTAACTGTAGAGTACTATTGAAGTTTTGAGAGTGGAATTGTTCTGAAATGCGCCAACAAAAAAAAATATTGTAATGTTGGAAAAGGCAGGAAAATGCACTCAAATTTATTATTTTTGTAATAATTATCTGAAAATACATTATTAAATCTTAATAAAGGAAATTTTTCACAATTTAAGAGTTGCAACTCTTACAACATTGGTATGACAAAGTGAAATGTTATAAGTAGAGCACTGAAATGAAGCATTTGTTTTACTTTTTGTGCACTCACTGCTATCTTTTGAATATAATTTTGTTCATTGAAAATTCCATAAAATGATATCTAATGATAGCTATTTTCATGTCCCTTATTACATAGCATGACAGAATGAATGCTCCTGTCTTGGGTGCAGTATGTGGCTTAACACGTTGACTGTCATAGGGATCACCGGTGACTGACACTGTATTTTTGTATAGGTACTTTAAACAAAAAGCACAAAAGAAAATTGTGATTGAAAGTTATGGTTGCTGGTTGGCAGTCAAAGTGTTGAGTAAATAAAAATGTTAAGTTCAAAGAAAAATCCATTTCTTTGAAACTTTTGATTTTTATAAGAATATTACGCGTTCATTGCTGCAATTCCCAAAAACTGACAATCCCCTGTGACCGACAATGTAGACCTAACTTTAGATCATCACACAAGGCTTTTGGGCACATTCACGATTTATTTAACCATATTAGGTGTCCCACACGGCTTCTGTATGTGTTCGTGCAACTTGGCGTACAGGAATTTCTTTACTTTTTTTTTACAAGACTATAATTATTGACAGACTAGAAGTTCAGAGTTACAAGGAAATAGTTTTTATTTACAATTTTTTGTAGAATGTGTTCATATTCTATTCTATATTACGTTTTAGAATAGTTACATTTGATTTGATCCTAAAAAATTCATCTAAAAAACTAAATTTGAAAATTAGAAGCTAAAACTCTAATTTAAAATGTCTTCCTATATAGTAGTTTTTATACGTTTTATAACGTTATACTTTTTATAAAGCCTTTTATATAAGTTTCATAAAAAAAGCTTAATTAAAAACATAAGGATACAAAGATGAATTTAAGAATAATGTTCAGATTATATTCACATTCTAATTATTCGAGAAAAAATATTATCAAACAAAAATAATTATGCTGAAAATTTAAATTGTGTATCTATAAAAAATCTCAGAAAAATCTAGTAGCTATATTTATTGTTTAAAATACCTATGTTGTTGTAAAAATACATTTTATATTTATACTTGAATTTATATTGAAAACATACTATAAAAATATTAACATTTTACATTCATTCGAAAGATCAGCCTTGAACGGGCAACGTGACCGATGCGTCTGATAGTATAATTATTAACGTCGAGCCATGACAGTCATTGGTGTCTGACGATATAATAAAATAAATTAGTTTACATAAATAAATAGATAAAAAGACAAAATGTTATTATGTTTTGTCATTACTTAAACAAAAAGTACAAAAAAAAATTGTGATTGAAAGTTATCAGAAAACCGGTTGGGAGTCAAAATGTTAAGAAAAAACAATTTTAAGTTCAATGAAAAATCCATTTCTTTGAAACTTTTGATTTTTATAAGAATATTATGCATTCATTACTGCAATTCCCAAAAACTGAAATAGTTTCATATACCAATTTACTGGTTTCATCAATAGCACTTCCAGTTTTATTATTGAAAGTTAATTCTAAACTATTTACATGTTTGCTATTTACAAATAACATAAATGTATTTACAGACTGGCTATTTACAAATTTAATTTATAGTAATTTGGTCGGAAGTACTAGGATATTGCTTTTGTCTAACACATTACAATTTGGTAAGTTGATGTTGGTAACAGACGCCTTTATCACAACCACACCAAACTCTCAGTCACTTCATATTTCGAACTACAAAAACTAATATAGGCCTAAATGTGAACATTTCAAAGTATGAATTCATTAAATTTATTTAATTATGTTAGTTAACTATGAATCAATATTGGAACCTCACACTGGAGACAAATGAACAAAAAGTGTTGTGATTTGACTAATAATCAGAGAAATGTTAAATTTTGGGCTTATTATATTGGGATCAAATGTTTCTCTTTCAGCATGTTAATACAAGGAATTGCAAGCCATGAAAATTGGCTTTATATATATAAATAAGAAAAAATAGTAACTAACTTTGTTTTGCTCGAGCATACATACTCCCACTCTTCTATGAAAAATTATGGTATGTAAAAACGACTAAGAGGGAACTAATTTATTAAGGTCACTGGTCACCTAAGCATGAAAATTTGTTCTATATTGTCAATCAGCGAATTCTGCTTCCTACAGGAGAGTTCCGATACTACTTTTTCATACAGCTCTGACACAGTTTAAACATGTTTAATGCTTCACTCCTCATTACCCTACACCACTATTCTCCTTATAACGTATTGGTGAGCCAAATAACATTCATGAGAAAAAAGCTTTCACTTTATACAATTCAATAAACATAATTTAAGGTTTATTTTAAAAAGAAGTGCAACATAAAACAGATTTCAAGTGTAAGCCATTCATTACAATTTATTAATCACTTTATGACTATCCTAACTTTAATTTTGTAAATTTGTAAAAACTTACTAAGAACGGCATTTTTTAATCGCTTTGTGGCGATCTTCATCAACATCTAGTAAAATTTAGAGTTTGTCTAACTTGAAATTTAGAGATACTCTTTCCACTTTCTTGTTTTTATATGCTATCAATTATTCACATCTTACAGATTATTTGGAATATTCTTTACAAACATCAATTACATAATAAATACATTCACTTTAAAAAAAATTGATTAAAATTTTATATTTAGATCTTAAGGTGCATCATACAACTAAAAGATGGAAGATGGAAAACCTGAAAGAATCCTAACCTACCAATAATTCAGGGTTTCCTCAATCTAGTTATTACCAACCATTGGGCAGTTTTTATAATTGAACTGAAGGTTAATTCTTCAGTTATTCAATTATGTAATGAAATGAAATTATAGTTGAAAAGATCTTAATATCTGTAATTTTTATTTGTAAATGTATTACAAAAGTAAGGAACTTCTTAACCCATTAAGGTAGACAAATAACTTTGAGTGTGATTTATAGTGAATATGTAATAGGTATTTAATAAAATTTCTTATTTCCCTGCTACATCATCTTGGCTTATTTGGCCAACAAAATTACTTTTGTATCTTTACAATACTTTAGGCTAAGCATTTTATATGCCTGATCAAGTCAAATTCTTTTTTATGTAAACATAGATAATTGGGATTTTGTGTCTGAGTAGATTTTTAGTTGTACTTGGATAAAATACATAGTGTGTCATGAAAAATATATCCAAAATTACTTTACTTCGAATACTTACAATTAAAAAAAAATTTTTTAGATAATTTCATGGAAAAATTAATTAAATGTATAACAATTAACAAAATAATTATACAAAACACAGCAAAAATTATAAATTTATCCTCAGATATAATTATTTTATACAATTATAAATGAATGAGTACAATATTCATAAAATCGACTACCGCCAATGCTCTTGTGGGTGCCGAAATAACAACTAGCTCAATTGGTTAATATACTCATGTTAAAATAGACTGCTGTATTTCAACTGTGAGTTTACAGAGGATAATAAACTTGTTAATGATTTTAATTTAAAATATTCACAAAAAAAAGATACAGGTTTATACCTCTCTTAATTAGCCGTTTCAATAATAATATAAAAAATAATAGCATGAATTCAACAATTTTATATTTCAACAATTTAATAACAAATTTCAATAACTTTTTTTTTTTTTTTTTTTTTTTTTTTTTTTTGGCGTAAAAAAAAAAAAAAAAAAATTCAATAACTTTCTCAAAACAATAACATAGCAACCTTCAAGGGTAAAATGAATAACTATGAAATATATTTATAAAGCCAAACTAACAAATCTTGTTTAAAACATATTAACAATATAATTTGAAGTGTTTTTAAAGATCACTGGCTAATTAACTAAACCAACATTTAAACTCCCTTATAATATTTCAGATTTATTGGATTTACTTTAGCTATTTATTCATATTATTTGCTTGGGAATCTCACTTCATAATACGCAATACCTTCTAATATTATAGTTTTTTTTCAAAGTCCATGATAAAAACATAAACTGCAACCCTACCACAGGGTGGCCATTCTGCTATAATTTTCAAATTTGCATGATTTTCTCAACTTTCCCTGACCCAAAATAATAAAATTCCCGTACCTTACTTTTACAATTTAGGTACAATAACAATAGTGCATGGTCTATATTCAATATCAACTTGTAGGTAAAATACAATTTGAAATGACTTAGATGATAAAAGGCAAGCAAGAGAGTATAAGATTTATATTACTTCACAAGGAAATCTTCGACAATGTAAAAGAACACATAGCAAAGACGCTAATTGCAATGGACATCCACTACTGACACTGGAGTGTGGACAGGGCTACCCCCAAACATTATCTCGTCCACCGGCCCCCACATTGTGAAGGCGGTGTCTGAGCAGTACATCATAATAGACAGACACAACAAACAGCAGTATTTGTAATCATAAAACTAACATATCTGATGGGTATACTTATAAAATTTACTCTTATATATTTGAAAGAAATTATATTTACTTTTATAAAATGAATAAAACAACATAATTTTATAATTTGTAATAAAATTTTCAAAACTTTAATATAATAATTAAAATTTTATATAATTCCCGATTTTTTCCCAATGCTAATAATGTCCATATAAATCCCAATATTCCCGTTTTCCCCAGTCGGTGGCCACCCTATACCACTAAAGTAATTCTATTAGTCTCTTATCTGATCCAATAAATTTCAAATAATCTTTGAGCTCTACTGAATTTTTATTTAAATATGCTAATATTTCTCTAGGTTATAAATAACATATCACACAATTTAAACAAAACAATTCGCTACTTAGTCAAACAGTATGTTCAGTTGTTAAATTGGCAACGTTTTTTGACAAATTTGTTACACAAACTATATATGTACTGTTTTGCCTATTTTACAAAATCGATATAAGAATCATTTCATATCTACACAGATACAGGTATTTCACCTCTCTCTGTCCTATACGCATGTATTTAAAAATTATTCATTTATATAATTTTTCCCAATCATCCCAGAGGCGGATCCAGAATTTTATCAGTTGTGTAACAAAACATACTGGGAAGTTATAAAACTCCCCAACAGGAAATATTTTTTTACTTCTAATAGTTTTACTTTCTTAGCCAAACTATTTTTGTAAACTATAAAATAAAATTTCCCTAAATTTATTTCTTAACAAACATATTTGTTATTATTAACTTACTATGTAATGATAAGTTTAATGAATATTCTGAGCAATTTAAAAAAAAATAAAAGTTAAACATAAAGGTCTATAGTTATTGATTTTGTAGTTGAAACTTATTTATTAAACTTTATAACTTTGATGTTATTGTGGTTAAAACAAATCTTTTTTTAATGTGTTTAAGGTTAATGACAGATCATAGACCAATTGATGATCCTACAAATGCACTCTAGGTATCAATTTTTTATCCATAACTGAAACTTAGAGTGAATTTGTAGTAGCATGAATTGGTCTGTGATCTGTCATTAACCTTAAACACATTAATTAGTTATTAACAGACATTAAATAGAGTTTAAACAAATTTTATTATAACTACATTTTGTATAACATAATCACCATAGTGTAAATTAAAATGTAATTAAAGATTTCTGTTTGACCTTTTTTATTAATTACACCTTAGTTTATTTTAAAACTCATATTGTCTGCATAATAACAAATGCAGATGAAAAACAACACATTTAACTGAAATCGAATTGAGATAAATTATTAGCAATAAAGGAAGGTTATATTTCACTTACCATTTAGAATTATAAATAAATAAAACCTCTTCTTAAACCACAAAAACTTTTTATTTACGAGGGCCGATTTTTTTTCAACCTCCGATCGCACGCCATGATTTCTAGAAAGGTCACAGACCGGCCCTGTGCGCAGCAGTCGATCGCGCATCTTCCCCACTACAACTTTTGTCACTCCCGAGTTCAAGTAGCCAGTTTGCGCTTAGCCGCAGTCGGGTAAACATGGCCGCGTCTATTGATTCTCCCGCCAAATGTGAGTTGACAAGTGTTATTCGTTTCTTGCAAGCAGAAGGGAATAGTGCAGCAGAAATCCATCGGGGAATGTGCCATGTTTACGGAGAAAACATTATGAGTGAAGGTGTTGTGCGGAAATGGTGTCGTAAGTTTAAAACTGGCCGAACCGACGTGCATGATGAAGGAGGTCAAGGACGCAAGTCTGTCGCTACAGACGATCTTGTTGAACGAGTTGACAAAGTGGTTAAAGAAAACCGTAGATTCACAATAAGTGCTTTGTCTTTGGAATTTCCAAAAGTGTCGAGATCTTCTCTGTACTCTATTGTTTCTGAACATTTAGGCTACAAAAAGATTTGTGCTCGCTGGGTGCCAAAGATGTTGAGTGACACCCACAAAACTCGCCGAATGGCTTCAGCTTTGACATTCCTTGAACGTTATCGCAATGAAGGAGTAGATTTTTTTTAAATCAATTGTAACCGGAGATGAGACCTGGATTCTTCATGACACACCCGAAACAAAGCAACAATCTCAACAATGGATGCACACAAATTCACCGAATAAACCCAAAAAAATTCAAGCAAACTTTCAGCAACCGAAAAGTTATGGCTACGGTCTTTTGGGACCAAAAAGGTCCGTTGCTTGTGGAGTTCATGCAGCCTGGGACCACAATTAATGCAGCTGTTTATTGCCAAACTTTACGGCGTTTGCGGCGAGC
This sequence comes from Prosapia bicincta, assembly GCA_036971475.1. NCBI lineage: Eukaryota > Metazoa > Arthropoda > Insecta > Hemiptera > Cercopidae > Prosapia > Prosapia bicincta. The sequence goes on along the minus strand of JBAIZL010000001.1, from coordinate 230,036,277 downwards.
CATTCAGAACAAAAGAAGAGGCATGCTGACATCAGGAACGCCCGCCCTCACACTGCAGGTGTAACCCAACAACTTCTTGAACAATTTAAGTGGGAAATTTTCGACCACCCACCTTACAGTCCCGACCTAGCACCGAGCGACTTCCATCTTTTTCCTGAACTGAAGAAATGGCTTGGAGGTCAGCACTTTCCGACTACTGAGGAACTTCAAGACACGGTCAAGACTCATTTAAATTCACTGGCGGCAACATTTTATGAAGAGGGTATTGGAAAGCTTGTCCACAGGTATGACAAATGCCTCAATCTTCAGGGTGATTATGTTGAGAAATAAGCATAAGTGTACATACATTTTGGTAATAAAATAATTTTGTTCTATTCACTTGTCTTTTATTTATGGCCCACCGGAGGTTGAAAAAAAAACGGCCCTCGTATGTCCTGATGTACATGTCGATTCAAAAGCAATCATCTTCAGAGGAAACTACTAAAAAACTATAACAACTTGAAGCAACTGTGGCGTAAATGTTTATATTAAATAAAAACAACCTCTTACCACAAATTCAACAATTTTTATTTTAACCTTATGTACATTTCGATTACAAAGTAATCATCTTCAGAGGTAATTTACAAATAAATGACTCCTAGTTATATTTTTTAATATACTAGAAAACTAACTTATTTTACTTACCACTTAGTCTTGTATTAGTCCTCTGAGAATGATTGCCTTGCAATCGACGTGTACATCAGGACATAAATAAAAAGTTTGTGTGGTTTAAGAAGAGGTTTAATTTATTTATAATTAAAAAAACTACTCCACAGTTGCTCCAAGTTATTATTCATTTAGTATGTTATATCTCTACTAAACATCATGTATCCTTCAAATAATATTAAATGTTGGTGAAAGATTAGCTTTTGTTTAACGAGATCTTATCCTGATGTAAACATCAAAATCAATTTAATAAAACCTCTGATAATCCATTTTGTAAAACAGGCAAAAGATTTTAAAAATAGCCTTATTTATAAATTATATGAAAATTAAAATAAATTTAAATTTCTAACATGTTAGTAACCAATCTGCTTTTAATGTAACATATTTCTAAAACTGCAATCCTAATGCAATATTGTATGCAATAAATAAACAAAATGATAAATGGAATGTAGGAAAACTAAATTGGTAGAAGAATATAATATTATACATGAAAAAATATACTCTTCAATTCATTGTCACATATCCTTTTAACTTCCTCTGAAACAAAACAAATTAGATAAGACATTTCTGTAAGAATTATGAAACAAGTAATATAAAAAAAATATTGTCAATTCCTACTTAGGTAAAAAAAAAAAAATTTTATAATTAAAATAATATAAATATGTATATACATGTCAGAAAAACATTATTAGGTGGCAACAAAGAAAACAAATTATCTTGCAATTTTCCTTTTTTCTCTCTATCCCATATATAGTGTTGAACTATTATTTTTGTTTATTATTATTTATTTGTTTTTGTTTCTAATTTGTGAAGCTGATGGCAGTTTATAATTTCGGCTGAAATATTTTACCGGCCGATGCAGAAACCCTTAACGAACACCAAAAAATAATAATAACCCTCTCGCCAAAGTCCCACAAAATTAAAATTTTGGGAAATATTTCAACCCCCAATTCAAGGTAACCTAAAACCTTACGAAATCAATGTTTTACTTTGATTTTTTTTACTTTGAAACAAGCAAAATGCCTCAAAAATTATTTAAAGTTACTAGTGATGCTACAAAAATTACAATTTGTAATAAAAATAACACCTTCAACAGAACAGCACACACCATTTACATACTACACGTTTCACCAAGCACACTAAATTTATAGAATTATAAAACTTGATAAATCGTCTATAATTTTTTTTTTTTTTGCTACATTAAGTCAAAGGATGATTCAAAAGTACAACTATTGAAGCTCTCGTTAGGGTTTTGGGTCTTGCCATGCAAGCAACGCCTAAGAAGCTCAATTTTGGCGAGGTCTCGGTATATGGGCTTTTTAGCTAACATGATTGGTTCAGCTAGAGAATTTTTATGCTCATAAATAGTTTTTAGCTCTAAAGATTTACTATAGCCACACCAAGAATCCATTCCCTTGGGGCATAACTGATGCTAAGGTTTTTTGTCAGTCAATAGTGTGTGAAAATAAGTAGCCCAGATAGCTGGTTTCATGTCATTAATGTCCGAGTTTATTCCTGATGGCTGACCCATAATATCTTTGTAGCTGGTTAATTTTAGTGTCTGTAATTTCAACATCGGAAAAGTTGCACTCTTCCCTTAATTGTTAGTTTTATTATCTTTATATTTATTGTAATTGCCTAATTTTTATTCATTTGTGTTCTAAGGTATTACTAACATGAGTTTAAAAGATAAAAAAGTGATCTGTGGTTTTTTTACGATCTGGAATCGGAAGACAGTGCTAAAGCCAGATGTAAATTTTGTATACAACTAATTTCAAGGGGTGGAAAATCAAATATGAAAAAGCACTTAACAACATTCCATTTTGCCCAAATTTATCAACAAAAAAAATCTATACTTAAAGAAAATTTATCCTCAGACATAGGGCCTACAAGTGAAGATAAGCTATCATCAACTTTCACTAGGCCTAGCCCTATTGCTATTCCAAGCACATCCACGCCGACCACATCAATATCATGACAAGGCCTACTATCGTGTTTTAGTCCTTTGCAAGTGTATGTAAATCCTGTACATGCAAGTGATTTATCAGCTAGTGAAATAGGCACAAGTCTCTCATTTAAGTGCAATGGCAATAAAATACCTGTCTGCCCCACCCCTGACAGTGTTTTCTGAAAAACTTTTCTCAACTTCAGGAGTTATATGTGACAATCGATGAAACCGATGTGTTCAAATGCTTGTGTTTTTTAACAAAAATGTATATTACCTGCCAGACTTTTAAACATTAAAAACTACCCTATTTGTATTAATTTTTTACTTATTATGATGTGCGTTTGTTTTGTTTTGAGAGACAATAAATAGGCTTAGGCAATTTTTCAAACTTCATAAAATAGTGCAAAGTTCACATTTTTAACTTTAAAATAAGTCATTACTTCTATCTATTTTTTTTTTTGCTTTTAAAAATTCCTATTGATAAATCAAGGTTGAAGGTTTTGTGTAGCCTATTACATTAAAACAGAACTTCTAAAAGGTTTTGCCATATGACCAAGAAGTTAACTAAATTAATTATTAGAGACCTATATATTGGTAAGCCAATATAACTTCTCGAAAGAATCGAGAATCGAAAGGAAAATTTTAGAATCGGAATCGAAAATTTTAGGAATCGGCCCATCCCTAATATATATAAAGAGTGTGAGCTAATAGAAAGAATTGAAGAAACAAGTAATATAGAAAAATGTTTTAAGTCAATTCCTACTGATGCCAACAGAGAAAAATTTTATTTATTTTATAATTACAATTATAAATACGTATATAAATATGACGGAATCACAATATTAAGTGGCAAAATAGAAAGTGAGATTCCTTGCAATTTTCCTCTATCTTCTCTATACAGTATATGGCACTGGACTATTATTTTTGTTTGTTACTTATTATTAGTTTTTTTGTTTTGTTTCTAATTTATGATGGTGGTCTTTAATTTCTCATTCTATCGATCTCTTACATTGAAAGAAACGTTGCTCTTATAATTTCATATACATCTTCAAGAAACAGATTTGTAGCTATGGAAAAGTTGGCTTAGTATCAAAGTGCTGGATTTCAAACATATAGTCATTCACTTCGAAAAAGACATTAGCTTTTTTTAAATTTAATTAAATAAAAAATAATTCAAAAACTCTATTAATATCATCAATTGTCATCCACTACAGGTTAAAACAAGTAATATTTTTTAAATAATTAGGTAAATTCTTACTGAGGCTAACAAAAAAATGTTTTATTTCAGTTACCCTATTGCACTATGTGATATTGTGTAGAAACCATGGCAACAGTTTAAAGTTGCACAGTGTAGGTTTTGACGAGAATTCGATGGGGGGGGGGAATGCATATATATCTTTGAGAAATATATTTTTAGGTATTGGAAAGTTGGCGCAGTGCCAAGGTGCGCTGGATTTTGAACATAAAGATTCTTAGTTCGAATCCGGCTGGACCCCACAAATTTTATAATTTAATTAATGAATAAGTATTTGAAAAACCTTTATTAACATCAATTGTCATTCACAATAGGTTAAAAAAATTAATGAAATTAATTAGATAAATAAAAACATATTTTATTAATGGTGGAAAATTTGTACAAGATATATATAAAAAGAGTGTGAGGTAATAGAAAAAATTGAAAAAGAAACAACAAATGTAGGATATTAGTGGATGTATCAAATATACCTGACATGAACAGTGTGTGATATTATTTTGCAAACTTAAATTTAATTTTAACAAATACAATTATTGAAATTTTATCCACTTTTTGTAAATTACAGTAGAAATGATTAGTTAAAAATATCAAGACTTACCATTAATCTCTATTAGGTTGGCATTTTTATGCTGGATAGCAACATAGAACTCTCTTGCATTGGACATTTTACCAACAACCCAATAGTCATTCGTTGTTTTGACTACAGTCTCTGAAGTTAAACTTCCAGATGTTAACAACCTACATCAAATAATGTACATGGTCAAGATTTTACTAAATTAAAAATCTATTTAATATTAGCTATAGGAACTTCCAACAATGAATCAAATACAACCAACTTTCATCAAATATAAAACTCACATACCACATAGAGAATAAGCCTACTTCGGATAAGTGACTCCCTTTATAAAAACATTAATCTTTTTTTATATTCAAGACCAGAGTTTTATGACCTCATTTCAATCTCGAGTAAATTCACAAACCTTTTGATATCCTTCGTATCCTACACTCCCTCTAGTTATGCTTAGCTTAAATTTGACGCCAGAAAGTTTAATGTCCTTGAGTTACTCTGTCACTCATCTCTTCTAATTCCCAGAAGCACATCTCTCCAGCTAGAATTCCAACACATAATTTGTTTTGAATGCTGGAAAAGCAAGTACGCAACATCTCTCAACTATCAGTTTTATTATCTGTGAGTAATGTTCTTCTTGCCACAATCAATGTAGTTTTTGATCTAGAAGTACTGATAGATACTGAAAATAATCAGGTTAGGAAATGTGTTGTTAAACAAAATTCTTAATCTTAGTGTTTTTTAACATTAAGTTCATAATTTTATATGCTTTACATGTAGTGCACCATTTGTACTTCATTTAGACTAAGTACCGGTGTTTATAGGTTAGTCCTGCTTAGGACTTAGTCCCGAGGTAAATGACCTAAAAGAGGGTACTGTAATAGTCAAATCGACTGGTTGGTATGAAAACAAATAAAAATTATGTCAAATGAGAAATATCAAGCTATAATCAAGTGAGTCATATAAAAATAAATAAAGATATAACTTCTTTAAAATTTGGGCCAAAATACGAACAGGTTACTTCTTTGAAAATATAGCTTCACTTTGAGAACTAATTTGTAGTTATTACTATAGTAGCCATCACTTATTGTAATCATATTTATCAGAAACATATTTCCTATAATAACGGAACGATAACAATAACCAAACGTATTGAAGTGCCGCATTGAACTCAATGTTTTACGGTCACAAGTGTTTACTGAATGATATGTAGGCCTAGCATTACAGTAAGTCATTTTAATTCTAAAACAATACATCTACAATGTAATTCAGGCACATGGCAATCATGAATGATTACTAGCCAAATTTTGCAACTCCAGACAGTTTTATGTGCTGTAGTAAAATTTTGTAACTAGGTCTTGTTATATTTTGCGGATACAATAAACGTTAGATTATTTTATTCCATTGTAGAATTTTTTTCAACACAAATTGAATCTACCTTAATTTTTAAAAAATTATTGAACTACATAAAAAACTTCATAAAATACTAAAACACATAAAACTGCGTCATAAAACACTTCGATCTTACTTACACTTTCAAATTTATTTACTTTTTTACAAAGAATCCCTCAATATGAGATTGTATGTAATCTTCCAGTAAAATATTGTTCATATTAATTATATTTTGGCAAGATCCTCTGCTTTTTAGCGCATTAGTGAGCCATCAACTTCAGCATCTTTTTCACGAACATTTTTAAACCTTAATTTCAAAACTGATCGAGTTGCGAATCTTTCCCAGAACAATTTCTGGTACTTGCTTATTATACAGAGACCACTATTATACCCTGCGCTGCGGTGGTTAGGTTAGGTTATGTTACTATTACTTCCTGGTTACATTATGAATCGAATGTGGGGAAGTGCTAGAGGAATGAAAGGCATTGAGGTACCGCAGGAATTTAGCCTATATGTGGTTGGGAGTGACCGCAACTGGCTGCGATGCGTTCAACTCAATTCTATCCAATACCGCTTTTTTTTGGGAGGCAGAAAACAAGAACTGATCGTCATAATGACAAGTAATTATCACAGTAAATCAAATATAAATTCTGAATAATACTTAGTTTTCTTTACATCCCCTGCAAAATAACCGCTAAAAGTAGTGGCTTCCATACAATACGTAAGTACCCAATTTCTATTGGTGTCAACATTTTCATTACACTTTGATAATGACAAGGTGGAATCTTTGTTCTTCAAAATTTTACTTAAGAGAGTTTGCAAAACGCCATGTTGTGAAGCCGCATTTCTTTCATTTGTTTCTGTAATTTACCATATTGATCTAGAATGTCAAGTTTTTCAAGACTTAAATCATTTAATTTCTTTTGAAATTCTGACATCTTGCTAAACTTTGAAACTTTAAGTGACATCAAACCTCACAAAACAAATGAAAAAAGACCTTCCAAAATTAAATTACATAAAATCACACTGAAATCAAACATATATGGAAATAAAAGGGTGCAGTAGTCACGTGAACAAATGGCACACATTACTGTAGATTTTATGAAACCTACAAGCGTGTTTGAGTAAAGTCAAACAGGATATGAATGACATAGGATAATGCGTCACATCAATAACAGAACTGATGGGCAAGATGTCAGTCATCATATTGCTCAACTGATATCTCAGAATTTACCATACCCGAAAGCATTTTTGATTGGTCTGTTTACATATTTTATTGCATGACAAATTAAATGATAACAATAAGCGAAAAGATGATTAAAATAAGCAGCTCGATTACAATATATTTCTACAATTCCATGTCTGATTTCAAGTGAAACGATAATAAAAGTCTAACGATAACATCAAGCGTGATCCCTCTACGTGGCGGCTACTGTATTATTTTTGCTTGCCTATCCTCTTTTTCTTTAAAATGTTTTCAATTATATTTAAATCTCAGTTTATACAAAATAAGAAAATCTAAAATTTGTACATTTCGCAAACAATTTGTTTAACCTTACATAAGTTATAAAAACACAGCACAAACTTTATCAGGTCTATAGTAAACAAATGTCCAACAAGTTTCATTTTATTTTAAAAATAATTTATCTTTGTTATTTGCATAGTATTTACCTTAATTTTTGTATATAATGCCCAACATTGTTCTTATATCCATTTAATAGATTTATGAAATTTACTGTTCCGCTAGGAGTACAACCTCTAAGCTGGCTAATCAAAAATATATACTTTACTTCATCAAGTCTTATATTGAAGCTTTCATTCATATTTTTTTTTCTGTTGTCTTTTATTGTATCCCTTGACCAACTCTTTCATTTTTTCAGGTTTGAGACTGGCAATAAAAATCCACCAGTAGGCGATTTTTAAGGGATATTTCAGTTAAAAACACTTCTAAATTATTACTTTCTTTACCTGTTACATTTTTTGTTTAAATCTAGCTTTTTGGAAGAATAGGTGGACTATCAGAGATTCCGTACTTTATTTTTTTTAATATTCGAAGAATTCCGATTCCTTTTAAATGTTTAATAATATTAGAAGAATGATTTACTTATCTCTAATTTTTTTTAAAATTGTTAATATTAGTTTACCATGATGAATGAATATTACCATTAGTTGACGTTTAAGCATCCTTCAAATATTATCAATACTAACATTCTTTAACACATTCATTGCCAATCACGCGATATCGCGTGATGTCAGTTCTTACCGGGTGGTCGATCACCCGTTATCGCGTGGCCGTTGGTATCCAAATTTTAAGTGAATTATTATAGCGGCCACATCGAAATTGTGCGTGATACTTATATTGGCCACTAGGGAAGGGATTGACCTTTGTGTAGTGGGGATGGCCACCAGCCATTTTGTTTTGTTCTTATCAGCCAGTGCGCACAGTGGTAGCGTTTGGATAAGGTAACATCCTAATAATTGTGTTTAGTTATTTGTTGATTTATAATTTTGAAGTTCGGTTTATATTTATTTGAATCTTGATTTTGATTTTTTAATTATGAGTGATCAACCAGGACCGTCGAAAAAGCTCAGTGAAATGCCAGATCGTCCAAAAAAACATTTTTAAAATTACAGAGGTGGAAGAGTTATTACTAGATTCATTTATTTGTTCGTCTCTTAAAACTGCACCATTCATTATATTGAACAGCTAAATCTACACCATGCATAAACTGGTTATATTTACAAATACCTGTTGGTTTAATTATTTTGTTTATGAAACTCAACTACATTCTAATAAATTAGGATCAAGTAAAAGATCAGGAATTTCAGAATCACTAATTGCATGTGAAGCCACGGCAAACTACGAGTAAACAAATAACCTGCGAAACTGTAACCTACTTGCAGCTTACAACGTAGCGGCAAACTAGATGACTTTTGTGATGACTCACATATTCCTAGACATTTTCAACTTAGTTTACATTATTGTCAATACAGTGTAGCACCAAACGGTAAAAGATTGAATGTCGTGGGCTTCGCTTCTGACGAGTTATAGGCATTTGAAAATCGTGTCAGGTGACCCACAACATGCGAGTAAACTGCAATATACGCTTGGCGGGACTCCCCCGACCGTCGAGTGTTAAGGGTTAAACCATTAAGATTTTTAATCTACATTTATACAAATGTTGAGTTATACACTTATTTATTTATATTTAATACTTGAGAATTTTGCTCAGTATGTCAAATATTTTTGGTAATTTTAAATATAAACTACACTTACCTTTGATGTTCTGCATTAATATCAGCCAGTATTTTTAATACTTGTGGTGTAACTGCAATGTTACCCGACTTTTTTTGGTCTAAATGTACCGTTGTCTTAGTGGCTAGGTTCATTCTGTTGAAGTAAACAAATCTAGAGCTTCCTTCACTGGGTATTGACACTGTGTTGTGTCTGGCAGCATAGTCTGTGACTTCAGTGACTAGTTTAGTCAGTCTAGTACTCATGAAAGCATCCCACAGCCGAAACATTTCCAAAGTTAATGGTACATTTTCTGAAAGACAGCTCTTGGTATTAATTCTTGATTTAAATCAAATCTATACTTATGTTTCAAAAATAAAATTAAAACTAAAATGAAGAAACAAAATATCTCAAACCTTTAAGAAACTAGGCCCAAGAAGTTAAAAATATTAAAATACACCATATTATATCTTCTTCATGACAAAAATAGTAAAATATACTCCATACATGGCAAAAACAAATAATTTATTTTTGATAATCTGTAATAGAAACTTAAACTGACTTAAAATAACACCTTTGCTGTCACCCACGCTGGAAAATCGGGTACTTTTTTAGTTTAACCCTTATTTCTTGCATGACTGGAGTTCAACTGAATGTATTTCTCCAAACAAAATTATGTTTCAACTTCATTTTACTCTATTATTATTCCTATAATATTAACTACATAATTTATTTTTTAGGGAGTTTTAGAAAAATAATTACATAGATAAAACAAAAAGCTTCAAATAGGAACAGGTAACCTAACTTAAAGTATGTAAAAAAATATTTCTCTTTTCATTCTGAATTATTGAAAATGTTTATCCTCATTTTCATAGAGCTCATTGTACAAATGATGAACTCTCTGTAGCGACCTTTTCTGAGCAAGATACCCTCTCACGTTTTCTTTTCAACCGACTTCAAAAAAGCAGGAGGTTCTGTATTCGATCCGTATGTTATTTTTACTGTTTGTTCGACGATAATTTTTAAAACATTTAACCGATCAAAGTAATTTTGTTTACAAATTATTTCTAAAAAACAATTTTATAATAACAAAAACATAATTTATCGTAAGCTTACTACCCACAAAACTAACTCACATATAATGAAATTTTCAACTAACTTTTACAAACAAGTACCAAAAAAAAAAAAAAAACATGTAAGAAATGCTGCAATAGCCAAACATGCAAATAAAACTTAGTTCTTGGATACATATGTCAGAGCTCTACCTGGGCTTAACACAGACAATAGTGTAGCAAATTTATACAGTGTAATACAGTACAATTATACCGACTCCAATATCTTGTAAATAGTAAACAAGTGAAGTCAAGTAACGAACGCTGTGAAGTCAGTTTCAATAGCAATGAACGCTTTGGGTTTAGATATCCATAGTTTCAATGAGATGTATTGAAATGTAGGCAACTTGCTTGACATTTTTCAAAAAAAAGACAATCTAAAATTTGACTTACAGTCAACTCCCGATTATCCGGGATCGCATCAACCGGGTTGCGGATCAACCGGGTTGCGGATCAACCAGGATCGTCAGCTCCACTTGAAGCAGTGGGGCAAGAGGAGTCAAATGTGAACGCGGCGGACGGATGCGAGCGCGGGCGGTCGTTGGGGCGTACAGTAACCTTCACGGAATAATTTATAGACTGTCAACTTGCCCGCAGTTGCCACCCCGTGTCTTAAATCCTTCCTACCTGTTTCCGCGCGATGCACACTCGCGGTCAGAGTTTCGGTCAGCATGTCTGAGTTTACGTTATATTTCTTGTTGTCCTTTTATAAATTCACGCTGTTCTATGACGCGTGAATCCCTAATTACGCTTATCTCCAACGTCCAATCAGATCAGAGCACATCGAAGCATCGAATGTGATGCATGGAGGTGCGATAACCCCGAGAGCGAGCGGCCCATTTTCGGTGAATAAATCCGAACGCCGAATTCGCGGAATTACACGATCGCTCGAGTCGAACGTAAACATCACCCTTCTTCAGTGGTCAGTCTATGCGTTGCTTCTGATCAAAACTTACTGTACAGTAGTGAAGGTACAACAGGAGGCGGTACTATTTATCAGCTGTTTTTACAGTCATTGGGTAGAAGTAGGGCTGTGGATATTATGGTATTTGTTTTAACCGTGATTTCGCATTATCCGTGACGGCCCTGCCGGTAATTATCCCGGATCCCCGGTGACTGTATCTATATTTCTGTGTAAACAAACATGCAGCATCTGAAGTATAAATCTAAAACATATTTGCAGTGTATCATTTACAAAACCTATTATAGAATGGAGTGGCTCATAATAAACAAAGTCCAAAATTAATAAAATTTTATGGACAATTCTGGTTTCATAGGCTGAGAATAGTGATTAAAAATTGCATGAATTCTAATAAAATCCTATAATATTGAATAGAACTGTTATTAGGCAATATAGAAACCTTCACATGACAAGAAATACTTTCTATAGTACCACATCAAAGTCAATAATGATATTTGTTATTCATTGGATTAATTTACATTAATTAATGTAAATTACTTGGAAAAACAAGAATGTTTTTGTGAAGGCAGGTAGGAATATCATGATGAAATAACATGTCATGAATGATCACATCCAGCAATATGAATAATTTAAAAACGGAGATCAAATTGACCCAAGCTATCTAGAAAATAAAATAAATAAACAGGTACTAGAAGATTAAGATAGAATACGTACATAAAAAATTTAATAAAACAAAATGTATCCATTAACAGTAAAACAAAATAATAGAAGAAGAAATAAAACAAACATTAAAAAATTAAAGCGTAAAAATATATAATTTTATTGTAAAATTTATATGATAAACACAGTTTATGGCTATGGAATTTTACAACTCTATACTTCAACTTGCTTGAAGATAGTATTTGGTAGCAACATCTTTCAATTAAGGTTGAACTTAATTTAACTGATAGAGGGGCATCAAAAACCCACGGTTTTATATAGAATCTTCACTAGGAAGAGGAGTAACAGAGGGGCATCAAAAACCCACGGTTTTATATAGAATCTTCAATAGGAAGAGGAGTAACAGAGGGGCATCAAAAACCCACGGTTTTATATAGAATCTTCACTAGGAAGAGGAGTAACAGAGGGGCATCAAAAACCCACGGTTTTATATAGAATCTTCAATAGGAAGAGGAGTAACAGAGGGGCATCAAAAACCCACGGTTTTATATAGAATCTTCAATAGGAAGAGGAGTAACAGAGGGGCATCAAAAACCCACGGTTTTATATAGAATCTTCGATAGGAAGAGGAGTAAACAAGACCTCTTTATATCACAAACAAAAAGAAGGCCTTAGTGGATAAACATCATGTTCTCTTAGTTTATATACAATACCAAGAGCACAGTTGTACAATATATTACAATGAAAATATTGGAAATAACCCCAATACCACAAAAATAACAAATAATACAAGTCACTTAAGATTAAACAATTATGTACATTTTGGTGACCATGTCATCGTCATCAGAGGGTCTTTTAACATATTACAATTCAAACAAACAAGAAGTTAGAAACTAGAGTGTCCCTTAGTTTATGTTTATCAATTTTCCATTACCTCATTCTAATTTTGTCTTACTTTAGTCAAAACTGCTGATGCTATTACATGGCCTATAGCAGCTTCAACTGCCCTTATATTTCCATATAACCATATATTTTTTCAATGACCTTTTAAAAATCCATACAGAACACTGTAACTTTATTATAATTAATGAACAACAATAATTCTAGATATAATTTATTTAAACAAAATATAATTTTGCTAACACATCATCATCAGAAGGGTACAAACATACAGTATATTTATAACCTTCTGATAATGTTAAATGTGTAGCAAAAATGTGCATCTGCTTGTTTAAAGAAATTGTAGCTATGATTATTCTTTTTAATTATTACAATGATCTTGTAACAAAAATTACCTTGAAGAATTTCTAGAGTGTACACACATTTCCTAAATAATCTGGAGAACACTTTTGGAGTTAGAACACACAATGTGAGGAAGAGATATAGGCTTGACTTCAGTTAAACCTTTACAGATACTACAGAGTTGTGGAAAACACACCTGAATATAAGAATCAAATCTGACCGATTTGTTTGAAAAATATACACAGATTATTTACTGTTTTATTTTACACTGCAGAAATAGATCTAAACCTGAATATTCAAATTTCCTACTCTTCAATTTAACCAGAACTTTCTGTATAACTTACCATTTATAAAGAGACAAATTGTAGCACTCAGGATTCGATAGACAACTAGCTGAAAGAAACATGGTTCTGGATGAACTTTCCTCAGATATATCCTAGGTATCTTTCCTATACTGCTTTGTGCATTATGTATATTGGGAGGACCCGTTATAAATCTGAAATTGAACACAGTAATCTCAATGGTGTTACATAAATATGTAAATAATAGCATCACACAGAGGTGTCCTTATAAGGGACAATATTGGCCCCACCAATAAAAAGACAAAAATATCTTAAATAATTAAAAAAGAGCAATCTTCAAGTAAGAGGTTGTTTTTGTGGTTGATAAAAAATAGTTACATGTTCAAGATACATAGATGATTAACTATTTATTAGGAATATACTGTGGTTGAATTTAATAATAAATACACAAAAACCTCTTAACCACAAACTTTCTTTAATTTACCCTAATGTACATTTCAGTTACAAAGTAACCATCCTCAGAGGATAACATACAAAGACTCTCAATTTAATATTAATTCCGGAAATAAATTTCGGAAACACACTAAACCTTCTACATTTTTTAAGAAATTTAATGTCTTCTAACAAAAACTTGACTCTCAAATTCAACTTTTGGAATCTATTATATTCCTGAGACCGAGAAGCCATACTGTTACTATTTATTAGGAATATACTGTGGTTGAATTTAATAATAAATACACAAAAACCTCTTAACCACAAACTTTCTTTAATTTACCCTAATGTACATTTCAGTTACAAAGTAACCATCCTCAGAGGGATAACATACAAAGACTCTTTGTATGTTATCCCTCTGAGGATGGTTACTTTGTAACTGAAATGTACATTAGGGTAAATTAAAGAAAGTTTGTGGTTAAGAGGTTTTTGTGTATTTATTATAGATGATTAAACAAGGATAAAGAAGTCCCCGCTACTCCAGGGCCAAGTTTATTTGGTTCTTTATATATGTATTTTTAGCAATGTCTTTTGTTGAAAAGTCATTTACTTTTGTCTATAGTGAGCAATTTTTACATCACAATATACCCCATAAACGAGCCTTTTTTAATAGGTCTAGCCGTCAGCTTCAGTATGTGCTGAGCGTGTAAACTTCGTTATTTATTCAAACAAATGTAGTGAGTTCAGTTTGTAATAAAAGATGATGACAGCTTTAAAAAAAAACACAATAGAACTTACAGTTGCATGTTGTTTAGCAGCATTGAGGATTTTAAAAAAGAATTAATGTCATGTTCTGAGACCGTATAAAATCAGAATGGCTCTAATGACAATACTGCAAGAGAAACCTTTGAATTGAAACGCTTTTGAAAACATTTTATGATGAAATGAAACATGTTGATAATTTTGTAAAACTCCCCCCTCCCCATGCAAAATGCTAACAGTTTATTGGTGCCTTGAGTTCTTCATCAAAGCGCTGCATCGCTCTTTTGTTTGACGTTTCTGTTAAAACATTTGCAGCAGTATAAATTTACAACCTTTTGTGACTGTTATTTACATTTAAATTTTGCACTTGGTTGTTTGGTGGTGATCAAGTCATTAAGAATTCTGACTGTTGGTTGATCAGAATTAGTTTATTCTTGGATTTAACTGAAGCGTGGGTTTTAAATGTTTGATCTTTATGGGGCTCATGAACGAGGCATGGGGGTTGATTCCTGAGCTTCTGCCAATCGGTGACTACTGCCGACAGATGTGGATGGGAGGAGCGTTCTGCTCATTCTTTGAGGGATGTAGTTAGTTGGAGGATTAAATCCTCTAGGAGTGGGACCTTAATTGGTGCCACATACTGTTAAACATTTTGAATAACATATAAACATATACAGAAAAATATTAAACTACTACACCACATGAAAATATGTACTTGGCCAAACAAGTGATGTAAACAGGATTTGTGCGTTTCTACACAGAGAAGTGTGTGATATTACAAATCAATTGTAAGATCAACTTCAAAATTCCTAAAGAGATAAACTTCATATTATTTTTCATTTGATCAGCAAATTGTTTTACTGAGAAATATATGGAGCCGTTCTAGTTAACACTTTTTCTTCAATTTACAACGCATTTATTGCAAAAGTTGATCAACGAGCTATTTTTCATCAAAATGAGACGCTTAAGAATATGACTTCTTTGAGTATTAGTTTGTTTTTTTAAGGTTTGATTCTTTAAGGTTTGTTTCTTTAAACATAAAGTTCATCAAATAGCTATAACTACTCTAGTTGCAACTACAGAGCCTGAAGGATGCATTAACGTATTGAAAAGAATAAGCTGACTGGAGAGAAAAATGTTCTGGCTTTAATCATGATGTCATGCAAACATTCGTACCTGATTGATGTGCGCGTTTCTAAATATTTTGTATGTAGAACGAAAGTCTAGACATATTCTCTCTCTCTCTTACTTACTTCTTACTTCTTCTAGCAGGCATCCAGCTCAACTGTAGCCGATAGCCCGATGTCCACGATATATATATGATGCTATGACCCACACATTTAGTAAATCTAGATAAATTTATAAAGTTGTAGGGTCCTTTGACACACTGTATTTCAAGACCCTGCTAGAGTAATACAAGTGAAATATTCATTTTCTAACTTATTCCTTGGCATGTGGTGTTCCACTAAGATCAAATGTCAGTTCAAATATAAAAACATATCCTTATGATTTGTGATTATTAGAAAAAGAAAGAGCGGATTCTGCTTTCTGACATGTTTTTGTAACACTAAAGTTCATGTTAACAGGGTGTCTAGTAAAATAGCTTGAAGAAATTCCCTGAGTTTTCCCTGACTTTTCCAGGGTGTCTAGTAAAATAGCTTGAAGAAATTCCCTGACTTTTCCTCTTTTAGATGTCTATAGAAAGCCCAGTTTACATTGGGCCCATCCATTGATATCTGAAGGATCTTGGATAAATCCAGACTTTGAAGAACGAATTGAGTAACTCTTTTGCTTTTGTGTCTGTAAGGAACACAGAACCAAAATATCGAGCTTTCACTTCATCCGTCTCTGCATCCCAATACCTAACACTCAAATCCATTTGGGCTCTTTGTGATATTTTGTTTAAACTTTCATCAAAGCCAATTACATAGTTAGAATTTGAATTTAATGATGTCAGTAACAGGTATTTAATATAATTTGATAAACCGAATACAACACTATAGGAAATTTTATCTTTCCCCAATCTCATGTTCTGTGCAATGGTGCTATCAGGGAACATCCTTAGAAAGAGGCACACACTACCTTCTGCATTGCGTAAAGAAGTGTTGCATTACTAAATTCACGCACCATATAATCTCTGCTTCAGTCACTTCATCTTTTAGTTTATATTTATCCTAAGGAAGGAGGGGAGGTAATGACGACATCTGCATGACGCGCTTGCCCGCTACGGCAATGAAAACTGGAACCTTCCATGTTGAAATAAACAGTGTAAAAATGATCACCGTCAAATAAAACACATACTATCACGAGTCTAGACAAATAGCTGGCTACGAATGTTTACACAGCGTTCTGTGTGGTCAGAAACAGACTGAGTTATCTGTTATCCCCACCTGTCCATATGATAACAGAACCACTGCGCACCCCAAGGCCACGGTCCAGGCTAAAACCTCCCAGCTGTACCAACTCGACACCTTTAATATTTATTGACATAAGTCCTGAAGTCATAGCATTGGGCTTATCAAATAAATAATGGGCATCTAAATAAAGAAGTGTTATTTCCTGACTGCCCTGCCCCTAAACCGCTGGCTTACAATACCAAATATTCAAGGGCAATGGCCACTAGTTTTGTTTCTAATCAAAATAAATATTTTCCCGATTTTTTAAAATTTTCCCTGACTTTTCCCTGAATTTTCCAGAATCTTAAAATTCCCTGACTTGTCCAGGTTTTCCCGGTTTTCCCTGTCACTAGACACCCTGGTTAACATCTTTTCAAAAGATGTAGCAAAAGGCTATATAGAAAATGATTCACATAAAAAAAAAATATACAGAAGATTAGATGAAAAATCAGTACTGATTACCTTCCATAGTTATTTGTTCCTGGAGCTTCTTTTTGTAAATGGACTTCATTTTCAAGGAATCCAGGAACTAATTTAGTAACTAGATATCTAAATACTACTTGCATGTCATCAGGCTCTAAGCCACTCCTACAACAAAAAAGGATTGCCAAAATGTATTTTAGCGAGATAAAAGTATAAAATGTAATTTATAAAATTACTGGAATTTAATGTTTTTATGAGGCATGATTTTGTAAATAGTGTTTGTATTGAGTGCATGCTGCACTCAATTTCTCAACCAACATCTTGTTTATGCAATTATTCCAAGCAAGCACTATATGCAAAACCTTTCCATCACCAAATGGCCAACTCCCAAACAGGCGTATTGGCTAATAATAAGGAAGTAGTAATTAGTAAGTACCATTTCTAAACTTATTACACTTTTGCTATTACTTGTGACCAGACTTTTTGTTAACTAAAGGTAGTTAAATTGTTAACTTACACTATGGAGGAAACGTTTTCGTCTTACGACTTCTTCAGCCTCTTCGTGACGAGGCTGAAGAAGTCGTAAGACGAAAACGTTTCCTCCAAGTGTAATTTAACAACTTTTAGTTAACAAAATGTCTGGTCGCAAGTAATAGCAAAAGTGTAATAAGTAATTAACAACCGGCTCGTCATGAACAGCAATAAGATTTCGATATTTCTAAACTTTTGTAGCACTAGGTTAAAATAGCCATGGATACCGACTTTGAAATAAGGACTTTAAAATTGTTTTAAAATTAGAGATAAAAATTGTTGCTGATGCACGCATACTCGCATTCCAACAGCAAATTTAACCGATTGTAGACAAACAATGATAGTGTAGAATGTGGAAATATTCTAGACCAAAGTGCCTAATATTAAAATTATTTTAACTCAATGAAATCAAAAATAGCAAATATAGGAAAAAAGAATGTAAACATTTCTTAATTCTAAATTAGACAAAATGTGAGTGTAAAATGTATTAGAAACAAATATAACCCTAAATTGGAAAGCCTTATTGACCGGAGTATTTAGGATTGACCGGAGAGTTTAGATTATAGAACCAGGCCAAAACACCTAATATTAATTAAATTTGGAATAAATGAAATACAGAGTAGTAAATAATAGACTAAAAAGGGTAGACAGATCAACTTTGGCATAGATAGAACAAATTGTAATTCATAATATATATTAAATAAAACTATAACCTAAAAGTTGTCAGCCTAAATGATCGTTGCCAATAGGACGGTAATAGTTTACTTTATGGAACCAGGCCAAAATGCCTAATATTACATAAATGTTAACATTTGTTGATTCCATCTTCGCGTGAGCTACTAGTAATCACTTACAACTTTTTTTTTTTTTTTTTTTTTTTTTTAAATGTTTTAACTTGCCTATAGTAGCACTTACTTTTTTGTGTTGAGGACGGCCGTTTCGGGAGATGTGTCCCTTTGTCAACTCAGACCGTAACTGATCTCAAGGTTTACGTAGGTTAGGGATTTTTGTGTTGAGGACGGCCGTTTCGGGAGATGTGTCCCTTTGTCAACTCAGACCGTAACTGATCTCAAGGTTTACGCAGGTTAGGCGTAAGGTTTACGTAGGTTTACGTAAGTTAAATAAATGTTAACTTTAAAAAGTAAAGAATAGTAAATATAAGAAAAGAAAATGTAAGTAGAGTAGCTTACGCCTAGATAGAACAAATTGTAATTCTTAAAATGTACTAAAAATAACCACAATCTATAATTATATGGCCTAAAACTAGATTTTAAAAGTATAAAGTTATATTGGACTTGGTAAAGACGTGAGAGAGATTTTTTACAGAATCTTGCCACATTGAGTAAACAGCACTGCAGTCGTAAATTTAGATGAGAAAAGAACAGCAAATTTAATAAATTTGAAGAAATATTGACAAACAAATTATTAATACAAAAGTTAACAAATTAAATCTAGACATTGTATTAAATACAAGACTTTCATACAAATCGAGAAGAAATAAGTAAAGTGAATACAAGCAGAATAGACTGGAGATTATAAATCAACAACATAGGTTTCCAAGGCAACAAAGTTGCCATTGGTGGAAAAACCCACAATGTAAGAATTCTGGCTTTTTAAGAAGATAGCTTGCCTTTGGGGTGACGGCAGGGGAGTCAAGACCAAGCTACCACAACGAGCAGACGTTTCAACAACAAGCAACGTTACAGTGCAAATATGTTGTAAAACAACCATAAATTGTGACACGATGTGACACAGGAATGTAAAAATATTTGGGAAAATGTCCAAATATCCTAAAACCATCATCTCGATCAAGAACGAGATGAACGGCCTAAACGCCAGACATGGAGATTTTCACAGATGCCATCCATGCATTAAGAAGAATTGCAACTTCCAGAAAAAAATAGACAATGCCCAAGAACCAACCAATTTTTTAAAATACTTCACCTTTTAGCAGTACAAAGTTATATAAACAATCTATTTTTCTTTTTAATCAATCTTTTTTTCTAAATATATACATTTTAAGTAAAAATTAAATAGCCTAAGGGAGATAAACCTTTCCTAGGTTACCTAAATTAAATTCTAAATATTTCAATTTGACTTTCTATTCAACCACTTGTCTGAAATTGGAAGTAGGGTTTTAATTACGAATAACAGATTCAATATGGTTTTATTCTTAAATTACTGATAGAAATTATTTATTGAAAAATATCAGAAATTTGTTAAAATGATTGAGTTAAAAGAAGTATGTGTTAAAATGTATAGCCTATTTTTAGTAGATAGGTTAAACTCAAAATGGTTAAATATTAACAAGACTCTGATATATTTGAAATTTTAACTTTGATAAACAAAATTAATTAGGATAATGGTAATTGGTTAGATGTTAGAATATGCTAGGAATCTTTAAGGTTTTTATATTATCATGAAAGAATAAGATATATACAGTAAGTGTTAGTAATAATTTATACTTAATAAAGAGATCTATTCTAAACTATTAACTGAACCAAGATGGGTAGGTTGACTGTAACTTCAGTTTACATAAAAAATAAGATGCAAAATCCTGTAAATGTACACAAACTAATTAGTAACAAATACAGGTGTTAAATAAAAAATGTATATTTCCAATTAGCTTAGTTTTCCATTTAAGATAAAATAAATTCATTGGGTATCCAATTATAGCCTTTAAGTCAAAAGTGTCTCTCAAAGATTCCACTACCCTGAAAGGAGCTTAAAAGGCTTATAGGAGGCTAATTAGTTTTTGTAACAAATTCAGGGGTTAGTTCTCCTTAGAGGTTTGTTCCCTGAGATACAGGATTTGACCCAACGTTCGGGTTCAAGGGATAAACCATTACTTACTTGCAGACAAGGAGTGGTTAACAATGTGAGGTGAGTGGAGTAAAGTAGATTAGTTAGCCGGAGGTGTAGTAGAAAGAGGCAACAAGGGGAAAAGTCTGTGAGAGCACACACACACACACAAGTAGAGCTTGGATAATTTGAAGCTGAAGGGACAAATGAAAACATTCGAACCAGCCAAAAATTCAAATGATGAAAGTTGGTGGATACAGTTTTAGTCAAAATAGTCCAGCTTTTTTTGTCTATGACTATTCCGGCAGTATTCAGGTATCGTGTCACTATAATCTAAGTTAAACACGATAATTTGAATAGGCAATAAACTTAGCAATTATGGGTTTATAAAACTAACTATGATTAGCAGTTAACCCATTGTGGGTCTAATTATATGTTACTTACTTATTATAGTTACAAATTAATTTCTTGTCAATTTAATTGTGTTTACAAAATCATTCTCGCTTATAAAGCACTAAATATTATATTTTTTACACGGGTGCAATTTTCACTATTGGTGTTCCACTATTATGGTTCATCTCGTATCTAAACAAGAATACATTCTCATTATAAAAGTATTTACCCTACTGACTGACACCAAGTAAAATCTATACTGAGCTTCTCACTCCATTTGACAAAAAAACTGCTGAAGTGATCTATTATGTTTAGACGACTGACAGAATGTCAATGGGCATAAATATCTGTCTATTTATGCTGTAACTATCGAGAGTTTATAAATATCTCTTATTAAGCAGGCATCATACACTTTCAAAATATAGTCTTAATAAATCTATGAGAAAATTTAACTACATCTACTATTACCATATAAGTCGTTCGTTATAAAGAAACGCTGTATAATCTACATTAGGAAACGTTGCTTCAACTAGGTTAACAAAACACTGTACATGTAGGAACGTCTGTTTATCTAGTGGCAAGAATTGGACTCCTTGAAATACATCTAAAATGTCACAATGGTGGAGTTTTAACTTTGGTAAAAACTGAAACAAATATGTAAACCACATATTAATAATTAGTTTGTTATATTAATTTCTAATACATTTAGTTGAAAAGAATTTCATGTAGTTAAATACAGTAGAGCGTCAATAATCGGAACGCCTCCTTCAACTCTCCGTTACAAGCGCTGCAGGAAATATCCACTTTTTTAGATAATTTTGTAGTATTGCTAAACGGGCGAATATATTTCAGTGAAAGTAACTCAAAGACATCTTTAATTTACCCACCATGCACCAGAAAAAACTGATTCAGTTGATCTTGAGATGATAGGTAACCAACAAAGGCAGTTTGGAATGGTTTTGGCGGAGAATCTCTGCCTACTCGTGTGACCCTGTTACAGAAATTAAAGGTCTGCTAGTGAGATTAGAGGTATGTAGGTAAATATTCCAACTAACTTTACCTCTAATAAACAAAAAAAAATTTATACAAAATGGTAGTTGAGGCTTCAAAGATTGTAAAAATGAAGCACTTGAGATTTTGAGAAAGTTGGTCATGTTATGCCACCTGTAGAATGGTTGTATCCCAATAAAAATTACTTGGCCTACGATAATCCGGATGATAACGAAATCATATCTTCACTGCAAGAGCCAGAAAATCAACAATGCTGTGACAGCGAAGAAGAAGATGCATCAGACTATCCCATATCTTCACAATCTGAAGCACTTACGTAGTTAGAAAAAGGGATGTCTTGGTATGAACCGCAGCCCGAATGGACTCAGGCCCAGCTCCTGCTACTTAAGCGAATTAAGGATTTGGCCGGCAGAAAACAACTTTCGAAAACTTACACATCCCAAAATTAGCAAGTTTTTCATATAAAATATTTCAGTAATTTCGTACAGTTGTGTTGATTTTTTTTTTTTGTGTAGAGATAGATTTATAAATATATAGTAAATTGGTTTGTATAATAAGTGCATTTTTCTAGATTTAAAGATAAAAGTAAATCAAAGTACAGTAGTTATATACATATGTAATTACAAAAAGTGTTATATTCATTTTATTTATTAACATTTTTAATGTAACTAGAAATTTCTAGGTTATGTTCAAAAATCCGAACGCCCCCAGTCCCAATTAGTTCAAATTTTTGACGCTCTACATAAATATTATTTCTAAAACATAAAAACATAAAACATTTCTACTACAGTGGAGTCCTGATAAGCCAAACTTTGGTAATACAAAAGTCCGCTTAATCCAAAACCAAAATTAGGATTTGTTAGGAAATAAAAAGACTAAGAAAGAACAGTGAATAAGTGTATTATGTACTCAAAATTACAGTACATTTCAAAGATGGGCAGTGTAATGTACTAAACAGGGCAATGTTACTATGTATATAGGTTTAAAAAGTCTGTTATGTTTTTTTGTCGAAGAGGAGGCCTCTCTACTGAAGCGAAATTACGCTAACGCCTCAGAAACAAAGTTGGGAGTCTAGGTGAACTGTTGTTCTTATGTAGCGTAGCACTACATCAAAGGCACCCACAGAGTCCAAAAGGGATATCCTCTGCTCACTGTTGTCGTTTCCTTTACTTTCATTCTCATCTGAGATGCTGTCCGGTTCTTTCAAAACAATTACATACTAGTTGAAGAAATACAAAACTGTTCAATTTTGACCAGTCTTTCTTCCATTTGGTGATCCTATAATTCCCTACTCAAACTCAACGGCCAATTTTGACACATTTCTATTATCTAAGTGTTTTAACACTTCAAGTTTGTCTTGTAGTGTAGCCAAGTATGTTTCTGTTTCAAACCCATTTCACTAAATTCACATTAAAAAACAGTTTAAGAAACAACACAGATTCTAGACGCTAAGCAAGAAGTAGCCCACTAACAGAAAAAAAGAGTTGTTAAGTCACATGATTCCTCCTCCAACTAATTGTGGTTGCCGAACATATGAACAGTTGAGTAGTGAAATCATTCTAACTAACAAGGAATCATGTAACTAAAACCCCCATCAACAATATGAAGTATGAATTTGAGTACTCTTGCGCTCAAAGAGTCAATTATCATTGTTATACTGTACTGTACCATTTTCTTAGCATTTTAGAATATGCGGTACTTTTTATTACTATTTTGTACATTGTATCTAATACGAGGGTAAGTCAATAATTATCCGCAATATAGTTATAAAATTTTATTGAAATCAAATAGGAAACTTACAAGTACATCATTTTTCGACATAGTCCCCTTGCTTTTCAACGCACTTGGTCCAACGTTGTTCAAGTTTCCTGATGCCCTCGTGGAAGAAGGTTTTGGGTTGAGATGCGAGCCAGGAATGCACCGCTTCTTTCAATGCTTCGTCTGTCGTAAATCGACGGCCCCTAATTGCCTCTTTGAGTGGACCAAACAAGTAAAAATCAGATGGAGCGAGATCGGGACTATATGGAGGATGATCCAATCCTTCAAAATTGAGTTTCTGAAGCGTTTCTGCAGTGTGGGCAGCTGTATGCGGACGGGCATTGTCGTGCAACAACACAACGCCTTTTGACAGCAGTCCTCGGCGTTTGCTACGAATTGCAGGCTTCAGCTTAGCAGTAAGCATTTCACTGTAACGTACACTGTTTATTGTTGTGCCCCTTTCCTGATAATGTTCCAGTAATGGACCTTGTGAGTCCCAAAAAACCGTAAGCATAAGTTTTCCTGCGGACGGTTGGGTTTTGAATTTTTTCTTGCACGGCGAATTTGGATGTTTCCATTCCATACTCTGCCATTTACTCTCCGGCTCGTAATGATGGATCCATGTTTCGTCACCAGTAACGATCCTGTCTAAGAAGTTGTCCCGTTCGTTAACATAGCGATCCAAATGTTTTTTGCACACGTCCAAGCGCGTTTGTTTATGCAACTGTGTCAGTTGTTTTGGAACTCATCTTGCACAAACTTTATGAAACCCAAGTCTGCTGTAAATGATTTCGTAGGCAGAACCGTGGCTAATTTGCAGACGATTTGCCACGTCGTCAACAGTTATCCGTCTGTCTGAGAGAATCATTTCACGTGAACGCTCAATGTTTTCCTCGTTTATGGCGGTAACTGGTCGTCCAGCTCCTTCATTTTGCGTAACACTTGTGCGACCATTTTTGAATTTTTCAATCCATTCATAGACACTCCGTTGTGGCAAACAATTGTTCCCGTACTGTACCAAAAGTCTTCGATGAATTTCGGCCCCTGATACACCTTCCTACCACAAAAAACGGATCACTGAACGTTGCTCTTCTTTGGTGCAAATAGAAAGTGGAGCGGCCATTATTAACAGCACGGCAGCGATAACGAAACTAACCTAGCAGCTTGTAACGTGCATAGACATAACAACGAATAAACAAAGCATGCGTCACCAACGCAAAAGGACAGTACTGCCAACGTAAACAAAAAATATACCTATATTGCGGATAATATTTGACTTACCCTCGTAATTATGTTTATTTCGGTAATAAATTTGCTTAATCCAAAATGGGTTTGGTCCCATTCATTTCGGACTATCGGGACTCCCCTCTATTGCCATAGATATAGAAACAGAATATGATGTAATATCTATTATAAATAATAATGTAACTGATGCATAAGAAAGTCAACGATGAAGCACTATAACAATTATATGTTAAAAATAAGAAATGTATAAATAATTTTATCATTTTGTATTTTTTTTTGCTTTGTTAAAAACCAATTACGCCAAAATTCATTTTAAAGATAGTGGAGCACTACAAATAAAGCATTCTAAAGAAAACCTATATCTTCATTTTTATTTTGCTCATACATTAAATGTACGTATAAATTTTATTTACAATACAACTTCTTGTTGCTCTCTATGTTAGACGGCATAGGGCAAGATGGATAGAATATTGCAGTATTTTTCTCAGCTATGTAATATAGAACAGCTCATAAGCTCATTAACCTGCTCATTAACCATAGTTAATGCTAGGTATTTGGTGATCATTTATTTGGTTAAGTTAGCTTATATATGGCGTGAATTATTTGAAATTTATCAAATACTGTTTCAACAATAGGTTTTAAACTTTTATAACAAGTATAATTAAATAATAAAAATATATACAACTCACAAATATACAATTTTTTATTTCAAACGCGTTTCGGCGACTACTTTGTCGTCATCTTCAGTGAAAATACACAAATGAAATTAACTAAAAATTTTATATATATATATATATATATATATATATATATATATATATATATATATATATTAAACATAACCTATAAAGTTTTAGCAAAGGTAAAAACAAAAGGACTTTTGTTTTTACCTTTGCTAAAACTTTATAGGTTATGTTTAATATATATATATATATATATATATATATATATATAATTTTTAGTTAATTTCATTTGTGTATTTTCACTGAAGATGACGACAAAGTAGTCGTCGAAACGCGTTTGAAATAAAAAAATTGTATATTTGTGAGTTGTATATATTTTTATTATTTAATTATAACTTTCACTCACAAGCCAGCTCGAATATTATTTATATTGTATAACAAGGTTTAGGAATATACTCTACTTATACCAAAAGTATAGGAAACTATCCAATTTCCTAATAAAACCAGAATTTGTTTAGTAATGTTTAAAACTCATGGACACACTAGGACAATGTACCTTTTCATCATAAAATCACTGAATAAAAAGGAACCGAATTTGTTACTTTTTTAATAAAGTATGTGCAATATATCATAGTTACTCATCAGGATAAGATCGTTATTTCATCAGATCTGCAATAAGTTTTGTATTAATAAAGTGGTTGTAAAAAACAAGTATACAAAACTGAAAAATGTTTCTGATGTATTTAAATTTTCATGTGCTCTTAGAAGTATTGCAAGAACTGTTTGTGATAGTAGCAAAGGAACTACTAGATAATAAAACAAAACTTGAAAAACAACAAATTAGATTAATAAAATACTAGCCAATAAAACTTACCCTACTATAAAAGTGTTCTAAATTTTGTTTAAGTACAGCAGGATCAGCAGTCTCCTTGTTAATTAAATTGTTAAATGGGCCAAGGAACAATCTCGCCATTTCATATGCTTGCTTGAGTACAGCTAGACAAACTGTATCTTGAACATCTTCTCCGTGGTATATTTTCCCCTCTGCACTGCTTGTTGTGGGAACATTGACTGTCTGAAACATTTACCTTCTAACAGATCAAGAAGCTCTTATACTTTAACATATCATGTAACTGTTCTCCCGTTAGAGTTTTAACATGGCTTTTAAATAAACTTATACTTTGGTTCTACATTTGCTCAACTTTGTGCTCACAAACTAGTCTATTACTTAATATTAATAAAAATTTGATTACCTACATTAGACAATTATGAATAGAGGTTTTATATATATATATATATATATATATATATATATATATATATATATATATATATAATAAAATTAGAGTAGGGAATTCAGAGTAAAATGATTTACCACTTCTCAGCCCTAGCTTTTCAGGAAAGTCAGACCGAATTTGCTTTGGTGCTCTTTGTATCTATTCCTTCATAAGCCTTGACCCTTCCAAACACTACCAAGGCCGTTGTGCTTTTGTTTGTGACAGATCTGAACAGTTGCAAGGATACTATAATTGAGCTCTTTGTATAATAGAATGAATTCAGGGTGTCTAGTAAAATAGCTTGGAGAAATTCCCTGACTTTTCCTCTTTTAGATGTCTATAAAAAGCCCAGTTTACATTGGGCCCATCCATTAATATCTGAAGGATCTTGGATAAATCCAGACTTTGAACACCTTTTAAGAACGAATAGAGGAACTCTTTTGCTTTTGTGTCTGTAAGGAACACAGAACCAAAATATCGAGCTTTCACTTCATCCGTCTCTGCATCCCAATACCTAACACTCAAATCTATTTGGGCTCTTTGTGATATTTTGTTTAAACTTTCATCAAAGCCAATTACATAGTTAGAATTTGAATTTAATGATGTCAATAACAGGTCTTTAATATAATTTGATAAACCGAATACAACACTATAGGAAATTTTATCTTTCCGCAATCTCATGTTCTGTGCACCGGTGCTATCAGGGAACATCCTTGGAAAGAGGCACACACTATTTTCTGCATTGCGTAAAGAAGTGTTGCATTACTAAATTCACGCACCATATAATCTCTGCTTCGGTCACTTCATCTTTTAGTTTATAATTATCCTAAGGAAAGAGATGAGGTAATGACGACATCTGCATGATGCGATTGCCCGCTACGGCAATGAAAACCGGAACCTTCCATGTTGAAATAAACAGTGTAAAAAAAATCACCGTCAAATAAAACACATACTATCACGAGTCTAAACAAATAGCTGGCTACAAATGTTTACACAGCGTTCTGTGTGGTCAGAAACAGAATGAGTTATCTGTTATCCCCTCCCTTCCATATGATAACAGAACCACTGCGCACCCCAAGGCCAAGGTCCAGGCTAAAACTTCCCAGCTGTACCAACTCGGCACATTTAATATTTATTGACATAAGTCCTGAAGTCATAGCAACGGGCTTATCAAATAAATAATGGGCATCTAAATAAAGAAGTGTTATTTCCTGACTGCCCTGCCCCTAAACCAGCCCGCTGGCTTACAATACCAAATATTCGAGAGCAATTGCCACTAGTTTTGTTTCTAATCAAAATAAATATTTTCCCGATTTTTCAAATTTTCCCTGACTTTTCCCTGAATTTTCCAGAATCTTAAAATTCCCTGACTTTTCCAGGTTTTCCCGGTTTTCCCTGTCGCTAGACACCCTGGAATTGCAAACTATTTTACTTAATTTTCAAATTAATTGGATCCGAACTTTACCAACCGTAATGGCTAGTGCTGCCATTTCTAGATATGTTACCATTATTCTTTACTCAAAATTAGTACTGCACCCTGAATCTGTGTAAATAAGGTATTCTCTCGGTAAAAATTCTACCTCTTAACTCAATTAAAATTCGTAGTGGTGAACATAGTATGACTAAGTGATAAAATTATGAACCTGAACTTTCTAAGCCAGTTTCATTTTTCTTTTAATCTTTGATATACAAGGTTTGTTGTTTTTATTTCTGTTTAACATTTAACTAGGGATGGGCCGATTCCTAAATTTTTTGATTCCGATTCGATTCTAAAATTTTCCTTTTGATTCTCGATTCTTTCAAGTTATAATAGCTTACATGCTAGGTCTCTAATAATTAATTTAGTTAACATCTTGGTCATAGGGCAAATCCTTTTAGAAGTTCTGTTTTAATGTAATAGACTACACAAAACCTTCAACCTTGATTTATCAATAGGAATTTTTTAAAAAAAACAGATAGAAGTAATGACGTATTTTAAAGTTAAAAATGTGAACTTTGCACTATTTTATGAAGTTTGAAAAAATACCTAAGCCTATTTACATTGTCTCTCAAAACAAAACAAAAATTAAAAACAAACTAACAACCTAAAATGTAAAAAAAATAATAGAAAAAGGGTAGTTTTTAATATGCCACTGAATCAGTGGCAGCAAGACATGGGAGGAAGGGGGAGAGAGAGAGAGAGAGAGAGAGAGAGAGAGAGAGAGAGAAAGAGAGAGAGTGTGTGTGTTGAACCCGCTCTAGTGTGTGTGTGTGTGTGTGTGTGAGAGAGAGAGAGAGAGAGATTAGCGATGACAAACGACCAGGAATGGTTACGATCTTCTTTGTTGTTGCTTCATAAATAATAATATTTTCGTTATCTCAAATCAGTTTGGTAGTTAATTATTTTTCCAATAAATTACTCCATACGCATATTTTAATAGTTAATAAAATAGGAATTGGAATCGACACTTTTATCAATAAAGAATCGAGTATCGACAATTCCTCGATACCACCTAGAATCGACGATTCCTGGAATCGAGAATTGGAATCGGCCCATCCCTACATTTAACTAATTGTACACAACTAAACTTTTACTACACATAATAATAGTCTGTCCTCAAATATTTAACTTTTAAAAAAATGTTTTTACAAAACTTTTTACAAAAGTTATAGAATTATCTGAATTATTTAAAATTTATATTAACTCCCAGTACATCAATGGATATACCCAGTAATATGTATTGTGATGAGTACCTGAATGCATAGTTCATATAAAATCCCAGAGTGGAGGAGAATGTTTTATAGACACTTTGTTTATTGCATTATATTCACGTCACCAGCCTTAATGGTCTGTGGTTATTGGAAATATACCTTGATTTCCTAGCACTTGGGACTTAAATGCTAGGATTGTGGACTGTCAATCCACAAGCTTCGAGAGCTTAAAAATAACTGATTATTTTTATTCACAAATTATTTTAGTCTTAATTATTATTAGCTTTTGTATTTAATTTGTATATGTTGAAAAACACTTGGATCTACAGTTATTAGTTTTTCATTTTTAATTTGTATGTGCCGAGAAAATATTTAGGTCTGGCTGTTCTTAGTTTTCCATTTATAATTTTTACATGCCTAAACATTTAGCACATACTGTTACTAATTATTTTGTTTCTAATATGGTAATGTAAATGCTTATATTTTTTACAAATAAACAAAAAAATTAAATTTACAACTATTTTTTCTTTTATTATTATTGTATAAGAAAAATATAATAAGAAACCTTTGTCACACAGAGAATTTAGGTTGGGCATAGTAAAATTCCAACCGTGTTGAAAAGGTTGCAAGCCAACCTGAAAGTTGAAAAAAACGAACATCCATCCAAGGTAATAGAAAGCCACATCTTTTATTTTAGGAGGTAAAGAAAGGTAACTTTTATTTATAGCTCCTAAAAGTGCCTAGTCTGAGCAAAAATATAAAAAATAAATAACCTAATTCTGCAAAAATCATACAACATAAACAATTATTCACAAAACGCAAAACTAATTTCAATAGACAGCCAATCATTAACATATCTTTCCCAAAAACTAATTAAAAATAGAAAAATTATGAAATCACGACTTGCGACATATATTGAAACTCCCAATTCTGGAGTATATAAAGACACGAAAACAAAATCTTTAGGGTTAGATAAATGATTACAACAAACACAGAGTCAAGTCAGATGTATAGTAGTGTATAATAGGGGCAAATAGGCATGTTAAACAGACGTATGTAAACATGTTAAATAGGAGCATGGTTTATACATTGGGACTACAACCATAATATACAATTAATTACATAAATAATAGTTATAAATTAATTCCAAACTCGAGATTGGCATCTCACTAATTAAGATTGAATACATGATTTTAATATTCATTTACTTGAATATTTTTTATTTTTATAACTTACCATAACCATCCAGAAATCTTCTTCTGGTTGAAAGTACAAATGTCGTGTCTTTTTTGTGTGTAAAGATTCGCAGGGGTGGGTTGGTTTGAAGGTCCTGTAATTAAAAATATTCTTAGAAATATATTACGGCTTACTTTATTACCAATCTAAATTAGAATTATGAATTATATTATAAATTTTAAATAATTCTTTAAATAATTTTAATTATATATCCATGTTTATTCAGAAAAATGTAGAATATCTACATTCTTTCTTCTGAAGGAACAATTTTTGTCTAAACTTTCTGTTTTCTGTGAAAACATGTCATAAATGTTTAAACAAATCATTTGTGTATGTTCCTGGTATTCCAGAAAAACTTGTAATCAACTAAAAAGCTAGGTTTGCTTTTATACTTCTTCCACATTTTAGCCATTCATAATTTACCTAGTAAACCTTTTACCTTTTTGAAAACCATTTGGTTCAATTTTATGATAATTCTTTAAAAATCTTTATTAACAAAATTCAAAGAACAGAAACCTTTATTTACTATACCAATTCATAATTTTTAATTAAAATTCCAACTTTTATCTTTCTGAAAAATTTTGTCCATTTCTATCATAGTTAATTTAAAATATTGATGGGCAACATTAATGCACAAACCTTCATTTAATTTAGAATTAAACAAATTTTTCAGTAAAAATATAATTGTTTTTTTGTACATAGTTTATTTCAATTTCATCATCATTCTTTTAAAAACGTACTTATTAATAAATAGAATTTAAATGCCCTCATACTGTGCCATTTACTGTTTACTTCATGATGGTGGTACATTTTTACTTTCAATTAAATTGTGAAATAATATAAGTTAATAATAGCACTTCATCTATGATTTTTTTTTTCTTGTGATAAGGTCAGAGGCTGTTCAGACTGTAAGATAATTTGGTCTTTAACACTTATTAATCAACTTTAATAAAGGACCAAAAGTCTGCTTTCAAGCTTGTTTACAAGAACTTAAAAAGATTAAGTAACACAATAATTGTAACTCATCATGTATCTAAAATTTAAGAAAACTCACAGTTCCCCAGGAAATATTTGTTTTAATTTTAAAATATGCATAAAAGAGTAAAGTAAAATACATAAAATAAGGTTGTTTTTTTAAATATAAATAAAATGTATTTGTTATTAGTTCTTCTTCAAAAAAGAAGAAGAATGTTGGATAGGAATATTGTTAAATTACACTTGTGCTATCACTTGGCAAAAACCACCATTTACTGATATTTTTCAGCAGACACATTCGCACTAGATCATTGCATTGTTTAATCCTGTGACATGGACAAGACTCTGACCTAGTTCAATGCTCTGATCTGGTGCGAATCAAAAACAACAATAAACATCCTGTTTTTAATTATCATAGTTCTGCCAAGTGAAAATAGCTGCATTTGGTTTTTAAAAGATACCCAAAGCAATCCATTAAAGAACCCAGCCCTTATGAAGCAATCATGGCTCTACAAAAAAATATTTTTGAAGGTAAATATTAATATTTTTTTTTGAACTCATGTATTTAATCATAACAAAACTGCATTAGAAAAGTGCAACACAAAAATCAGGAAGTTCTGACTTTAAAAGGGAATAAAACAGTACAAAAATTATCATTAACTAAGAGAACCGGTCTAGTCACAATGGTAGCCTCTATGTCTGAAGCAGCTGGAGAGAAAAAATGTATCTTCTAAATGTCTCTTTCCATCAGTTGAATGCTCCAAGCAAACAAAATGAATGCAAACAATCTCCTTCGGAGTGGACAGATGCCATACATTTCTACTGATGGTAATGAAAGAATTTGTGACAAATATAAAGCTGCTGAAAGTGTAACCTTTCATGGTTTTTTTTTAACTATTGTGATGTTGAAACATTGATATGATACATTGGCAGCTGGTGCCTAACACCTATGTAGATTGCAGACAGTAAAAGTGTTAGTTTTTTATTTGTAAGGCAAAGAAATCGTAATCATAAAAACTTGAAAAGCTATTATTGGGAAAATAGATAGATACTGCTGAATACTTTGTGATTTATTCTCTTGAATGAAATATATTGCCATTTTTTATTTTATTTTTACTTATTTAAGGCACCTGATCTCAAATCCTGTTTTATTTATTAAAAAACGAATATCAATTCATTCTCTGTGAATGTCAACAAACTCGGAGTGGAGAGTACATGCGTCTCTACGGATGGAGCCGATCTTAAAAAAAAACTCCCGAGGTTGCAGGTCGTGTCCAGCCTAAAGAGCCTTATGGCAGACTGCCTGGCTATTTCAGTTTGTCTGGACCTTCCAATGCTTTTTCTCCATTAGGAGTGATGTCATTGGATGTTGCAGGTTAGCCTGCAACCAGGCCGACTGAGACTGTCAGCAACTGAGCGAACGGACACATGGTTGCTGGTTTTCTGACATTTTTATTGTAATGATGAATAATGTTATATAATGAATAACCACTTATAACAATGAACATAATTCTTAATTAATTAATAAATTTATTATTTATTTTTGCTATTGATCTCTGGTTTGGGGATACACAACCGTGCAACTGCCCACAAGTCACAACTGCTATAATGTAGTCTTGTTCTGCATTTTATTGATGGATTTTAAAAAAATGTTGATTAAAGAAAAATTAAGAAATGTAATTATGTTTGTCCTGAATGTTACTACAGTTCTAATACTTTTATAAAGTAATGCTAAAATGCTAAAATGCTTAGGATTACAGCTTTCTTTTAATATGTTTCTGTCCATTTTCTTCTTTATGGTATTTCTTAATAGAGTTTTGTGTTTCATTGTATATTTTACTTAATTTCAAATTCTATAAACATTTTTTTAAAGGCCTACTTAAATAAACAAAGAAAATTTTCATTTTAGTTTCTTTTTCTTTTATAATTACAATAATATAAATACGTATATACATATGTCAGAATAACAATATTAAGTGGCAAAATAGGAAGCGAATTTCCTTGCAATTTTCCATTTTCCTTTCTAAGTATGGTGTTGGACTATAATTTTTGTTTGTTACTATTTATACATTTGCTTTTTTTTCATCGCTTTCATTGTATTGTAGTTTCTTTTTGCTTTCCTTTAACATTGTCCATTTGTAAAGCAATGTCCGATACGGTTAATCCTGTTCGTTTTTTTTATTTTATTCTTTTCATTCATTTCTAATCCTAAAGTATTATTTATGATATTGTGTTGTAACCATGGCAATAACTTAAGGCTGTTTAATGGAGGTTTCGGAGACAACCAGAGGGGGTAAAAAAAATTCATATACATCTTTGAAAGTTCATTTCTAGCTATGGGAAAGTTGCATCAGTGCCTAAGCGCCCAAACCTGAAGATATTCATTTCGAATCCGATCTACCCCCCAATTTAAATGTTTGAAGAAATAGTATTAACGTTAATTGTCATCCACTATAGGTTAAAAAAAAGGATTTGAACTTGATTGGATGAATAAACAGATATTTTATTAACGATTGAAGATTTGACAGAAGAGTGTGAGCTAATAGAAGGTATTTGATAATAAAAACAATTTAAGCTGTATCATTACAATTTTATTCTCTCTCTCATAACCTAATTTTTATATGTAGGTAATATTTGGAACAGTTTTCCAGAAATAATTATTTAGAAATTCTTTCTTCAATTGTATGTGTAGGATTTATAAACAAACTCATAAAGTTTTACCTTACTATTAGTAAATTCAAGTATACTCCATTTTTCTCATACAAGCAATAGAGGATATTTTATTTTTCATAGCCTTCCAAAACTGATTCTGTTATTAATCACTGAAAACTAATTTTTTTAAAACACTTTAGATTAAAAAATACACTTGGAAGATGGATTTAAAAATTAACTTACTCCGTAAACTGAATGATAGCTTCACTGAGACCCACATTTTTTATCTGTGTATCAATATTAGTTTTTGCAGGGTAATAGTACATTAACTTCTGGTCCTCCTGAAAAAAATATCAAATATTTATGTTTATTATTTATATCTTACTTTCTGTAATAATTACTTTGAAATTTATTGAAAATTAAAAAACAGTTAGGACACTAAGATTCTTATTTGAAAGATGTTGCAATATTTTATTTCATTAACTAATGAATGTCTACCCCAAAAAGAAGAGATATCTTATGTTTTTGTTTATAAACACATCTTTATATGTATATTATTATATGTATCATTTGTCATATATATATATATATATATATATATATATATATATATATATTACACTATAATGTACTTAAACAAGAATTTTACTTTGTACATATGCAAATTTACTTTTGAGGATAATTAAGTGTCCTCATTTTTGAAAATCAAATCACCAGATGTTGTCATCTGGTATGCTGGTATTGTTCTATTTTTGGATTCAGTTCACTGTGGAAAAATTTTAGTTTATCTTGGGGTTAATTTTGTCAATTAAGTCATTTTTTTATTTTATTTGTATGTGTACATGAACCACAAAAACAACAGAAAATGGGCCACATTCGTATACACAGGATGCAACATAAAAAGGAATAATTAAAAATATAACAATATTAACATAACGTACAAAAATATAGGAAATATAAAGAACACACATTAAACTAAACATTAACAATTCAAACTTAGCCACACAAGCCATCAAAAACAAACATACATTACCCACATTAGACAACATAGTCCTAATAAGAAAAAGTACAAAAAGACCTCAAAAAGACAATCTGGGAACAGCTGCAAATTTATAAACACAAAAATAATATAATAACAAACAAAATAATAGACAAAATTAACCCCGACAAACTAAAACTTTCTCACTGTGCAGTGAATCTGCAAATATAACAATACCAGCATACCACATGACAACGCAAATCCCACACACCTGGCGACTTACTACAAGAAGCTCTTAGTCTCAGTTGATGCTCGTAAATGGGGACATATAATTAGTCCTCGAAAGTCGACTCACATATAGACAAAGTAAGATTCTTGTTTAAGTACATTATAGTGTAACTGTTGAGTGAATACAAGAAAACAGCAGTGTTGCAAAGTGGAATATATATCACTTTCACTATATGTACTTAAACAAGAATCTTACTTGATATTTATGCGAGTTAACTTTCACAGACTGGTTTTGTCTCCATCGTCGGGCATACTGAGTGAGGGTTGTAGTAGCTGCGAGCTGCGTGGGATTCCCATTGTCACCAGGTGTGGTGTACCGTTATGTTCTATTTTCGGATTCACTGCACTGTGCGAGTCTTTTAAGTTTGTTTTGGGGTTAATTTTGTCTATTAGATTGAATAATTTATCGTTTTTTTATTTTATTTGTATTTGTTTGTTAATGATATTATTTTTATGTTTATAAATTTGTAGTTGTTCCCAGATTGTCATTTTGAGGCCTTTTTGTACTTTGTTACAACGTTTATACACTCATAAATCTCACACCGACAACCTTTATACCTAGCAGGGACGCTGCCAGTAGAGGCTTTGCTTCGTTAATGGAACGATTGTTTCATCAGCAAATAAGCACTTACGTATTCACTTAGTTAAGTATCATTTAATATATAGTAAAATAACTGTGCTCATTTTTCCTATAAACTCAGCATAATTGAGAGATATTAAACACAACCCATAACTCAAATTGTTGGGAATGATGCTGTACCTAAAACTCAGGTAGGGTACCCACGTATAGTAAGTAATGGAAAAATGTGCCTCAAAGTTAACTGCGCTTAAAGCTGTTGCTGGCAAGGAACAGGGAGCTGATACATCTAACCCAAGAATGTTTTATCTGGCTTTTGTCAGATCTAGAGCCATGTAAGCCTATGAAGTCTGGGTCAACCACAAAGACATATTTAAACAAGATCAGAGAGATCCAATTGGTAGCACTTTGTTTCTGCTTTAAATGTGCTAGCCACCTCGATTGCTGCAATGGGATGTGGATTTAGCTGTGATACCAATGGATCTGGTCGAAGTTCCTGGCTATAATGACTCTCCATCCTGCTCATCCTCTTCACAATGCTGAAAATAGTAAGTTATTTTCTGAGCTTATGCCTGCTTTTTACTGCAAGTTGCCTAATACAAACAACAACAAAATGGGCCACATTCACATATACAGGGTACAACATAAAAGGAATAACTAAAACACTAAAAAATAATAATGACATAATCAATAAAATAAACCAACCGGAAAAAATATGTCTCACACTTAATAACATAATATACAAAATCGAATGCCCAGACTGTAATAAAATATGCATAGGCCAAACAAAAAAGAAATTAAAAGACAGATATCAAGAACATGCATACCTCAATGCATACATCAAACCTGAAACTTATAACTCAAACTTAGCTACACACATTATCAAAAACAAACACACATTCCCCACATTAAAAAACGTATACCTAATAAAAAAATACAAAAAGGCCTACAAATTTATAAACATAAAAATAATATCGTAAACGAACAAATACAAATAAAATCAAAAACCGATAAATTATTCAACCTAATAGACAAAATTAACCCCAAGACAAAATTAAAAGACTCGCACAGTGCAATGAATCCGAAAATAGAACATAACAGTACACCACACCTTATGACAACGGGAATTCCACACAGCTCGCAATCTACTACAACCCCTGGTCAGTGATGCTCGATGATGGAGATACGACCAATCTTTGAAAGTTAACTCGCATAAATACCAAGTAAGATTCTTGTTTAAGTACATATAGTGAAAGTGACATATATATATATATATATATATATATATATATATATATCACTTTCACTTATGTACTTAAACAAGAATCTTACTTGGTATTTATGCGAGTACTTTCAAAGACAGTATGCCCGAGGATGGAGACAAAACCAGTCTTTGAAAGTACTCG
Organism: Prosapia bicincta; assembly: GCA_036971475.1. NCBI lineage: Eukaryota > Metazoa > Arthropoda > Insecta > Hemiptera > Cercopidae > Prosapia > Prosapia bicincta. The sequence continues at coordinate 229,998,419 of JBAIZL010000001.1, read as the reverse complement.
CATAAATACCAAGTAAGATTCTTGTTTAAGTACATAAGTGAAAGTGATAAGTGTACACAAGAAAACAGTGTTGCATAATCTACAAATATATATATATATATATATATATATATATATATATATATATATATATATATATATATATATATATATATTCCTAGACACGAATCCAACATTATTCTTTGTTGTTGCTGCCGTTTTTTTTTAAATATATTTAAAAAAACATAACCTAAACTAACCTTTATTGACGTGCGACTACCGCTATTTTTGTGAAATTATTTTACTTTTCTTATGTATTTTTACGTCATCGACACGAATCCAACATTATTTATTGTCGCTGGTGCCGTTTTTTTAAAATATACTTGAAAAAACATAACCTAAACTAACCTTTATTGACGTCCAACTACTGCTATTTTCATCATATTCTTTCACTTTTTTTATGTATTTTTACGTCCTAGACACGAATCCAAGATTATTTTTTGTCGCTGGTGCTGTTTTTTTAAAAATATACTTAATATAACATAACCTAAACTAACCTTTATTGACCTGCAACTACCGATATTTTCATGATTTTTTATTTTATTTTCTCATGTACTTTTACATCTTAGACACGAATCCAACATTATTTTTTGTCGTGTATGTCGTATCGTCATTATTATTTTATCATTAAACGTTTAGATTTTGTTATAATTTTATACAACATTACTATATACCTACATTAAAATATACCTACAAAGTATCCAGTCAGGATAGATTTGATTATAATTTTATTCAATTTTACTATCTACCTATATTGAAATATACCTACGAAGTATTCAGTCAGGATAAATTTGGTTATAGTTTTATACAACATTACTATATACCTACATTAAAATATACCTATGAAGTATCAAGTCAGGATAGATTTGGTTATAATTTTATTCAACATTACTATCTACCTATATTAAAATATACCTATGAAGCATCCAGTCAGGATAGATTTTGTTGTAATTTTCTGCATCGGCAATAAGAATAAATATTTACCGAAATTACAACCAAATCTATCCTGACTGAATACTTCGTAGGTATACTTTAATAAAGGTAGATAGTAATATTGTATAGAATTATCACCAAATCTATCCTGACTGGATACTTTGTAGGTATATTTATTGTAGGTATATAGTAATTTTGAATAAAATTACAAATCTAGACGTAGTGCAGTGCGCTGTAGCTATTGCGCGGCCAGTTCACGCTATAGGCCTACATGCCATTACAACCTAACATTTAAAATGTGAAAAAAAGTAACTTTTCATATTTTCCATGGAAAAAAGTTGATAATCGTGTTCTACACATTAAAACGAGTAATTTAAAAACAAAACAACGTC
>JBAIZL010000001.1:229959555-229992055 GCA_036971475.1 Prosapia bicincta | reverse complement strand
CTTTATATAGGCCTTTATATAGGATTTTTTATCTGTATTTATCAGGTCACAGTTTATGGTTGGATTTATAACAGAATAGGATTATAAATAGGCGAAATCAACCAGAGAGAGTGGGGATTACGGGCTTCTGAGCGAATAGGAGGCTCACATCTTGCTGCATGGGTGAGCCTTGTTGCCAAGTCGTCGTTAAACTTTCGTTCCTCGCTCAGTCTCAATGTAGCTGTGGTACAGTGAGTTACTAGTGGTGTAGCTTGCTTCGTTCTGCAGTTTCAGCTTTGCTTCCCTTCAACAGTCTTTTTCAAAACTCAAAATGTTTTTAAATTCCTTTTATTACCTCACACTCTTCTTTTGTATATACAGTATATATATCTTTTACAATTTTTCAATCGTTAATGAAATACGTTTTTATTTTTCCAATCAAGTTCAAATACATTTTTTATGCCTTCAAATTATCTAGTTAAATACATTTTAATTTGTATGTAAAAATGTAATTATTTACATAAGTTAAAATTATTTTTATGAAGAAATACTTAAAAATATATGCATACAGGAACAAAAGCCGCAATCTATGTACGAGTATAGGCCTGCAGTACTCAGCGAAAATGTGACGCGCAGCGTTTAAAAACTTTTCACTTTACCACTTTACTAGCAGCAAACCATAGGTCCTACCAACATGAAATAAAAAGAATAATAAAATCTAACTAATTATCTCAATCTTTTACGCTTACAAAACGTTTTTAACCAGCATTCGCTTACTAACTTTTTTATGTTTTTTAAAGTACAACTCTTATTAAATCTAATTTTTAACGTTCTTTAAAATAAAATATTACTTTTATGGTTTAATATTCTGAATGAGGGAATCATGCTGCTTATACCTGCCAAGTTTCAAAATTTAATTCCCATTCTAAGTGCTTTAAACCTTGTTTTAAGTGAAAGTTTTTATTAAGTTTTGTATGATGCACGGCACGGAATTGGAGAAATTACGATCTGACAACACCGCATCCCTAACCTACCACAAACCCATTCCTAATCTACTTTAAATCAAAGATGATATGCGAACTTATTTTATATACTATTAGCGTTACCCGGCGCGGGTTTGTTGCGCTCGAAATCATAATTTTATAATGGAAAATGGAAAATTATTAATTAATTTTCCAATAAGAAAACCAAATTAAACCTCTATATTTCATTTACTGCAATGCGATGTAGACAAGTTGGAATGTTGTAAATTTAATCCAGCAATGGTCAATGACTGTCCTTGTGCATTGTTTATGGTTACTGCGAATCCAAGACGCAAACAAAATTTTAGTCATTTTTAAATCGAAGGGTAAATCGGATGAAATCATCGGTATTCCTGAAATTACGACTATTTCTCCTTTAAACTTGCCACTTATGATTTTTGGCAGAAGTTGGGTGTCAGATTTGTTGTCAGTCTGGTTTCGTTGTACAGTTTTGGTGGATTCAAATTTCGCAAGAATATTATCGGCGATCCTACTTTCGCAAGAATATTATCGGCGATCCTACTTTCGCAAGAATATTATCGGCGATCCTACTTTCGCAAGAATATTATCGGCGATCCTACTTTCGCAAGAATATTATCGGCGATCCTACTTTCGCAAGAATATTATCGGCGATCCTACTTTCGCAAGAATATTATCGGCGATCCTACTTTCGCAAGAATATTATCGGCGATCCTACTTTCGCAAGAATATTATCGGCGATCCTACTTTCGCAAGAATATTATCGGCGATCCTACTTTCGCAAGAATATTATCGGCGATCCTACTTTCGCAAGAATATTATCGGCGATCCTACTTTCGCAAGAATATTATCGGCGATCCTACTTTCGCAAGAATATTATCGGCAATCCTACTTTCGCAAGAATATTATCGGCGATCCTACTTTCGCAAGAATATTATCGGCGATCCTACTTTCGCAAGAATATTATCGGCAATCCTACTTTCGCAAGAATATTATCGGCGATCCTACTTTCGCAAGAATATTATCGGCAATCCTACTTTCGCAAGAATATTATCGGCGATCCTACTTTCGCAAGAATATTATCGGCGATCCTACTTTCGCAAGAATATTATCGGCGATCCTACTTTCGCAAGAATATTATCGGCGATCCTACTTTCGCAAGAATATTATCGGCGATCCTACTTTCGCAAGAATATTATCGGCGATCCTACTTTCGCAAGAATATTATCGGCGATCCTACTTTCGCAAGAATATTATCGGCGATCCTACTTTCGCAAGAATATTATCGGCGATCCTACTTTCGCAAGAATATTATCGGCGATCCTACTTTCGCAAGAATATTATCGGCGATCCTACTTTCGCAAGAATATTATCGGCGATCCTACTTTCGCAAGAATATTATCGGCAATCCTACTTTCGCAAGAATATTATCGGCAATCCTACTTTCGCAAGAATATTATCGGCGATCCTACTTTCGCAAGAATATTATCGGCAATCCTACTTTCGCAAGAATATTATCGGCAATCCTACTTTCGCAAGAATATTATCGGCAATCCTACTTTCGCAAGAATATTATCGGCGATCCTACTTTCGCAAGAATATTATCGGCGATCCTACTTTCGCAAGAATATTATCGGCAATCCTACTTTCGCAAGAATATTATCGGCGATCCTACTTTCGCAAGAATATTATCGGCAATCCTACTTTCGCAAGAATATTATCGGCAATCCTACTTTCGCAAGAATATTATCGGCAATCCTACTTTTAATGTCAATAATAGTGGTGGCAATAGTACATAGAATTTAGCTATTGTAAACCATTTAAAATAAAATAATAATGTATTTTTATTTTTACGTTATGTTTATAATTATTTTAATTAAGTAACGCTAGTGTGGATATACATTTTAACATTATACATATATAAGTCTGTATACTGAACCATCTTAAGCCACTGAGGCGGAGCCCTGAGGATGGATTTGCACCGAACTTCACATAAACCATCCTGGGAATATGTTAAACAATCCTTCCAAATTTCATTAAATTCTGCTGTGCGGTTTAAGCGTCCATAAGATACTACATCCATACGCACATCCGTTTTTATATATATAGATTTTCAAGTTATAGTTTTTAAATTTCATAATGAGCTTTTAAAATTAATACAAAATATGTTAAAAAACTAAATTCAAGTAATTTTTTAGTCGATAAGAAGCCTTATAATTCTTGTGGGGAAGGTTTAACTCCAAAAACCTGTCTTTCTAAGTCCCTGATTGAAGCCCAAAAACATCTACAGTTCGATTTCTCAAGAAATGGTAATCTTCTTCTCTCTGAGTAAACTGTATGATTTTGTAACTCTTATATATTTATTATTTTGAATTATATGAACATTATTTAAGAATACAAAGTGTGAGGTGCGACATTAGCTGTTTGGGCTGTTTTTCGTCAAACGCCAATAAGCGTAGATAACAGACAGTTATGCCAACAGACCAAATAGACGTGTTAGGCTTAAAATAGCAACTTCCATAAATTCAAAAGTAAGCTTAAATTCTTTAAGTTTCGATTATTTTAAACATTATTTCTATTTTTGTTATATCAAATATTACATTGATTGTCAGCAACCCGAGAATCTCAACATTCCCTATAATGCGTTTATTACATGTCGGTTTTTATGAGTTAATGTCTGCAGACCCAGACATATAATGCAAGAGATCGGAAAATATCGGTTTTTATTAGTTAATGTCTGCAGACCCAGACATATAATGCAAGAGATCGGAAAATGTCGGTTTTTATGAGTTAATGTCTGCAGACCCAGACATATAATGCAAGAGATCGGAAAATGTCGGTTTTTATGAGTTAATGTCTGCAGACCCAGACATATAATGCAAGAGATCGGAAAATATCGGTTTTTATGAGTTAATGTCTGCAGACCCAGACATATAATGCAAGAGATCGGAAAATATCGGTTTTTATGAGTTAATGTCTGCAGACCCAGACATATAATGCAAGAGATCGGAAAATGTCGGTTTTTATGAGTTAATGTCTGCAGACCCAGACATATAATGCAAGAGATCGGAAAATATCGGTTTTTATTAGTTAATGTCTGCAGACCCAGACATATAATGCAAGAGATCGGAAAATGTCGGTTTTTATGAGTTAATGTCTGCAGACCCAGACATATAATGCAAGAGATCGGAAAATGTCGGTTTTTATTAGTTAATGTCTGCAGACCCAGACATATAATGCAAGAGATCGGAAAATGTCGGTTTTTATGAGTTAATGTCTGCAGACCCAGACATATACTGCAAGAGATCAGAAAATGTCGGTTTTTATGAGTTAATGTCTGCAGACCCAGACATATAATGCAAGAGATCAGAAAATGTCGGAAAATATAATTTTTCTAATGAAGCCAATGTTTCATTTTCGTTTAAACTACTTTCACTTGTCTATCGCGCCGTAAGTTTCGTGTGCTACACGCGAGAGTTGGGTGTCTCCACAGGCATCAGAATACCAACCACAAACGGTAGTGTCGTCGCACGATGCCTGGCTTGGAGCAGCTTGTTGACGGCGGAAAGTAGCGCGAAAATAGAACAGGTTCCATCTTCGCGAGACACTTCACCCTGCAGCGCGCAGTAAACGGTTAGACGCTGCAGACTGTCGCTAGCGGAACCACCACTGTTTGTCCACTGCTTTCCCATTCCTCAAACTTACCAACCACAAGCGGTAGTGTCGTCGCACGATGCCTGGCTTGGAGCAGCTTGTTGACGGCGGAAAGTAGCGCGAAAATAGAACAGGTTCCATCTTCGCGCGACACTTCACCCTGCAGCGAGCAGTAAACGATCAGACGCTACAGACTGTCGCTAGCGGAACCACCACTGTTTGTCCACTGCTTTCCTATTCCTCAAACTTACCAACCACAAGCGGTAGTGTCGTCCCACAAGCCTGGCTTGGAACTACTTGTTGACGGCGGAAAGTAGCGCGAAAATAGAACAGGTTCCATCTTCACGCGACACTTCACCCTGCAGCGCGCAGTAAACTATCAGACGCTACAGATTGTCGCTAGCGGAACCACCTCTGTTTGTCCACTGCCTTCCCACTCCTCAAACGTACCAACCACACTGTGTGGCCTAATTAATAAAGGCAGGTGGAGCCGCGGTGTAAGACGCTACCACCACTTTTTTCCTGACGATATCCATGATTTTCCTTAAAGTTGTTGTGATCGATCGTTCACCAAGTTTATAAGAGATATAACGTTATATAGAACAACTGTTGCCTTACCTCGTGGTTTAAACCATCCTAATGACTCCATTTGCTTTCGTGTGTCGTCTTATTCCGTAACAGTCAATCATTCAGAAAAATATTACCCCTACATCAATTAAGCTGCAACCTGCATTCAACTATGTGTCTGCAACTAAAGTGTTCATTTCTTAGTGAAATGCATTAAAAACAGCATAAATTTACAATTGTAGAAGTACTAATAAATTGCACAAGTCAATTAATACTTTGCCAACGTTTCAACCGTGATTTTATAAAATATTACACTCTTCGCAAGCTTATTATTGTATACAATAAATAATAAAAGTGACAAATGGAATGTTGGAAAACTAAATTGGTGGAAGAATATAATACTATACATTAGAGAATATACTCCTCAATTCATTGTCACTATGTATAATATAAGAAGCAATAATTCAGATTTTATTTACATTTAACATCGAAATTATAACTACAAATAACAAGTTGAAGCTAATTTACAAATTTTCAACGAAAATTGCCGAAAATATTGATTTATACACTTTTCATTCAATTTTTATATCAAGAATTATCAAAATTCTAATAAATTAATATATTTATTAATTGATTAAAACTAATAATATCCTTTTTCTTAAACAATGTACAATAAATAAAGTAACATAACATACTTATTAAAAAAAATAATTGATCATGTAGCGTTAAATAGGTGATATACGAAATCATATGTTATCATTAAATTCACTTTGAGGGGACTCAAATTATACTGACGTGAAATTGCATGTTTATTTCCATCCAATAAGTTTTTGTAGTCGTCGTTATAGAAGTTTCACTTTAAAAATTTTCAGTGAAAAAATATACGTCGTGGATGAATATCTTTACAACAGAAGCCTAGTTGGGGGGTATTATAATTAGGCAGGACAATACAAATTGAATATGTAACTGTTTGGGGCAAATAGATGACTAGAAGATTGTAATTTGCAATAGCAAGTAAAACAGCGTGGCATAGTGCGCTACAATTAGTTTAGCCTAGTAAACTCCGTTAATAAGCCACTTCCGCGATTAGAGCCTGCAATGGGGCGTGAAAGGTTGCGAGATAAATCCAGAGCCTCTCCCAGTGGGGAAGGTACTCGTACTTACCTAGCATCGGTCCATATCCGCAGGAACTAGAGAGCAGGGTAGTATGTTTGAGGTGCGCATTACTTGTATAATGAAAATCATAAGTAGCTATTCAAAGTACTAGTGAAAACTATTCACTTGCCGTCATTTCATTGAAGTGGCCTGACCTGCTACTGGCGGCGATCGCTCAAGGTTACAAGCGTATGATTTATGGGTATGAGATAGACGGGTTGTGTAATGGAAAAGGTTGTTAGATTCGAAGTTTGTGTGATCGCTTAGGATATGTTCTTAGTTCTTAGATATGATTTAATCAGTGAAATCAAGATAATCACAGCCAATTATAATGAAAGTGTGATGTGTTTAAAGGTTACAGTCGATCTAAAATGTTAACGATTATAGGCTACAGGATATAAATTAAACAATATATATATATATATATATATATATATATATATATATATATATATATATATATATATATTTATATGGGATAAGGTAGGAGAAAATAGGCCACGTGGGGACGTAGGTTGTAACTGCCACATGACCATGAAGAAAAGGCGAGAAGGTAGAGTGTGAAAAATAGAGATGATGGTCACCCTATAACTAGAAGAGAAGAAAAACATATTTTCTGCATATATCCTATATTTTCTCTGTATTTATTATATATTTCCTGTATTTTGTTATATTTTATTAATTTTTTGTTTATTTCCCGTGCGTTTTCTTTGAATTCTGATAATTTCTATATTTCTTATTTCATATTGTGTATCCTGTGTACCATGTATACTTTTAGCATGTCTTGTATATTTTCCCGTTTGTTTCTTGTTTCCTTGCACATTTTCTGTATTTATTGTTTTCCTTGCACATGTTTAGTATTTCTTCTAAATTTGTTTTAAATGTTTACTGTAATTTTTGTACATTTCCAGTATTTCTTCTACATTTTCTGTAAATCTTGTAGCCTATATTACATGTACTTCTACTTATCTACTATATGTTCTTTGGATACCCTACATATTTCTTGTAAGCTCCTACATCTTGCATATTTCCTGTATATCCTGTACAGTTCCTTTATTTCTCTATATCTCCTATGTTCCCTGGATATCCTGTATATTTCTTCTATTGATTCTCTATATTGTGTTTATTTCCTTTATACTCTATACATGTCCTATATTTCTGGAATATATCATGTAATTCGTTCACTTATATATTTTCTTTATTTGTTGTATATTATTACCTTTACGTTTCCTGAAAACTTCCTGTACTTCTAGTATATTTCCTATAAATTTCCTTTATTTGTCTGTATCTCATATTATATGTTTCCTGGATATCCTGTGTAATTTTTATATTGGTTGTATGTATCGTGTATATTTCCTGTATGTCTTCTATATTTCCCATATTTATCCCGCATGTACTGCATATTATTTAAATTTGTTGTATATTTTCTGTATATGTCCTGTATGTTTCTTATATATTTCCTTATTTCCTGCACGTCTATGCTGCCAATGTGATCTGACAAAGACACTTTCCTCTTTAGAATCGAAAGGTTTTTTTCAGTTATTGGAATATCCTTTTGGTGTTGTCTGCATTCATTCTTTCTTCGAACTAAATATATTGGCTTTTATTGTGATCCTTGGTTCTTCTATAGTTTTTTCTTAATTTATAACTTTGCAGCCTTGTTAAATTTAGCAGCAAGGGGAAATGAATCAATTTGACTAAATTGGGTCGAATAATTTACCATATAATCTACTTTACTCAGTTATGTTCTTACATATTCAATCTTGAATGAGTAAGGCGATTGCGACATGTAGGCCTAATGTTACTTGCTTTTTTCTTTTATGTATTCACAGAACGATGTTTATGTTCAGAAAGTAACAAGTGATAAGCGAGGAATGCATATTTTCTTGACAAGGTTATTTCAGTTGCATTTAGAGCAATGATTAATGAGAAGATAATTCTTTGACTCATCTCCGCCCGCTCATAAAGCAGCCTCAAAACATGAAGTGCAGCTTCCGTTAGAAAACCTCCGCCTTGAATAACAATAGCAGGGCGCGCGCGTGCATAAACTGTCACTATAGGCTACGCCAACAGAATGAAGGACCTAGATGGGATTATATCATAGGCTTATCTGTCATACCTACCTAAAGTCAATCAGCTAGCACTCAAATTACAGTTAGTGTGGTCTTGGCAGCAGAAAAAAAGTACATTATATTAAATTTAATTAGCTTAGAACCGTTCAGATATTCTTTAGAATTTGCAGTTGTCTGAGACATTCTTTGGTTTGCAACTTATAAAATAGGAGTACAATTTAAAACATTTTCTTTAAACTTTTCAAAGCAATAATTGAAATTGAATAATTTAAATAAATTAATATATAATAAATATATATATATATATATATATATATATATATATATATATATATATATATAAATAAAAGATAAATAATAAATAAATAAATATATATATATATATATATATATATATATTTTTTTTTTAAAACAACATAGGTTATTCAAATACAAGAATATTTATTATTTTATATCCAAAGCTTTTCGTTAGCAAACAGTACCAACATCATCAGGAATGAAAATTTTTCAAATTTTCATTCCTGATGATGTTGGTACTGTTTGCTAACGAAAAGCTTTGGATATAAAATAATAAATATTCTTGTATTTGAATAACCTATGTTGTTTTAAATTATTAAACAAGAAAACGTATTTTATATATATATATATATATATATATATATATATATATATATATATATATTTAATTAATGTACTATTTAAATGGTATAATAAATTGTACCATTTATAATAGCTAAACAACTTACAAATCTGTACAGCATTGTCAATTTATTTTTAAATAGTGGGAAATAATATCCCCGTGTCCTTCAAAATATCCCCCCGGTCAGCCCCTCAAACGTAATGATTTATTTAAAGCGACAAATGTGGACTTCAGTTCGCAATTACAATATTACTTGAGTAATAGCCATTTCAGTTTGTAGAGCTGGAGAAATTGGAACTACTACCTTTTCTTTGTGTTTTGTTTTGACTTCTATGAAGCGGTGGCGGCCGGAGAGAGAGAGAGAGAGTGTCTAGACCGCCCGGTGAGAGTGGGACTCCAGAAAGAGAAGAGCGGTGACTAACAAACGGACCAGAAATGCTTCTAATTCTCTTTGTTGTTGCGTCATAAATAATAATAATATTTTCATTAGGGGTTTGCTTTATTAGTTAAATTCATTCAAAGCAACTAATACATAAAAAAGGCATTGTTAATAATTATTTTTCCAATAAATTACTCCGCACACGTGTTTTAACAGTTATAAAACCAAGAGTCGGAATCGCCACTCTTATCAATAGAGAATCGAGTATCGACAATTAACTGATACCATCTGAATCGACGATTTCTGGAATCAAAAATCGGAATCGACCCATCCTTAGTTTACAGCATATTAAACTTCTAGTTTTTCAAATGGTTTTAAAATGGTTTCAAATCTTTAATGAAAATATAGATTTTAAAGAATATATTGCGTAAAGAGTGGGAACAAACCTTTTGTTTTCACTGGTTACCTCTTGTGAGCTTTGCAGCACGACTTCGACCTTTCATAAACCATTAAGTCTAAGTTTATAAAGCATTGTGCTTTGGAGTTATGGCGGTTAACGGACGAAAGGTTGTGACGTCATTAGCCAACCAGTAGTGGTGAGCAAGTCGGTACACGACAGTCCATGTCACACTTCCGAGGCGTGTTTACTAGCGTAGACAGTAATAACGCAAGTTAGAAATAAACTATTAAATTGTCTGATAAGCATTAAAACGAAATTAATAGATTGTATAGGGGTTAATGGTATTTGTTAATACTACTAGAAAGTGATATACGCTTGCCTATTATCGCTTGTAGCTTTCTACTAGTGAATTTAAAACATTAACTTTGCTTATATGTGTCATTTAGATTATTTCTACAACCTCAAGAATTTTGAACGCTAAATTTAGATCACAATCAGTCCTTTAAACGTAGTTGTACCACAACATATTATTATTGAGTGTTTCACATGTTGCTTTTATTGTCTCATTACCACGCCAAGATGTCGAAGCAGACTTCTGTGATGAGCAAAGGCGACGTTTATAGTTATTACGAAGGCATAAACAAAACGCCGTAACAGCATAATTAAAAACGTTTTAATTTACATCAGTGGTTACAAAGAGCTTGACTTAGTTTTGAGTCTAGGAGGTGACGAAGGCAAATGTATGAAGCTCAGTGTAGGCAATATATCTACTACCGAATACAAAAACACTTAGGGCTACTTTAATAATACCTGTTTTATACATGTTAAGGTCACAAATTATTTTTCAATTTTACAAATTCTCCCCCTACGCAAGTGTTTCCATATTCTTCAAAAAAAATCCTAACTTTTCTTTTTCCGATCGAATATTTCTTTTCCACAACTTTCAAAAGATTCCCTCTTGCATTTAATTTCGCCAGAAGTTTTACAACTTTCTCTTTATTCGAATGAGATATTTCAAGTTGCCAGTTTGTCTGGTATTATTTTTCAGCATACAGTAAGTTATATTTTTCCATTAAGGTTGACATTTTTCAAAGGTTTCGTGCAACCCTCAATTTTGTACAAAGTGAAAGCTTGCTATTTTTTAGGTCTCGAAAAGTCCTTAGAAATTTAGTTTCATTATTTCGAATTTGCGAACTTTACTTTCTACCCTGTTTAGCAACCCTACCCAGCAATTATGCGCAGCACCCCTATCCATAAACCATGCCCAAGTGCCCAGAAACGCTAAACAGCTTCCTGCCCAGCAACCCTGCACAACACCCTATCCAGCAACCCTATCCAGCATCCTGTCTACCATCCCTACTCAGAATCTCTCCCCAGCAACTTTGCGCAGCACCCCTATCCATAAACCATGCCCAAGTGCCCAGAAACGCTAAACAGCTTCCTGCCCAGCAACCCTGCTCAGAAACCCTGCACAACACCCTATCCAGCATCCTGTCTACCATCCCTACTCAGAATCTCTCCCCAGCAACTTTGCGCAGCACCCCTATCCATAAGCCCTGCCCAAGTGCCCAGAAACGCTAAACAGCTTCCTGCCCAGCAACCCTGCTCAGAAACCCTGCACAACACCCTATCCAGCATCCTGTCTACCATCCCTACTCAGAATCTCTATCCAGCATCCAGCAACTTTGCGCAGCACCCCTATCCATAAGCCCTGCCCAAGTGCCCAGAAACGCTAAACAGCTTCCTGCCCAGCAACCCTGCTCAGAAACCCTGCACAACACCCTATCCAGCATCCTGTCTACCATCCCTACTCAGAATCTCTCCCCAGCAACTTTGCGCAGCACCCCTATCCATAAGCCCTGCCCAAGTGCCCAGAAACTCTGCCCAGCAACTCTACTCAGGAGCCCTGCCCAACAACCCTATCCAGCAATTCTGGCCAGCTCCTTACCCAGATACCCTACCCAGTTCCCTATGAAGCAACTCTTCCCAGGAACCGTATCCAGCAACCCTCCCTACGACATCTATCAAGCATATCTGCCCAGCAACCCTACCCACCTCTCTGTTAAGCAACCTTACCCAGAAATCTACCCAGCTCCTTGTCTAGCAAGTCTGCTCAGTAATTTTATCCAACTTCCTCTCCAGCAACTCAACTCAGAAACCCTATTCAGCAACCCTATCCAGCTCCCTGTCCAGCAAACCTACCCAGTAAACCTACAAAGCTCCCTGTCCAGCAACTCTACTCAGAAACCCTATCCAGCAAACCTGCCCAGCTCCCTATCCAGAAACACCACCCAGTAACTCTACCCAGCTTCCTGTCCAGCAACCCTACCCAGAAACAGTGTCCAGCAAACCTGCCAAGCATCCCTATTTAGGAACCTTAACCAGCTCCCTGCCTAGCAACTTTATCCAACAACCCTACTTTGCTTCCAGTCCAGAAACCCTACATAGGAACCATACTTAGATACCCTAACCAACAAACAAGTCTTCGCCAGCAATCCCACTTCATTCAGTTTCTATAGTAAATGCTGAAGTATAATTATTATTCTCTTCCGTGCAGTTTCATTATACATTACCGAGTGTGTCATTGTGAAAGTTTGTAAGAAGAAAGGAAGATGACGAAAGTAAGAAGAGTTATGACTTAAGAAACCTAGCCTTTCGGCACTTACCTCTGAGCAACAAATAACACAAAAGTAGATGCACATAATGGGAAGTATGTATTATCAAGCAATTTGAATCCACGCCCCCATGAATCCAACCTCGAACTCGAGACGAAGGCTTGGTGCCACGACCCGTCTGCAAGATTCTTTCGGCCTTACTGTCAGGCCTGGTGATCTCAACTTACGGTGCATTGCAAAGCCTTATGGCGGACTGATGACCGGCCTGAACCTGGTACGGGATGAACTACAATCAGACACCAAGAATTCGACCGCTTTTCCAAAAACTCCTCGGGACCAGTAGAACCTTCCGAATAGCCTGATTAGTTTGGCCCAGGTAGTGCAATCAGGCGTTTATCCACTCTCAGTTGACCTTACCTAAGGGCCAGAACCTCAGATTTGGCTTATTTAACACTGTGTATTGCTGGATTGTCTACTGCAATCAGATTTTAAGGCTTCATATTACAACTCTCATTTTTGTCACTTCAAAAATGGCTCCAACGCATTCCCCCGCCAATAATTTTAAATCAGAATGAGCTTATATCATGAAACTACAGTCGAACTCGGTTTTAGCGTCATCGAATGGATTGCATAATGTAAGACGTTACATCCGAATATCGCTGTGTCAGAGCCTTGTGCTGAGGCAATGCTATAAATAGTGAAATTGCAAAGTCTATAAAGCATTAGATTAATTAAATACATTTTTAAAGAAAAATACGTTTACAGAATGCACATTCAAGTATAAATGAAAACACTTTCGCTTCGATAGCAACTGACCCGGTCTCTGTTACAGAGGCGGTACCATTACAGCGGTTTGCCGCTAAAGCATTATAGAAGTTCCCGGTAGTGCTCGTGTATTCCTTTGATCTCTCTCAATCAGGAAGTCCATCCTTGTTGCCGCAAGTTGACAAGAAGCCTCTATGTAAAACAAAGACTTTACCTATATTTGTCGGATCTTTTAATTTCTCCTAAGTTAATTAGTTCTATAATTTAAACTGATATTTGCTAGTTACTTTTATGTAAAAATTTGTAAACCAAGTTTTTTTGTAATGGTTTTATACAACAAATATACAGTAGACCAGGGGCTCTCAAACTTTTAGACTCAGCGCCCCATTTAAACACTAATGTGAGGCAACCCCTCCTTATATAAGATCAAGAGTTACAATCTAAGTATGAAACCAAAGCTGGTTAAGTTAATTTAACGCCAGATAATTGTATTTAACTTTTAATATAAATATTTATTTACTAAATAAACACATTTCACCCGACAACTGATAATTTTGTAATCCTACAGTGACAGACTTGGTTCGGGCCTTAGACAACAATATATCTTGAGAACTTGTTGATGTATACAAATATATATATATATATATATATATATATATATATATATATATATATATATATATATATATATATATATATATATATAGGCCTAAATAACATAGTTTTCACAATCAAATGGAGAAAATAACGATTCTTATCTATACTTCAGAGATGTTACCCTTGAGCACAGAGATCACACCACAATAGCAGGCATCTATCAAAAGTAAACTTTCGACAAAAAACAATGACGTAGTTCCTTGCACACGTCACCCGATTATACGTGAACAATTAAAGTTTTAATAACTGAACAACAATAACCCTTGCTGCAAATATTTAAACACCCTTGATGTACATTTCGCTCACACTGTTAGCATCATCAGAAGGTTACAAATATACTGGGATCTCAGTATATTTGTAACTTTCTAATGATGCTAACAGTGTTAGCGAAATGTACATCAGGGGTGTTTCAATAAATTCCGTTTCCCCAGAGCCGAGTGGGCTACCTGACATAATCTGAGAGTTTTGGCAGCCGAATTGGAATTCACAAAAGCAACGAACCGTGGTAATGGCGTGGCCCAACTGAGCATAGTAGATTCAGCACTGGGATGACGCAAATTTTCAATGCATTTCATTGCGGACATGATACGCCTCGAATTCTAAAGTAACATAATGAATTGTAACTAAGCTTACCGACTCTCATACTTTTCAGAAGCTCGCAGTTAATCTTGAATGACTATGTAGAGCCACTTATTTATTACTAGAATGATTTGGTTTAACATTACAAATTAAGAAATGGCGTTTGGGTTTGTTGACAGGGAAACCCACCACATTTCTTGAGTCATTGCACCCTACGTTGTACAACCGCAAAAGATTAGGCCAGTCCCAGAACCGGCCGTATTTCCTCTCCAGTTTATTTTAATTGAAAATGGTTAATAAATGTATATTCTACTCATAATTACAAGAAAAATGCAACCAAACAACCCAAGGTTTACTTTAGTGGAACTTGATAAAACATAATCTAAAACTTATTACAAACTACTAAAGAAAATAATAAAACACTGTAAACCATTTGTTGTTTGGTGTCATTTTTGAACCCGGCATTTTAAAAGGAAGATAACTTTATGTTAACCCTCGTCACTTCTGCATCACTGAGCACACCCTTAGATTGTTTATGCCCTCGGCGCTAGGGAGACGCTAGGGTTTAAATATTTGTAGCAAGGGTTATTGGTGTACGGTTATTATGACTACGCTATTGTGCTCTGTATCAATTTTGTAATAAAAGTTTTGTAATTCAGAGTGCGTAGACACACACACAGTGAAATCAACCAGGGGGAGTGGGGATTACAGCCGTCTGAGCCATTAGGAAATTCACATCTTTATGCGTGGGTGAGCCTTGTTGCCAATTTGACGTTAAACAACTGTTCGTCGCTCAGTGACATCGTAACTGTGGTGGAGTGATTTACTAGTGGTGTAGCTTGTTTCGTTCTGCAATTTCAGTCGCTGGCAGTGACGGGTTAACTGACAACATCGCACCCTTACGCTGCCACAGACCCATTCCTATTCTACTTTAAATCAAAGTATATCAATCTTTCGTCCTTTTCCGACCGCTCGTGAATTTTGCCGAATTAGTTTGATATTCGAATTTTTCCAAGGAAGGTTAGATTTAGATATCTTAGATTCCCTTTCCAAGAAATCTATCTACGGTAGTGAATCACATTTCCGTGGATCGGCGATCGACTAAATGTATGATAAAAATGTTGTTACAAAGAATATTGTCACGCCTTGTGAGAGGAAAAGTAAAGTAAAGATGCTCAAAATGGAAGACAAATAAATGGAATGCCATTTAGAGCATTTCTTTACCTCCCGCGTGGCGGAATATACAGTTTTACACCCCCAGAGGAAGCAATGTCACTGTATCATAAGAAGTATAAGGCTAGTATTTAGGGCAGAATATGAGTACAGACAACTTTCTGTTATTTCATTCTGTTAATACAGTGTTAGTTACATTGGATTGTATAATACAATTGTATTTCGGAAAATGGATTGTATCTCTGAAAACAATTGTATTATAAATGTAATCAATCCATCCTCATTTTCGCTATAAATGTTTTAAAAATTACAATATTTTCAATTGTTTTAATTTTATTCAAATAAATCAATCCCAAATCAATTGATAATGTTTAATCACTTTAGAATATTTATTTAAAGGTTAATTATTGCTTTAAAAATCTCTATCATATACTGCAAGTACCATTTTAAATATTTTATTTGTCAAGCTGCAAGTTATATTATTCAATTAACGAGTAACATTTTTTTTGAGCTATGAAAACTGGCTTGTTGCATCCGGGTTTATTGGGTTGTTTGTTTTCCTTTTAGGCTTTATTTTACCACATTTGGTGAACTAAGGGCAATTGGGTCTCTACATTTACTACTTCGGCTAAGTTCTGCTTCCAGGGAAGTTGAGTTTATCGAACTCTCAGGCATATTAGGAACTTGTAATTTATTTGGCTACTTTCGGTTTATTAGATTTCAAGTTACTTCAGTTTTAGAAGGGTTTTGATCTTGATGTACAGGGTGAATGAGCCAGAGCCGACAGACTGGCGTCCAAGATTTTCGATCATCCAAATCGAAATCTATTTCCGCTTTCATGAAACGTTAGATGGCTTTCAAGGCAACAACATTTTTACGCTAAATCAGAAGTTAAGTTAGTTCTCAGGGAATGTCATATTAATAATAGAGAGCTACCAAAACAATTAACGTTACAGCTTAGGTGACGTTACATCAAATAGGCGTTACAACCAAGTTCGACTGTATTTTTGTATTTGAAACATATATATATATATATCATATAGGCAGGCAATGGTTGTAGCGTATAGGCAGGCCTTAAAGATGTTGGTACACCTGATTTGTTCTTGTTCTAGCATGATGGGAGGCGAACTAAGGCGAAGTTATACGCAGATGGAGTTTTCACTGAACAGGGATCGAGGCTTCAACATTAGGCCACAACTTCAACATGTCGCTTTCCATCAGTCGGTAAGTTAAACCAAAGAAAAATAAATACACACAGACGTGTATTTTATTATATTAATATACTGTTTGACATTCTTAATATACTCATCTTCATTTCTGTTAGGAATATTTGAGTACATTTTTCTGCCTTTCCTAACTTTATAATATTTTCCTCTGTTGAATCGTTTCGGAATGACTCCATTTTTAAAACTTAAATCGTACTTCTAGTACTATTTAAATACTAGAAGTAGAAGTACGTGATGTAAGTACGATTTAAGTTTCGAAAATAAAGAATTCCGAAACGCGTTAACAGAGGAAAATATTATAAGGTTAGGAAAATGCACTTGAATATAATATGTTCATATTATGTTATATTTATTTTACTTTTATTGGAAACGTCGGTCTTATCAATTCTTTAACTTTATTCTAAATAAAATAACTTCAAATTAATTAACATTACTTTAAATCTAAGTACACCCTTATCGCTAAAACACTATATAGACATCCAAATATATCAAGTAATATCCATAAATACTACTTGTATTATAGCAGGCTTAGATATTTTTGAAAACCAAAAGCAGACGTATTAATGCCAGTGTGGATATAATTGTGAAAAATTATCTCTTTTTAGCCCTATTTTTATTAATCCAGTGTAAGTACAATAAAACATAATATTTTGGGTTTGTAGAGAACTCCATGTAGACTATAAATTAGGAGATTTCATTTTTCTGGTCCCATAATGTTGAATATTTAAAACAGGATAATGGTTATAGCATATTCAAACCTCTTAAACCCGATATTTATGAATATTTTTATTGCACCACTGTTTATTTGGAATAAACTTTGGTTAAATAATAGTAAATAATGCTCGTAAGCCTTTAACCACAAATATGTTTACACAATATCAAGAGCTCAGTGGTACAATATATTACAATGAAAATATTGGAAAGAACCCCAATACCACAAAAATAATAAAAAATAACAAATAAAACAAGTTACTTAAGATTAAACCCTTATGTACATTTCGATGACCATGTCATCATCATGTTTAATCTTAATTAACTTGTTTTATTTGTTATGTTTTATTATTTTTGTAGTATTGAGGTTCTTTCCAATATTTTCATTGTAACAAATATTTTTATTTTAAATTTGTGTACATTTTGGTTACCAAATAACCATCCTTAAGGCGGATTTACACGATGACAATCGAAGAGACAGTTGTCGGGCCCAGTTGAGTGAATGTCTGAGGCCAGTCTAATTGAATGAGAGGCGGATTTACACGATGACAATCGAAGAGACAGTTGTCGGGCCCAGTTGAGTGAATGTTTGAGGCCAGTCTAATTGAATGAGAGGCGGATTTACACGATGACAATCGAAGAGACAGTTGTCGGGCCCAGTTGAGTGAATGTTTGAGGCCAGTCTAATTGAATGAGAGGCGGATTTACACGATGACAATCGAAGAGACAGTTGTCGGGCCCAGTTGAGTGAATGTTTGAGGCCAGTCTAATTGAATGAGAGGCGGATTTACACGATGACAATCGAAGAGACAATTGTCGGGCCCAGTTGAGTGAATGTTTGAGGCCAGTCTAATTGAATGAGAGGCGGATTTACACGATGACAATCGAAGAGACAGTTGTCGGGCCCAGTTGAGTGAATGTTTGAGGCCAGTCTAATTGAATGAGAGGCGGATTTACACGATGACAATCGAAGAGACAGTTGTCGGGCCCAGTTGAGTGAATGTTTGAGGCCAGTCTAATTGAATGAGAGGCGGATTTACACGATGACAATCGAAGAGACAGTTGTCGGGCCCAGTTGAGTGAATGTTTGAGGCCAGTCTAATTGAATGAGAGGCGGATTTACACGATGACAATCGAAGAGACAGTTGTTGGGTCCAGTTGAGTGAATGTTTGAGGCCAGTCTAATTGAATGAGAGGCGGATTTACACGATGACAATCGAAGAGACAGTTGTCGGGCCCAGTTGAGTGAATGTTTGAGGCTAGTCTAATTGAATGAGAGGCGGATTTACACGATGACAATCGAAGAGACAATTGTCGGGCCCAGTTGAGTGAATGTTTGAGGCCAGTCTAATTGAATGAGAACTTGATCACACGGCGAAACTATTGTCACGGCAGGTGGTGACGAAAAATGGCTGAGTGCTCATCATCAGTTGTGTCTCGTGATGAATTGAGAGTAATGAGTAAGGATCTTTGTCAAGAATTTATCGCTGAGGCTTTGCGACGTTCTCGATGAAGAGTTAAATAAGAAGAGGGAGTGGACAAAGAAATGGCTTTTGAAAAGAGACAGTCAAGGGGTGTCATACATCTGGTAAAAGAATTACGACTGGAGGATCCATTGGAATATAAAGCATGTTTAAAGATGAGTCAGGAGCGTTTTGACGAGCTATTGCCGTTTCTTGAGAGTAAAATATCTAAGCAAGAGACAATAATGAGAAAAGCACTGCCTCCTGAGGTAAAATTAGAAGTGACAATATCATTTCTTGCTACAGAAAATACAGTAGTTACAGAAGTCTACAGCATTTCTTCCGAGTGTGCTGGAAGTATAAATGCAAACTGACCCAAAACGAAAGATCTGCTGCCCTACAACGTTCTCACGGCGCCAATTGTCTAGATAACTGTCTTGATAGAGTGGGGGGGGGCACCGCGCCCAGTCAATTGTTCTCTGTCTAGTCCTGGTAACATTCGAATTTCAGGACAACTGACAGGGTACTTGGCGCGCCAATTGGCCAGAGGTGTTTATACGTAGCCAATAATTTTATGCCAGTAAGTAGTCCTCTGACAATTGTCTCCTCAGCTGGCTTTAGAGACAGAGCAACAGATTGGCTGAGTCTTCTTGGTCAGTCTTGATCGTCATGCCTCTGAGGACGGTCACTTGATAACATAAATGTACATGTGGTTTGAATAAACATATTTGTGGTTAGAAGTTTTTCAGTAGGCCTATTATTTATTTTCATCGTTTGTTAACCTGACTTTATGTCGTTTAGTGTAGCGCCTAATAACACCAAATGTGTTGTAAATTTTATTAAAATGCCGAAGTTAATTTTAAGGTAATTTTTTAATCTACATCATTTAATTCCATTCTAAACTCATTAGATTTTACCTCTTGGAAACATGCAAAGTTTAATAATTATAGAACTTATACGTGTCACGTATAAAAACGTTAGTTTCGGGGAAATGTGTCCCATTTTCAACTCTTGTATCTCCTTTTTGTAAATTTGAATTATTTTTAAATATTCTTTCATATTTTGAAAAAAATCGTTTAGTTTTACGTCATTTTGCATTATCCCTGGTGTTTAGATTAGGGCTAACCGAAGTTTAGCTGCTAATCACAAGTTAAATGTTTAGCATTCAAACACTTTGTGACATTAAGTTACAATCCGACAAGTCTTTACGTCGCCCCGCAGTGGAACGTTTAGGCCTAGCATTATCGAAAGAAGATTATGAAATTATTTTTAAGTCGGATATTTGTGTTTTAAATATAAAAGAACAATCTAGCTTTTGTGAGGGTTGTGGAGGATGTTGATCCTTAAATAGGAACAAAGCTGCACTCGAATAGTGCTAAGAAATGGTTGCTCCAAGAGTTGACAAGTGAGTGTCCATGTAATTCGTTAAAAGTTATTTATTCCACTATGTTTTAATCTGATTTTCACTCATATAACTGACTGTTTCGACATTCACAGGTACATCATTTACTTTACACACTATCTAAGCTTATACTATAAACATGTTGTACTTTATCACCAAAACATATTCAAGATTATGTGACTATTATAAAAAGCGTGGTTCGACTTAATTGTTAATTTAAAATTAAATTTTTTATGTATAACTAAATGAACTGTATGATAAACTGTAAATTATGGTTTAGTATTAGATTAATAAATTTTAGCTCTTGAAAAGGATTTTCCGATAGAAAATCGAAACGCAGAGTTTATTTGTGGAAGCATGAATTTGTCTGTAATCTGCCACCAATCTTAAACAAATTAAATGAAAGTAACGCTCAGTGAAAATAATATTACTCAATATTGTATAAATATTGATTGACACGAATGCTAAAATTGTTGATGTTATGTCGAAACGGTTTGAAAAAAAAGTTTCCCTCGGGCCGGATTTGAACCAGCGACCTAAAAATTGTTGATGTTATGTTGAAACGGTTTGAAAAAAAAGTTTCCCTCGGGCCGGATTTGAACCAGCGACCTATGGATTTCTGACGTCGCTAAACCACTACAGTCCACCGCTCTACCAACTGAGCTACCAAGGGTTATT
Source organism: Prosapia bicincta (assembly GCA_036971475.1). Classification (NCBI taxonomy): domain Eukaryota; kingdom Metazoa; phylum Arthropoda; class Insecta; order Hemiptera; family Cercopidae; genus Prosapia; species Prosapia bicincta. The sequence goes on along the minus strand of JBAIZL010000001.1, from coordinate 229,970,939 downwards.
CTTCAGCGATGTTTTGTAGCAATAAGAGATGCGATTTAATCTAATTTCAATACTTGTTATACTGTATGTACAATTAATTATTAATAATGTGATAACAACTCGTATACTGTACCTATGAACCTTTTATTCAATGTGTAGAATATATGACCCACGCTATTAAAACCTCACGGAACGAATAAACGAATTAGGCTAGTGTAATATTGGTTTTTTTAGATTTTAGTAGTAGCCTAATCAAATATAACCATAGAGATTTTAAGGTAATTATTTAATAAATTTTATGTTTTTAACAAACCCAGGAAGGGTGTTTAACCCTCACTCATAGAAGGGCTATACATCTTTTAATAGCTTTATATACGTTACTAAATATTACTTTAGTGACTAATTTTGTAACAAATTTTATATTAATATCATAATATTGTAACCAATTTTATATTAATATCATAATATTGTAATAAATTTTATATTAATATCATAATATTGTAACAAATTTTATATTAATATCATAATATTGTAACAAATTTTATATTAATATCATAATTTTGTAATAAATTTTATATTAATATCATAATATTGTAACAAATTTTATATTAATATCATAATTTTGTAACAAATTTTATATTAATATCATAATTTTGTAACAAATTTTATATTAATATCATAATATTGTAACAAATTTTATATTAATATCATAATATTGTAACAAATTTTATATTAATATCATAATATTGTAACAAATTTTATATTAATATCATAATATTGTAACAAATATTATATTAATATCATAATATTGTAACAAATTTTATATTAATATCATAATATTGTAACAAATTTTATATTAATATCATAATATTGTAACAAATTTTATATTAATATCATAATATTGTAACAAATTTTATATTAATATCATAATATTGTAACAAATTTTATATTAATATCATAATATTGTAACAAATTTTATATTAATATCATAATATTGTAACAAATTTTATATTAATATCATAATATTGTAACAAATTTTATATTAATATCATAATATTGTAACAAATTTTATATTAATATCATAATATTGTAACAAATTTTATATTAATATCATAATATTGTAACAAATTTTATATTAATATCATAATATTGTAACAAATTTTATATTAATATCATAATATTGTAACAAATTTTATATTAATATCATAATATTGTAACAAATTTTATATTAATATCATAATATTGTAACCAATTTTATATTAATATCATAATATTGTAACAAATTTTAAATTAATATCATAATATTGTAACAAATTTTATATTAATATCATAATATTGTAACAAATTTTATATTAATATCATAATATTGTAACAAATTTTATATTAATATCATAATATTGTAACCAATTTTATATTAATATTATAATATTATAACAAATTGTATATTAATATCATAATATTGTAACCAATTTTATATTAATATCATAATATTGTAACAAATTTTATATTAATATCATAATATTGTAACAAATTTTATATTAATATCATAATATTGTAACAAATTTTATATTAATATCATAATATTGTAACAAATATTATATTAATATCATAATATTGTAACAAATTTTATATTAATATCATAATATTGTAACAAATTTTATATTAATATCATAATATTGTAACAAATTTTATATATTATCAAATTTATTTAAGAAAAATCAAATAATGGGACCATTTTTTTTTATTGTAGTAGGTAGGCCTAGGCCAAATTAGTCGAAAACGTTTTGTTTCAACCAATTTGTTTAGAATTTACTTTACTATAAGTTTATGTACGTAGTTATAAATATTGGTAATTTTTTAATTATAATAAGACTTTAATGTCAAGTATTATTTTCCAATTACTCTATTAGAGTAAATAATTGTTTTACTTCATCTGTTAAGTACCTGAAAGTTATTATACGTAGAATAATTACTTGCAGTTTTTATGTTGTTTATCTTGAGGATTTTTTAATTTACTACTATTGGCATCAGTTAGCAAAAAGATACTAATTACTGATATTTTTTCAGTACATACGTTTCGCATTAGATCAATTCATTGTTCAATGCTGTGAGCCCAACTAACCGGACAGTTGTATTATTTTTTTACAGTCAAAAGCTTATAATGAACTCATTATAATACTAAAAAAATAATAATAGTGCTGACAAGCAATTTATCAACAGTGTCAGTTGTTATTTTGATCTATGCGAGTTATTTTCTAAATATGAGTGTAAGTTTAAAGAAAATATGAACTTTATTGTCTTACAAGTCATGATGTTAAAAATGAAATTTTAGAAATTGTTTCTGACGTTGGTATTCAACGTTATGTTTCTCACAGAAACAAATTCTGTTTTGACTTGACTGCAAAATTCGAATAAAATTAAAAAGTTTTGAACTTTGCAAAGTTATAAGTCTAAAAAAAAGTTTACGTTCTATGAGAAACATATCGTTGAATACCCTAACTTACCAAAGACAAAAGTAGTTTATAACATGTACCTTATAATGTAAGTTTTTGGACGCTGACTTAGTGTCGACATGTTTTTAAATGCTATTTATTTTTTTGGAGGGAAGACCTCATTTGATAGGCCTACTCTCATGGCAGTCTTGTAATCCCCCCTCCCAGAACAAAATTTGTACCTCCGCCCACGGTAAATAAATAAAACCCAATAACCAGAACAAAAAAATCTTTATTTACTAAAATTACTTATGTACATTTCGATTACATAGTAATCATCATCAGAAGTATTAACTGTATAAAACAACTGTGGCGTAATGTTTAACATAAAGAAATGAAACCTCTCAACCACAAATAACTTTCTTATTTTATTTAAAACCTTATGTACATTTCGATTGCATAGCAATCATCCTCAGAGGTAATTTACAATGAAAATACTATTTTCATTGTAAATTACTTCTGAGGATGATTGCTATGCAATCGAAATGTACATAAGGTTTTAAATAAAAGAAGAAAGTTACTTGTGGTTGAGAGGTTTAATTTATTTATGTTATTCAGAAGTATTGTTTAAAATTAATTTTTTTCATTTATAGCAAAGGCCCCCACCCCTCTTCTCCTACATTTCTTAAATAGCGAAGGTCCCCACCCCTCTTCTCCTACATTTCTTAAATAGCGAAGGTCCCCACCCCTCTTCTCCTACATTTCTTAAATAGCGAAGGTCCCCACCCCTCTTCTCCTACTAACAATCTCGACCAATACGAGCAAGACTGTTGCTCATGTGTATTGTATTAATGTGAATGTGAGTGTATTACTAATTCTATTGTGTATTGGTGTTCTGTAGTGTGTTATTGTTTATAGAGTAGTTGCTCATTATGAGTTCGAATATCGTATTAGATTGTAGTGTGTTTTGTCGATTAGAAGTATTGTGGACAGTTGTGGTGCTTGTATATCTCGTAGTTTTCTGTTAGGTTTAGTTTGTTGCTTTTTTTGATGTAGTGAAGGACGTTTAGATTAGTGTCAATTCTAGTAAAGTTTGATTTGCGTTGTAAGTTTGTAAGTGTTCTTTCCAAGACATCAAAGGTCTCCTTGTATCGTATGGTAAAATTTCTCCCTGTTTGACCTATGTAGAACCTGGGGCAGTCTTTACACATAGATCTTACGCAAAAAATTAAAAAAAACACACACATAACTCCACACTAGATTCATTTGCCATAACCAACCTATTCACCAACAAACTCATCAAATAAACCATAAACAAATATCAATAGAAAACAACACATCAGCCAACATAACCAAAGAAATAATAACACTAACAGAAACTATCACATCTCAGAATTACTTCACATACAACAATTGCTGGAAAATATCAGTAAGTAGTGTTTTTCCCAAGTCATACCAATAAGAGTAAATTAAAATATTGCAATTCTGCGAATATTATCTTGCATGAGCACCAAAACTGAAACAATTATTTATCTCCATTTAGTCCAAAAATTTGAAAAACAATTAATTTTTTTCTGTTAAATTTATCACAATATCAAGTAATGTTTCTAAGGGTACCCTACACTAATACAGTGCTTGGAATCTAAAATGATAATTTATAAAAATAAGTATTTGACTGGTTTGGATTGAAATAACATTTTCATTCTACTACACTGTTGTTGCGATAGTTTTAATTTAATAGGACAAATGGTTTAAACTAGGGATGGGCCGATTCCGATTCTCGATTCCAGGAATCGTCGATTCTAGGTGGTATCGAGGAATCGTCGATACTCGATTCTTCATCCATAAAAGTGTCGATTCCGATTCCTATTTTGTTAATTATTAAAATATGCGTGTGGAGTAATTTATTACCAAAATTTATTATATTTGTGTGGAAAAATAATTAATTACCAACTATGTCTTATTTATGTATTAGTTGATTTGAATGAATTAAATGATTAAAGTAAACGAAAATATTATTATTTATGAAGCAACAGCAATCAAGATCGTAACCATTTCTGGTCGTTTGACATCGCTCGTCTCTCTCTCTCACTAAATGTCAGAACAAAACACAAAAAAGGTACAGTAAACACTCGATTAACCGTCACCGTCGGAACCGTGGCCATGACGGTTGAGCGAATAGACGGATAACAGAAACACTGTATTATTCCTCCGAAACTCAACCTTAATAAATTATATTATAGACAGATATCACTCTCACGGTAGAAGGTTTTGTGTAGCCTATTACATTAAAACAGAACTTTTAAAAGGTTTTGCCATATGACCAAGATGTTGACTAAATTAATTATTAGAGAACTAGCATGTAAGGTAATATAACTTGAAAGAATCGAGAATCGACTAAAGAATCGAGAATCGAAAGGAAAATTTTAGAATCGGAATCGGAATCGAAAATTTTAGGAATCGGCCCATCCCTAGTTTAAACAAATGTTTGACTTTTATTAGTAATTATTTGCGTAATTAAGTAAAAACTAACAACTTGCTTGGTGACGCGTTCCGAAACAGTCGTTTTATTGACGAATTTAATCCGCTAAGTTAATTAAAAGAACCAACTTTGATTTATACATGAAATAACTCTGACTTTTAGTTCCTAGCGACAATTTTTCTGACAGATTATACTGGATTTTTGTAGTAGCAACTGGTATGCTAGTAAAGCTGAATACTTAGTGCTAATAAATATTTACTTTAGAGGTTTAAATATTTTAGCAGCCAAAACATTTTCATTTTGACATTCAGTTCCTTTATACGGATGACACACGGGAGACAGACGGTTTTTAATGAAATAATACTCAGCCAACTTTAAAATTAATGCATGTTTATTTACACAAGATCAAAGCTCATTATTTGCCATTTTAGTTAACAAAGTTATTTGTGAAAAATAATGTCATCAAGGTGATGTCCATCATTTCGAATCCAAAACTCAAGTCTCTTCTCAAAATCCTCCATCACACGGACTAAAATCTCTGCAGGGTCGGCAGCAACTTCTTGAATGATTGCATTCTTCAACTCGTCCAAATTTCGTGGTTTGTGGTTATAAACACAGTTGTTAAGGTAACCCCACAGAAAAAAGTCACATACTGACAAGTCAGAAGAACTGGGAGACCAAGGAACATTGCCAAAACGTGAGATAATCCGGCCAGGAAACATGCGTCTAAGAACTGTCATTGAAGTGTTTGCGGTGTGAGATGTTGCATCATCCTGCTGGAACCAAACGCGTTTTAAATGGATTCGTCGTCTTCTTAGCTCTGGTTTCAAGAATGTTTCAAGCATATGAATGTAACGAACCGAGTTAACAGTAACTGTGGCCCCGTTCTCTTCGAAAAAATAAGGTCCAATAATTCCAACAGAGCCAAGAGCACACCAGACTGTGCGTAGAGAACGTTGGTGGATACAGTGTGGATACTCTGGAGCCCAGTAACGTAGGTTTTGCTTATTCACGCTCCCGTTTAAATGAAAATGAGCTTCATCGCTCATCAATAATATTTCATTTTCATTCGATTCCAAAATCACTTGCATTCTGTAAGCTAAGTCTTCTTGTTCAGCAAAATCAGTTTCCTTAAGTCGTTGGACAATGAGCATTTTGTAGGGATGGAATTTTAATTCTTTATGCAAAATTCGTCTAACCGATTCACGATTGATTCGTAACTCACTAGCATGGCGTCTAGCTGACCGTCCTGTGCTTCTGACTATCGCTTTCCTTACTCTTTCAACATTTTCTGGTGCCGTTACACTGCGTCTCGGGCCAGGATGCTTCTTAGCCAGTATGCTTCCAGTTGATCTGAAGTTTTCCACCCATCTGAGGATTGTGTTACAGCTCGCAATAGCTCCATGTCGACCGACATTAAACCGCGCACGAAACAATCGTTGCGTAGCAATAATAGACTCACCACTTTTCACTAAACTGTCATAGACAAACACTCGACACTGCAAGTCCCACTGCTCCATAGTGACTGAGTAAATGAAATGGCGTCTTGTGTAGATCAGAACTATGGTCTTGTGTAGACCACGACCCCCTCCCACCACCGCGCCCTCAGTACTACGCAGTTCAAAACCGTCCGTCTCCCGTGTGTCACCCTGTATATCTGTCTATCCCAACAATTAAAAGTTACTCCCAGAGACCAGATACAAGTTGTTCATATAATTTCAAAACGTCTGTTTTACTGATTGTGGTCAATGACTTTGTTCATGAAAAAGAAATTGAAATTAAAAAACCGTTCGTAATTCCAAAGAAGTTAGCAAAATAACATTTATACACGAAGCCATATTTATAACTGTATGAAGCAACTGTGGCGTAATGTTTATTTTTAAATAAATAAAACCTCTAAACCACAAATAGCATTTATTCAAACCTTATGTACATTTCGATTGCTCAGCAATCATCTTCAGAGGTAATTAAAAAATACAACTCTGAGTTGTATTTTTTAAATACCTCTGAAGATGATTGCTGAGCAATCGAAATGTACATAAGGTTTGAATAAATGTTATTTGTGGTTTAGAGGTTTTATTTATTTAAAAACGAAGCCATAAATTTATAAAAGTACGGAAAACGTGCCTACTCAGTAAAACTTACTTTTGGTTTTACATATACATCTATCAATTCGGAGGGATATCCCTACATCTCCCGAAACGGTCGTCCGCATGTAACATACTAAATACGTTCTACTATGAGCAAAATCGAGAGCAATCAAGAACTTAGGATTTCTTTGCCAACTTTTAACCTTGATTTCGCATAGCCAAGCCTGACTAAGAAAGTTCCTAACCTTTCTCACTAGGCCTACTATTGTCTCGTGACGAACTCTCTCTCCGACCTAATTCACACGTGAACTTGACTTTTTGTGGAATAATTTCTGGAAAACTTGAAAATACATTTACTCCACACCTGAAACTGTCTTGTAGAGCTGCTTGAAAGGATGAAAGGACGTACAGAGACAGTAAGTGCTACCGTTTGCTTGTTTTATTCTTGTGAAATATTATGAACCAAATGTTTTTTTTTATTGATTTCAAAATCTTTTCAGAAAAGTACTTGATTTGGTTAGTTAAATAATTTTCTTTTCGTTTCTACGATTTTCATCACATACCTTTCAAATTTATTTTACAATATTTGTATGTTATTATTTTTTTAAATAAGTAAGTACGGAAATAAACTTTAAAATTCATTTAAACCTAAAATTCAAAACATGGATCTTAAGGTGTCACGATGTAAATGAAAACCTATTTAATATTTAAAATTTCAACACACACACACACACACATAAATATATGTATATATATATATATATATATATATATATATATATATATATATATATATATATGTTATAACCTAAGTTATTTAAAATATCAGTCAGTCAGTCAGTCAGAGAAGGAGGGGGTTTGGTGGCCCCCGAGGTTATGCAGCGTCTGTCACGCGACAATGGCTGCGGGTAGGAATGTGGGAACAGGGCTTTTTGGTTCGGGCTGGATCTGAGGAGAGGTTTCTGAAAGGCAGGACGTTATAGTGGGTGGGACGGATCAGGTTTTAATGCTGGGGGACAACGTTTATTATTTATGTGGGACTGGGCTGACTGACTTTTTTTTTTTTTTTTTTTTTTTTTTTTTACATGACATAAATTTTTTGCACATGTGTTTACATGTGTGTAGAGAAGGTGTTGTGATATATGAGTGTAGTAATGTGTAATATTTAACATAAAGAAATTGAGTTAGGTTGGGGTGATAGTGCGTTTAAGATTGTTGTTATGGAGGGTCTAGAAGGATTCTGGGACGGGGGCGGAAGATGGGAGGGGGTCCAGACATATCGCTGATGTTCCGGATATGAGGGTAGCTGGAGCTTTCGGCAGTGCCGAAGAGCTTTGAGGAGAGGGACCGGACGAAATCTGATAGGGTGGGAGCGTGAAAGGAATGACGGAATTTAAAATATAACTTTTCCCTTAGGTTATATATTTAATTACCTTAACACTCTTTTGTCTCACCTTCAGGTTTCTAATTATTTAACTCCAATATCAATTTTAACATCACGCATTTATTCTTGATACTTAATTAATACACATTATACCCATTTACCTTAATACTATTTGGGGACAAGAGTGTTAACTAACTAATATTAACCTAGTATTAAGTATTATCCTTAACTAATATTACAAATACAATAAAAAGGTGAACTCTTGAGGCTTTAGGTTATTACAATAAAGTTTAATAATGACAGTGTTAATTTCTCTTTCTTTGGGGTCGTTATTATGGATCTTTTTATAAATTAATGCGTGGTGAAAAAACTAGATTAATATTTTATACTAATGAATGTAAAATTATTCTGAATTTCCCGTTTATAAAGCTCTGTTGGCTAATTTTAATGTAAGAAGTAAGTACTTATTGTTTGTTGAGTTCCTGGGATATTGACCGTTGATAATGCCTCGATGCACTTTCACACAACTAACTTATTTTTCCTAATTCTTTACTAAATTATTTACGTCGCACTTTTTTAAATTATACAAACACAAAAATTACATTTCCCTTAATTCTATTATCGAAATTTACCCATTATTAACATTACTGACACTTGGTCCCCCCAATACGTCTGCCCTCTTCTGAAGTTCCTCCAAGACTCCCCGATCACTTCCTTTTCCAACCTCTCATCATCTCTCCCCCCTCACGCATTTTTAGTTAATTTGGTTATTCTCACACCCATCTACAAAGAGCCTTCCCTAACGGTACAGTGTTATTATAACCCAGGTATATTGGTCCTTGGAAAGTCCTATCTTAAAATAGTTGGACCCTTACAAGTTTCCCGCAGCCCTCTATGTCTACCTCGAATTAGAATAATGGTTAAGTACTTTGTCCGTAATTTTAGGAACTATTCTTGTTGATTTTGCTTAATATTTCTTCCGACTATTTTTTTTTTTTATATAAACTGATTTTATTCTTTAGCCTCATGCGTGTATGTCATAATATATAGGTCTATATATATATATAATAAGCAAATAGGGTTTAAACATAAAATTCCCAGGATCTTATTTGTTTAAGGCCTAACAAAAGTTTTTATAAATAGCATAAACCTGTTAAATTTCTAATTGTAATAGAGTTCGTTAAAATCTATGGAAGTTTTAAATTTGCTTAATATAAAGTTTTCTAAACTTTGTGAAAGTGTTAAATAAATACATTCCTCTGACAAAACACTTAAAATCAATAAATCATTATTTATTATCGTAACTTTAAACCTTTTTAATCTATCGTAACTTATATGATTTCTAATTTTAAGTTTATTTGTTACTAATTAAATAACGCCTGCTAGTAAATAGTTGCCTAAACATAACACTTGGAAAATAAACGAATTTATTATATTAAATGTAACATGGAACGTAAAAACCAGCCGATCTGTCCAGCGTGCCGTAGCTTCGCGATCTTTTCCTTATTTTAGAGAAAAACTCTCCGACATTTTCACTTTATTAAGTCCCAGCTTGGCAGTGGCATCCAGGCCCCCACTTACCACGAGAAAAAATAAAAAATTTTTAAATAAATTTAAAATGACAAAAAAAAATATTATATGTTTAACTGAAATTTAGGTTTAGGGTAATCCGAACGACAACAGAAAATAATATTTACCCTACTTGTAAATTGAATTCTCTGAGTCAGTATTTGCTCTTGTGAACGGACTGTAACAGCCTATATTTATTCTAAACGCGACATCCTCCGTTATATAATATACATGGTTTTATTACATTTATTTGTGTCTAAAGTAACCTGTTTTAAGAGCCTTATTAGGCTTTAGGTAGCATTAAAATGTGAGCAATTTTTAAATGTTATTTTAATTTTTTTTTTATCTTAGCATTTCTCTCTGCGGTAAAATACGGGAAACGGACAGTCTGCCAGCGGCAGTTTATGACCCCTGTCAAGAAGCAGGGGCCGGACAATATGCCAGCCGCAGGTACATTGTGGGGGTTACAGTGGATGTAGGGGAGGGGGTTGCGAGAGAAGAAGAGAAAGCTCTGACTCGTATAAACTTCGCACAAGTGTGGTTGTAAGCGACCCATGACTAAACCATTCTTGAAATACTATTGTCTTACATGACCGGATGAAATGCCTGATGTAACGCTAATAGCTTACATTATTTTAGTCACTTCATTTGTTATTTGTTAGTTTTACAATTTTAAATACTTTAGTTTATACTACTTTGCTTTACTTTACATACAAATTAGTTAATTTAGCCATGAACGTAAATAACACTACAAACAACCAGTCCATATACTTAAAATGATCACCTCAATGTGAAACCTTGTGCAAAAAAAAATATATATATCTTTTCCATTGAGCCTCCTAAGAACCTTTTTAAAAGTAAATACTTTGTGTGCCAGATGTTAAAATAGTAAAGTCATGTGTTAATTTATGTAAATATGCTTTAAGTTTTTGTTCGTGTTGTTTGGTGTAGTGTGTTTACATCTAATATTTCACAGTTTCTTTACATTATTTTCATTTCTTGAGGGTTTACCATAGACAATGGCAATGGGTTTAGCCACAGAGGATAGAGCAAATGCGGTTTTAGGTCGCTAAATTTTAAAAAAATGGACTTTTTATCTCTTCAGTATAATTGGTGAGTCTTTCAATCAACAATTATGATTGACTTTGGTCGTGTCAAGATTACTTTCTTTCATAGTTTTATGAAAATAATTAAATTAGGCCTACACTTTTTCGACAACGAACAAAATGGGGCAAAGTAGTATCAAAGGCCGACCCGTCAAACTAGTTAGAAAGGCGAGTTGGATTACCAAGAACCTCTTAAACTCTAGGTCTACCCACTGGAGTGGAAAGTCTATTCCGTCTCTTTATCTCACTTCCCCTTTTTGAGAGAGTGAGGGAGAGAAAGGGGGCTGACTGGCAGTAAGTCCTAAAATGTATTAACTACCAGGCTACCCTCGTCAAACCAAA
>JBAIZL010000001.1:229937055-229954555 GCA_036971475.1 Prosapia bicincta | reverse complement strand
GAGTTGAGCACAAACTCAACATGATGTAGAGAGTTGTCTAACAGCTGAATGCTGTGTAGAGAAGTATCTATAGGCTACACGATGTAAAGAGGTGAGCACATACTCAACACGATGTAGATAGTTGTCTAATTGCTGCAAGCTGTGTAGAGAAGTATCTATAAGGTACACGATGTAAAGAGTTGAGCACAAACTCAACATGATGTAGAGAGTTGTCTAACAGCTGAATGCTGTGTAGAGAAGTATCTATAGGCTACACGATGTAAAGAGGTGAGCACATACTGAACACGATGTAGAGAGGTGACTACAGGCTACCATTTGTGAATATATCTATCTACTAGCTGTCTACAATGTAGGGAATATCTAGTACTGCATGATTTATTGAGAGATGTGTCTACAAAGAAAAATCAGTGTAGACAAGTGTTATCTTCTTCTATTTAAATAGATGTTTATTAGATAAACGCTATGTAGAGAGCGGTTTACTATCTGCATAATATTTATCGTTGTCTCTAAATTTAAACTCTGTGTAGACAAGTGTCTATTAGTTGCATCCAATGTAGATATTGTTTATTAAGTGAACTCTGTGTAGAGAGGTTTTTATTATCTGCATAATTTATAGATACGAGTCTACGTACTAAAATATGTGTAGATAGGTGAATATTAGTGGTACGCCATGTAGATAGATGTTTATACCACATTTCAACCTGTCCTGAACTGGACGACCAGCTGTCCAGAACCGGTCGTTACTGGGAGGCTCGACGCCGAATGGTTCAACAGCCAAAGGCGGGCATTGGATAAAGTAAAGTAAAGTAAAGATAGATGTTTATCAGGTGAACGCTGTGTAGAGAGGTGTTTACTATCTCCATAATGTGTAGAGATGGGTCTACTTAGTAAAGTATGTGTAGACACCAGTTTACTAGTTGCATGCAATGTGGAGAAATGTTTATTACGTTAATGTCGTATGAAGAGGTGTTTACTATTTGTTGCCGTGTAGAGAGGTGCATATTAGCAGTCCTCTGTGTAGATTATTGTTTACACTACTATGTTTTACATAATTATGTAGATGTTCACCGGGAATAATTCATAATTAAAAGATGAGTATTAAAGAGATAAAAAATACCCGAGATCATAGAAAACGGTCGAGAGATAAAATAATTGGATGGTCGATCGTTTAACCGTAGGAACGAAGGTAATTGAAACTCGTAACTCGGATCAAAACCCGGTGGGAGAGAACGAGGATCTATTTCTCGGCGATAATAGCTACTATTATCTCTTTGTTATCCCCTTATACCTTCAACAAACAGCGTATTGGGACACTATTGCACCCACTCTAGTCTACTAATTGGTGATACAAATTCTTAAAGAAATATGTTGATATTGTTTTATCACTAAAGGTAATTTTATATGCTTTCGAAAAGTACAACTGTCTTCGCAACTAGCGCAACCACCTGTTGAAAGCATCGACAGCTTTAGAGATACAGTTTTCTCTACAAATGATCTGTTGAAAGCTGACGTAATGAGATGCAGTTGTATAAACACTGTACCGTCACCATGTTGTGTCTATTTGCAGAATGTTTCATCCATTCTCAGTAATAAAGCAATATTAACGATCTGCACAAAGTAACAAACCTCACCTTTGCGGTTACATGCTTTTTCAGTTACTACCAAGATTGAAATTCATTGAAGTTGTTTTACGAAAATAAAAAAAAATGAAAAGCGTTATTTAAATACAGCTGTAGAATTACACCGTACAGTATTATATAAATGTAATTGATTTCGATTCCATGAGAGCCCTCCAGCAGTACCTATTCTCAACGTTAGTTGCATTCTTGGAATAGTATTTTCTTACAACATCCGGCCTAATGACATCCTTGGTGGCAGAGTATGTTTGGGAAGCAAAGTTACAGAACAGATGTGGACTGGGCCCTGGCTTTGACTAAGCCACGGAGGGACTCAATGAATCACTCTCAACCTATTTACGACAGATTTTATGTCGGAAAAACAAGCAATGCGCCTAGAACTTCCGTCTTGTTCCACATTCTTCTCACTGTACCACCTACCCCAAGCTGATCTACATGACTGTACTTCTCTTCTTTATTCACCAATAAGTAATTTCTGTTTTAGTTATTTGTCATAGAATTTCATTTTAGAAACTTAATCTATGTTCCTTCAAAATAAGCAAATCTTCTTTGTCTGAATTTACTTGATTTAACTTTTTTCATTTCATTTACTGTTTAATTACACAATTACATTGTTTTGTCTTTATTTTGAAACACTAGTGGAAGTAGTAATGTAAAAACATTTCAATTCTTAATGTTTACTTTACATTTTATAGAATTTTGCAATGAAATGTAATTTTTTTCAATTCACTCTCTTAATGTTTTATCTTTAATGAGTTCTTTTAATTTTTTTCATTTTTTCTGATAGTTTTTTAATTTTTTTTGTAGATACCTTTTTACGTACGTAGCTCTCTCATGTGATTAGCTTCATTCGCTATAATACTTAATATGAGTTGAAGTATAAAACGTATATTACCAAATAATACGGCTAATTTTACTACTGTATGTTGTATTCACTAAAAGCCACTTAGACTGAAGTGTACAACTTTCTTCACAGTGGGCTATAGGTGTCGCCGCGAGTGTCTTAGTCCGCCGGTGCCAAATTATGAAATTATATGAGTTGAAGTATAAGTATGGTCAAGTAAATTTGTGTCCTGAAGTCTGAGAGATGGATAAAAGCCATGACTCTTCTCTGACTTAGATTTGACCTCTATAATAGTTGCTTTTGCCATTTTATAAACTTTATTCTTTATTTAACACAACTAATTTCCGTTCTCAAAACAAGGTTTCATTCCGAAATCAGGGAACTTCCTCACGTTCTTAAAATACTTGGCTATGTTTGGTCCTATAATGAGCTGCAACAAAGTCGTATGTTTCATTCAGTATTGCGTTGGTGGCACACCGGAAACATCACACCAAAAACCAAAGTCTCGGAAGTTCTTGTTAAAGTAGAACAAAATGCAGTTCGTGACAAAGAGTATTAAAAAAATTTAGTTTCGATTGAAGATAAAATATTCAAAATTGCTGAGTAATTGTTGTTATCCCATTGTGAATAAATTGGAAAAATACAGTCTTAAGTTTTGCATATTGTTGAGATCAATCATACCATAGTCAAGTGACATTGGGTGGGATTATAGAAAAACCGTTTTGGATACAAACAAACGCTTTATTTCATGTGACAATGATTGACTTACTTTGGTAAGCCTACATGCTGTTAATTTTAATCCAGTCACCTTTTTCGAAACTGTTGAGCGATTCAGTTTGTTTTCAAGCTCAACTGAAGGAAATGTATGATTAATCTTGAAATACTCTGTCATCGTTGTCAGAGGAAGGACATATGCCTTAGAGAAATTGAGTGATACACCACCTGAAACCATTGAACCATGCACGGTGAAGCGTTGCTGATAAATATTATTGAAATATTCAATTTTGTGAGTTTACTACTTTTCTGGACTGAAGTCCTTCCAAAGATTGATAATAGTCAAAAGGTATTTCGTTTACCTGTGTAGTAACCAACTGCACGGAGAACTCGCTGAATGGAGAGAAAACCATCGTGATGAAATAGTAAAAAAATCTACTAATAAATATGACAAATGGGGATTGCCTAACGGTAGAAGAGCAAGAATTAAGGAAAAGTACCTGGAGTCGTAGCAGTGGTTGTCGGATGTTCAAGAAAAGACGAAGTGAAACGAAGTATTATAAATATCCTAGACAAACTAAGGAATTGGACTTGCGTTTTGGCTTTCTTAGTAATTTTAAAAGATTACTTACATCTAGGGACCTCAAATGAAAAAAAGGTAAAAGTACTGAAAAGAAAGAGGGCCTCGGAGAAAAATGGGGTCAAGATTTAAATGGTAGGGAGTTATCTGAAGACATAAAAGGTATTGGAGTTCTTTTAAGGCTATCAAAACCTAATAAAAAGATCTCGACCTGAAAATACCTATCTTTTTTCTCTTATCTGCAATGAGACATATAGGTCTTGATCGAGGCACTTAGACTTATTCTAACAATACCAGTGGCTGTGGCATCATATAAAAGACCGTTAAGTAAACTCAAACTAAAAAAAGCTATTCACTTCCTACTGCGACTCTGGAGAGACTTAAAGGGGCAGCGAATGATTGAGACTCCATTAGTTGACGAATTTGTTTCAATAAAAGCTAGGAAAGCTCACGTATTATGGAACAAAATAACAAATGGCATTTGAAGTATAAATAACATACAAGTTTAGAGATAGAGACCTAATTGTTATCATAAATATAATACCATTTTAGATTCGTAATATACTCGTCTACAATTCTGTTAGGAATATTATACCATTTGAGTACATTCTTCTGCCTTTCCTAACCTCAAAACATTATTCTTCGTGGACGCGTTTTTCATTAAGTCCATTATCAAAACTTTAAACTGAACTGTTCACCCAAGTACGGCCTCAAGATTCGGGTGAACAGTACAGTTTACAGTTTTGAGAATGGAGTTAATCCGAAACGCGTTAACGAGGAGTGGTTTTAGGAAAGGCAGAAGAATGTAACTAAATTTATATCATTTAAGATATTAAATTTACCTGTTTTCGTAGTTGGAATATATTTTTAATAAAATTTTGTGTAAAATCTTTTTTTTTTAGTTATACTCGTATCTACCCTAAACACAGAGTGCAGTTAAGCTATTGTATTTTACCAAATATTTTTGATAAATTTAAATGCTCTTCATCAAAAGCAAAGAATGGTTCCATTTTGAAAATAATTGTGACGTAAGCAATACCTAAATAATAAATACCAGAATATAGCTTACTTCATGGAAACAGCGTCAAACGTAATTTCTGAGAGTTACATCCATTATGTAACTCGGATATAGTTCAACAGAAAGTATCACAGTTTATTGGAAATGTTGGAAATGAATTGAGTTTTCATTATCACAGTTTATTGGAAATGTTGGAAATGAATTGAGTTTTCATTTTTGTTTTTTTTCTTTCTTAGAGTTTGACTACCTCAGGTGCTGGTTGCGTTAAGCACGGCATTGACCATATTCATCCTATTCTAACTAATTAGGGCTAAGCAGTGAGGAAACGTATTGACTACTAAAAGCAAAAATTTACTTAATCTGTCCCTCCCGATGTTAAACGTCAGCTGTGGAGATGAGTTAGGTTAGGTTAAGATATCTCGTTACCTAAAAGCAACAATTTACTTAATCCGTCTTTACCGATGGTAAATATCAGCTGTGGAGATGAGTTAGGTTAGGTTAGGCACATCTCGTTACCTAAAAGCAACAATTTACTTAATCAGTCTTTACCGATGGTAAATATGAGCTGTGGAGATGAGTTAGGTTAGGTTAGGCACATCTCGTTACCTAAAAGCAACAATTTACTTAATCCGTCTTTACCGATGGTAAATATCAGCTGTGGAGATGAGTTAGGTTAGGTTAGGCACATCTCGTTACCTAAAAGCAACATTTTACTTAATCAGTCTTTACCGATGGTAAATATCAGCTGTGGAGATGAGTTAGGTTAGGTTAGGCACATCTCGTTACCTAAAAGCAACAATTTACTTAATCCGTCTTTACCGATGGTAAATATCAGCTGTGGAGATGAGTTAGGTTAGGTTAGGCACATCTCGTTACCTAAAAGCAACATTTTACTTAATCCGCCCCTCCCGACGGTAAACGCAAGTTGTAAAGATAGGTTATGTTAGGTTAGGCACTCGTTATCTAAAAGCAACAATTTACTTAATCCGTCTTTACCGATGGTAAATATCAGCTGTGGAGATGAGTTAGGTTAGGTTAGGCACATCTCGTTACCTAAAAGCAACATTTTACTTAATCCGCCCCTCCCGACGGTAAACGCAAGTTGTAAAGATAGGTTATGTTAGGTTAGGCATATCTCGTTATCTAAAAGCAACAATTTACTTAATCCGTCTTTACCGATGGTAAATATCAGCTGTGGAGATGAGTTAGGTTAGGTTAGGCACATCTCGTTACCTAAAAGCAACAATTTACTTAATCCGTCTTTACCGATGGTAAATATCAGCTGTGGAGATAAGTTAGGTTAGGTTAGGCACATCTCGTTACCTAAAAGCAACATTTTACTTAATCCGCCCCTCCCGACGGTAAACGCAAGTTGTAAAGATAGGTTATGTTAGGTTAGGCATATCTCGTTATCTAAAAGCAACAATTTACTTAATCCGTCTTTACCGATGGTAAATATCAGCTGTGGAGATGAGTTAGGTTAGGTTAGGCACATCTCGTTACCTAAAAGCAACAATTTACTTAATCCGTCTTTACCGATGGTAAATATTAGCTGTGGAGATGAGTTAGGTTAGGTTAGGCACATCTTGTTACCTAAAAGCAACAATTTACTTAATCCGTCTTTACCGATGGTAAATATCAGCTGTGGAGATGAGTTAGGTTAGGTTAGGCACATCTCGTTACCTAAAAGCAACAATTTACTTAATCCGGTTTTACCGATGGTAAATATCAGCTGTGGAGATGAGTTAGGTTAGGTTAGGCACATCTCGTTACCTAAAAGCAACAATTTACCTAATCCGTCCCTCCCGACGGTAAACGCAAGTTGTAAAGATAGCTTAGGTTAGGTTAGGCATATCTCGTTAACAAACGAGTGCAACGACTAGGTGCAGTAACACTTCTGGTTTCTAACAAACTGTCTAATTGGTGGCGTCACCGCGCAGAATGGCAATCACATGTAAAGGCACGACCACTACCTCTATACGGAAACATTTTGCAATTAGTATCGATATTGTGTTTCATTTTTGTTGCGGTCTTTTCATATACTACATACAACTATTTACAAACTAGCCCTATAAGTTTCTTAAGAGCTTATTTTAGAATAAATATAAACACTGAATGAAAAATAAATGCTACTTTATTACTAAGAAGCTAATTTTCTAGATTAAAACTTGGTTCAAATTTTAAAAAAACAAATATGTGGATCGCTATGTGGTGATCTTCATGAGTGTCTTCTGCTTGGAGATGTCGGGTAAAGTGGTGACACTTTTTAAAGGCAGGTTTTCGATAGTGTCAAAGAGTGTGTGTGATTTGTATTGTGTTTGTTCGTTTAATATATTTGTACTCTGTGTTTTTGTGTGTCTGTAAATATCATATTGTTCCAGTGTGTTGAAATCTGGTCCTTTTTTCTCAACGTGTGAGATTTCTAGGTTATGGTAAATGTCTGTGTATTTGTGTCCTGTTTCTTTTATGTGATTGTAAAATGTTGAGAGTTCTGTTTGTGTTCTTCGACTCTTTGTTTAAAGCTGCGACCTGTTTGTCCAATGTAGAATTTGTTACATTCGTCGCAGTTTAGTTTGTATACGCCTGGCGCTTGTAGTTTATCTTTGTTGTTGGTGTCATGTTTTATTTTGTATTGTAACTTATTAGCTTTGTATGCTATTTCGTATCCTTTTTTTGAAATTTGCGGGCTATTTTATTTGTTGTTTTGTTTGTTTTATGGTCATGTGATGTGTTTGTTTTCCCTGTCTGTAGTGTTAATTTTAGTGGTTTTTTTTATATTGTGTCATAGTTTGTCTATTATTGTGGTGTTTTATCCATTTGTGTATGCTAAATATTTAATGGTGTCTAGTTCTTTGTTTATGTTTTCTGTGGTAATTGGAACTTCTTTAAATCTGTGGAGCATGGATTTGAAGGCAGCGTTTGTGTTGGATAGGGTGGTTTGAGGTGGTGTGGATAAGTGTCTGTCGTTGTGGGTTTCCTGTAAATGTTGAAGCTGTGTTTTTGTGTGTGACTTTTTGTTATGGTTAGACCGAAAAGTTTAGGGATCGGTTGGTTTCAATATCTGAGATGAAGTGGAGTTTTCGGTGTATTTTATTAGTGTAGGTGAGGATTGTCGAGTGCTGCTTCTGTATAGTGTTATGATACCATCGACGTATCTGTGCCAGTAAATGCCAACAAAAAAGGACCACATCTCAACACACTGGAACAATATGAACTTTACAGACACACAAATAACACAAAGTACAAACATATAAAACGAACAAACACAATACAAATCACACATACTCTTCGATAATATCGAAAACCTACCTTTAAAACCGTCATCACTTGACCCGACAACTCTAAGCAGAAGACACTGATGAAGATCGCCTCATAGCGATCGAAAACGTTCTGTCTCAGTAAGTTTTCACAAACTTTAAGTTCGGATAATCATAAACAATTATTAAAGGGATTACTTAAGATTCACCGAACGCAATTAACTACAAAATTCAAGAATTTAATAAGAATGTTTACACACTAGATTAGTTAAACAATACAATTAAACAAAATATTATTTGAAAATAACTTTAACAAAATAAAATCCGCGGAATAGGGTAAAAATACGTTTATGAAAATCAAAATGCAAAAGTATGTTTACTATTTAATGAAATATTATTACTTTATGTAAAATCAAATTTAATTGGAAATTTAAAAAACAAATAATAATTATTTTAAATACAATGCTGCTAAAGTAAAGCAATTAAATAAAGTATTAAGTACCCAAATCTTCAATATTATATCACGTTAAAGGATTATAATAGCTGGATCCAATTTCGTAATTAAAATCTCATTTTTGCAACATCACCATGGCAACATTGTCACTCGTTTCTAGACTTTCCTAACAAAATGTTTTCCTCTAGAAAGTTCAAAAGTTTTATTTATTCTATTACTTTGCCGGCCTATCTCAATATTAAATAACTCTAAAAATGTTTCTGAACGTCTGTGTTGCAACGGGTCATTCTTCTTTTATTTTTTAAATTAAATTATTCCACGTACTTACTTCTTCTCTATTTTTATTTTACCCTAACTTCCCTACTCATCTTTTTCGTTTATCAATGTTCTTCTTACTCCTTTCATATTTACATTTATTGATTATTCCGCGAGACTCTTTCTTACCTGGTAAGTATTAGGACTTACGTATTTGCTTCTATCCCTAACTCTAGGCCTACCTAATACTTACCAGTTACCCTACAATGGTATAATGACCTAGGAGAGATTTCGTTCAGAGAGATTAGCGGAGTATTTCCCTATACTTGCATAACTCTCGAGGTGGGGTGTCTGCTTTTTGAGATGTTTGCTACTTGAAATCCTTTTAGTAAGAAACTGTGAAACTATATGTCACTAAGCTATACCACAACTAACAACAGCTGATTGCAAAATACTAATTTTATATTTATGAGATGGTAAACATGCACACATTTACAGGCACTATTTATTTATTTTATTAGCCATTATTACCAACTTGACAACACTTTAAAACAATCATGAACCTCTTTAATCTTAGTATAATAAATTAATCTTATATTATCCCTTTAAATTATGAAATTTTAAATCATTAACTTTTATAAAACAAACATTAACATAATTTTTGTTGAAAATGTTTGATCCAACACCTTAAATAACAAATTAAAATAATCTCTTGCCTTTCCTTTTGGTTCCATATAATTATAAACAAATTAAAATAAACATAACACATATTCTTATATTGTTTTTTCAATTTTCTGTTTGGTTAATTTTCTGATAATTCTAGTTCTAACAGTTATTAATAACTAATTTATATTCCCATTTCACAAAATCTTATTCTCAGAACAAACATTTAGATAATTTTCTAGACCATAAATACTTCAAGAACTGTCTTAATACTTATTTTCATATATTTCTTCAAAAATTCTAATTGTCCAGACAATTTCTTATATAATTTTAAATATCATAAATATTAGTGGATTTTCATAATTATTATAAATATATATATATATATATATATATATATATATATATATATATATATATATATATATACAATAATACCCCGTACTTATGCGCACTATGCGATAGGTGGGAAAGTTGAAGATTTTCTCTTCTCAAGCAGAATTTCCTCATAATTGGCTAATATTTTTTTTGCTCCTTGTTTTGTATCAGAAAAGCACTCTTCGTTGGAGTCTATGCTTTCCAAAATTTGTAAGCCTTGCTCAATTAAACTAAGGCCTTTTGTCAAGTTTCTAACCCTCATTTTATCATCTACGTCAACTAAGTCTAAAGATCTGGGTTTTTAAGGTCTTACTCTTGCTCACGCATTTCTATGAGCTCATCAATTGTCAGTTCTTGGTTGTGCGAATTTAGCAGTTTTTGAACGTCATCATTATCCACTTCTAAATTTAGTTGTTTGGCAAAAGCGACAACCTCTTCAACACATCAGCAATTTCGTCAGACTCTGTCACTGATTCCGCTTTAGATTCAGTGGCGAAAAAAAGAACACAGCTTTTTCCAAACGCCATTCAAAGTTTTTTGCGAAATTTCATTCCAAGATGGTCCAATGACTCTCACTGCATCTAAAACATTGAATTGTTTCCAAAAATCTTTAACAGAGAGCTTGTTGTACTGTCTCATAGCTTCATGCAGATGCGCAAATGATCTGCATGTGTAATAAGCTTTAAATGTTTTGATGACCCCCTGATCCATCGGTTGAAGAAAACTAGTTGTGTTTAGTGGCAAAAATGTCACTTTCACACTTGTGACGAAATTAGTTAAAGTAGAAGGGGGTGGCCAGGTGCATTGTCAATTAATAGCATCACTTTAAAAATAATTTGTTTAGACCTACAATAACGTTCGACTTGAGGTATGAAATGATGAGCAAACCAGTCCTCAAAAAGGCTTCCGATTCGACTTCCAAATAACGGGCAAGCCAGCTTTATCCACGATGAATATGGTTTCGCTGGTATAGCCACATTCTATCAAAGCTTTAAATATTTCTGGAAACAATGACACAACCTCTTTATCAGCACTTGCTGCCTCTCCACTTTCTGCAATACTGTGCCAGTTACAACGGCTTTTAAATCGACTGAACCAACCGTAGCTAGCTTTAAACATTTCATCCTTAGCTACTTCTCCAGCTTCTTCTTTTAATTTGTCAAAATTCAGTTTAGGTTGAGAAGAAATCGTGTTCTGGTCAACAGGACAATTTTTCGCAGGACAACGCATAATTGAGCTTGCTGACGATGCGGACTGAGCGAGACACGCTCTCGCGACGCTACGACGCGACAGCCACACGGCGCCTTAAGGTTGAGTCATCATAATTTAAAATCACGTAACTTTGGAATGGCGTAAGACGGGGTAGTGTAAGTCGAGGTATTATATATATGGTATGACAAATAACAGAAACTTAATAACAAAAAACTTTAACAGAGATTTTAGACAAGGTTTTATCTATAAAAATGATGACTGAATTTGAGTTATAATAATGTTAATGTATCGTTTCAAGTTAGGATATGTTACAGGACGCCAAAAAGATATAGCCTGTAACTAGGGATGGGCCGATTCCGATTCTCGATTCCAGGAATCGTCGATTCTAGGTGGTATCGAGGAATCGTCGATACTCGATTCTTCATCCATAAAAGTGTCGATTCCGATTCCTATTTTGTTAATTATTAAAATATGCGTGTGGAGTAATTTATTACCAAACAAAATTTATTACCAAAATTTATTATATTTGTGTGGAAAAATAATTAATTACCAACTATGCCTTTTTTATGTATTAGTTGATTTGAATGAATTAAATGATTAAAGTAAACGAAAATATTATTATTTATGAAGCAACAGCAATCAAGATCGTAACCATTTCTGGTCGTTTGACATCGCTCGTCTCTCTCTCTCTCTCTCTCTCTCTCACTAAATGTCAGAACAAAACACAAAAAAGGTACAGTAAAAACTCGATTAACCGTCACCGTCGGAACCGTGGCCATGACGGTTGAGCGAATAGACGGATAACAGAAACACTGTATTATTCCTCCGAAACTTAACCTTAATAAATTATATTATAGACAGATATCACTCTCACGGTAGAAGGTTTTGTGTAGCCTATTACATTAAAACAGAACTTTTAAAAGGTTTTGCCATATGACCAAGATGTTGACTAAATTAATTATTAGAGAACTAGCATGTAAGGTAATATAACTTGAAAGAATCGAGAATCGACTAAAGAATCGAGAATCGAAAGGAAAATTTTAGAATCGGAATCGGAATCGAAAATTTTAGGAATCGGCCCATCCCTACCTGTAACATTTAAGTTACGTCTATAGCTTAATGCTGTAATTTAACATACTCAACAGAGAACATCTAAGTCAGAGAAAAAAAGGAATCAAATCGAAACAATGAAAATAAAGGATGCATCGAAATCCTGATCTGATCAAGAAAATAAATGTTCACTTCGAAGAAAACCTAATCTAAAAAAATCATGAAAATTAAACTTAAATGTCGTGTACCTTGAGATTTGTAATTTGAAGTAGTACATATTTTTAGTCACTAGATGGCAGAGGTGTTGGCTTAGCCTTCCTTTATTATATGACCTGACAGGTGTAGGGAGTTACATAAATAGATGTTTTTTTTCTGGCGAAAAATTGAATAAGGTTTTGGTGGCTTATAACGATTTTTAGGATTAAGAACTACAATTAAACTAACACTACTAAGAGGGAAATACTAACTATTCAAAGATGGGCACACACAAAAAACAAAAGCTTAATTAAAATTATTACGGACTTTAAACAGACGTAATAAACGTCTTGTTTAATAAATGTACATTTATATAATAGGTAAACATAAAAGTAAAGTGTATAAGTAATTAAAGTAAAAGAGAGAAAATTTAAAACTATCTTAAATTAAATTCATGTGGTTTAAAGGAAAAAACAAAAGGTAAAGAAAAAATCTGGAAAATTGTATAGAATGTATTGATATGAACATTAATAATACTGACTTGACGATTTACAAGTATGCTGATATGGCAACTCTACTCTGCACCTAAAGAGAAAGTCACATTACTGAGTGCTTATTCTAATGTGGACTTCATTTTTCATCTATATAGTTTGACTTTGCAAACATTGTAAACTACTAAACCTTCCCTGAGGACCAAATACAACCTCTCTCAAGAACAAATAAATGCTCTCTTAGCCCCAAAGAAATTCTACCTTATATCAAATAGATCCTCCCTCAGGATTAAACACATCCTTCCAACTTCCCTGAGGACCAAATACAACCTCTCTCAAGAAGAAATATATACTCTTTTAGCCCCAAAGAATTCTACCTTATACCAAATAGATCCTCCCTCAGGACTAAACGCATTCTCCCAACCTCCCTAAGGAGCAAATACTACCTCCCTCAGGACAAATAAATCCGCCCTAAACCCAAATATACCCTCCCTTAGGATGAAATACATCTACCCTCAGGACAAATACACCCTCCATTAAGTCCAAATACATTCTCCTTCAGGACCAAATACATCTTCCTTCAAGATAAATACATCCTCCTTAATATCAAATACATGCCAAACAAATATTGCCCCATGTCAAACACATCCTCTATCAGGACCAAATACAACCTGGCTCAGGCCAAATACATCCTCCGTCAGGACCAAATAGATCCTCTCTCAGGACCAAATACAACCTGGCTCAGGCCTAACACATCCTCTCTCAGGACCTAATACAACCTGGCTCAGGCCTAACACATTCTCTCTCAGGACCAAATACAACCTGACTTAGCCCAAATACATCCTCCGTCAGGACCAAATAGATCCTCTCTCCGGACCAAATACAACCTTGCTCAGGCCAAATACATCCTCCATCAGGACCAAATAGATCCTCTCGGAGGACCAAATACATCTTCCCTCAGAACCAAATTCATGCTTCAGTACGCCACTTGACGGTTACTCTGCGCTCAGGAAACGACCAGTGCTTTCATGTGTCATTGGAACCGCAACCCTCTCTTGCATGGTAAAAATCATCGCGAGTCTAACACTTTGTTTCACTTGAGAAAATACCTTTCTAATTTTAATTCAAATACAGCCCTTGAATAAAATGAGTACCTCACAGTACCTCGTACGAAATTCTCTTAATAGAACCTTGTGTTTATCTTTTCTTTGTGTTTACCAGCTCTGGTAAAATTACCGCGTTTGTAATTAGCCTACACCACCAGCAATGGTTCACTCTGGGGTATCTGATTACGCCAGGAAATAAAGTTATACGACTTCGATTACTGTCGAAAGTCTTCAAGATGTTTACGATTACATCGCCTGTGAAAGGAAAAGAGTTCCAAAAGTCCCAAATAAAAACTATCCAAAAGTTCGGAAAGTCATAAACTATTGTTTAAGTGATTAATTAAATTTAATAAATTAAAACAACTCTTTGGCGTTTGCAATTGTTCGGTTGTAGGCTACATCTTGAGGTTTTTGATTACTCGCAGCATTAAACCAAGTGAGAATCATACTACTGGAAATAGGCTATCAGAAAGTAGGCCTAGTGGTTTTATGCCAAGGAAATTGTTAACAAACATTTTGGGTATTGAAATTTTAAACATATTAGTAAACTTTGTAACACGCAATAAGTTAGTCTAAAGTGAATCTTATATTTCTTAAATTTCATTGTTGTTCATTTAATTGTACGGTATATTGAAAGTTACGCTAAAGGCGCGATGGGTATAGTCAAGGGCGGCTCCAGGATAGCCTTTAGGGAAGAGGAGCATATGGGGTTGTTTCGGGCTGAAAACTTTCAAAAATAAAGGCGTGGAAATGACATTTTAAGCTATTCTTGTGCTTGAAAGTCACCGGAAATTTGGCATCGTTTTTTTATCAAAACATGAATTTTACCTTAATTTTATACAAATACCGAAATTATTATTTTGTACATAATACAAAATATTGTTTAACCTTCATCGTTTCATCAAACGGCTTGGTCTGACGAGGGCGATGCGGAGTCGTAGTACACAGACTGTCCGTACAGCCGAGCCGGTGCGCGACTTGTAACATGCCAGTGTTGTTTATGCTGGGTGGAACTACCAATGTTAGATGAATTTCTCCACTTAACATAACATAAATGTAAAACATTATACATTGCTTTAAAATAAAGTCAAATGAAAAATACATTTTTATAAGTAAACTGGGGTAAATTTAAAAGTGTCCAGAATATGAGAAATATATTTAAAAAAAAAAAATAGTACCCAAATTCTCGAGGGGGGGGCAATTGCTCCTACTGCCCCCTCTAATACCGCCCTTGTGTGTAATTCAATTACTAAGAAATAGAGAGGGGAAATCCACTCCCGAACAGATAGAGGGTTTACTGTACAGAGGGAGTGATTCGGAGAAAAAGAGCGGTCGCTCTTCTGATCTGAATCCCCCCCCCCCCACCATTCTACACTCCGTAGCCTTCACTGTACACTGCTCTGGGCGCCTCCCTGATCTCGCTGTTGATCACTTTATCTCGTAACTTCACCGATCTGGTTCACTCACTCGTTCACCGCCCTAACTGATCAACTGGCAATCTTTACTTGAGATTCGGTTCTTGTGTTGTGATATTACAATTAGTAAAATATCGGTATGTATATATATTTTACATTATTACTTTTCATTTTATAAGTTATGTATTATAAAATACATTTTACCTAAATCTAAATATATTACAGAGGTGCATTCTATAAATATTTGGTTCATTTTAACAATTTTCACCACCTAGAAAACAGTATATATCATCTCCCACGTGCTTATAATATTTTTCCATATATAGTGATTTTAAATTTATTATAGTTGTATTGGTTTTTTTAGCATTACAGAAACATATTTATTCATTTTTATTAAACTATAAAAACTCCTCTTGAAAAATTAAAAAAGCCGTTGAAATACTACTACTGAATTTGTTACTTAATCTATTTCGAAATTTTAAGTATTCCACATGTCAGTTACTCTTCTACAGGTAATATAGAAAACGTTATAGAAAATATATTTATAAATATTATACTATTGTACTTTATAAACGTTCCTATGACCGAATAAAGTAAACAATAAGTCTGGTTACATTTCGAAATATTTTATCTACTATGTACAATAAAATAGATTTGTGGATACCTGAGAAAAAAAATTCTGTTTAATCTTTACTGGGTGAAATTAATTGTGCATTATTAAGTGTTAATTTCCATTTTTTTTTTATACTAATACAAGTTTTAAATTTATTCAACTACACACAATTTAAAACATAATAATAATGAAGTTTTACTGTAACATAAAATTAAACAACATAATAAGGTACATGTATTTACCTTCAAGAATAAGGTACGTTACTTGTAGTTTCAAAAATAAATTATATCAAAACATCGATTTATGAACTACAATTTAGGTTAAGGTAGTTTCTGTAATCAGTTATATATATATATATATATATATATATATATATATATATATATATATATATATATGTATATATATATATTATATTCAAATACAAGAATATTCTTGTATTATTATTTATTATTCTATTATTATTATTCTTTTTTTAAATTATTAAACAAGAAAACGTATTATATATATATATAATATGGTGATATGTTTTCTTGTAATATAGTTAATAAATTAAAAATATTTCAAAAACAAGAATACTTTTAATGAATATATTTATTCAAAGCTTTTCGCCGATAAAATAGTATCAGCATCCTCAGGAAAATAATTATCTAATCTAGATTAGATAATTATTTTCCTGAAGATGCTGGTACTATTTTATCGGCGAAAAGCTGTGAATAAATACATTCATTAAAAATATTCTTGTTTTTGAAATATTTTTAATTTATTATATTTATATATATATATACACCTTACATTTTAGTGTAATAAAACGAGAATCTTATTTGATATAACTGCGAGTCGACTTTCGAGAACTTTAATTTTTTTTCCTCATTTTAGAGCATTTACTGAGACTAGGGGCTTCTTATAGTTGCCAGGCGTGTGGGATGCAGTGGCGCACCCAAGGGAGGGGCTAAGGGAGCCCGGCCCCCCCTTAGCATGAAAAAATGAAAATTTATAATTAAATTAAAAAAGACAAGAAAAATATTATATGTTTAACTGAAATTTAGGTGTAGGATAATACGGAAGACAATAGAAAATAATATTTATCCTACTTGTAAATTAGATTCTCTGAGTCAGTATTTCCTCTGGTGAACGGACTGTAATAGCCTATATTTATTCTAAACGCAGGATAATTCTATCCCTAGGATAAAATAAATGCTTTTATTACTTTTATTTCTGTTTGGAGTATCCGGTTGTAAGAGCCGTATTAGGCTTTGAGTAGCATTAAAACGTTAGCAAGTTTTAAATGTATCATTAATTTTAAAAAATGTAAACATTTCGCTTTGCGGTAAAATACGCAATATTGTAGTTGGCACCTTAAGGTATAACAAAATAAGCATTGACAATTGATAATTATGGAGAAATATTAAAATTGTCGAAAAATAATATACAGCCTATTTTACTATGTCATAAAAAACACAGATTTAGTCTCAATTTGAGTCTTTTTTATGCTGCATATGTTTAAAACCTAAATTTTAGAGTGGTAAAAATTCAATATTTTCTACGGAGGTGAACAAACCGAAATCCCTCACCACGGCCCCAATTTATTTTTGACCCCCCCCCTTGACAAAATCCT
>JBAIZL010000001.1:229729555-229932055 GCA_036971475.1 Prosapia bicincta | reverse complement strand
TTCTCAAGGTTGAGATCGGTGCCAAAAGGTTTACCGTGGCCAAAAATTTAAAAGAAATTAAAAAATAAAAAATTCTTTGGCGCAAAAGGTTGCTCAAGTCAAACACTTTAAGATAAAAATGTTTATCTTGGAGTATTATAAATTAATTTTGAATACTTTTATATATATATATAGTTATTAAATTAAAATTTTTTTTAAAAACAAGAATACTTTTAATGCATATATTATAGTTTTGAAAAATATTTTGTTAGATAATTATTTTCCTGAAGATGCTGGTACTGGTTTATCGGCGAAATGCTTGGAATAATATATGCATTAAAAGTATTCTTGTTTTTGAAATATTTTTAATTTATTAACTATAATACATATCACCATATTTAATATATATATATATATATATATATATATATATATAACGCTCAAAAAAGGTTGTCTGAGCCAAACACTTTAAGATAAAAGTGTTTATCTTAGAGTATTATAAATTATATTAATCTTGAATAGCTTTATATATATAAAATCAAAGAAAGAGAAGAAAGTTTGTAAATATGGGTATTAAAAAAATTGTAATAAAATATTTTATTATTTAAAGAGAGAAATACGTTTCCGACTTCAAATAATTTTATTCCAACGCTGTGAATAATTCAGAAGACATCCAGGTACAAATGACCTGCTGTAATAACTGCGCTTTTTGCTGTGCATTCTTTCTGTTATCAGTCGATAAGTTATGGCACTGCGGTATCTGTGTTTGACATAGATTTAGCGACTCTGTCGAGTATTGTGCAAAAGTCGCTGGCAAGTCTCCTCAGTCAGGTCAGGTGCCAACTCGCGAGCAGCATTTTGCCAGGCCGGCTCCCAGTCGTGCTCATCAAGTCATAGTGCGTACCCTTCACAATGTAAGTGTAACTTAGAGTGAGAAAAATGAGTGATATTGCTTCGTATGGGAAAATTACTCAAACATCAAGCTAATAGTTGTAAACGTGCTATCAAAGGGTTCGGTCGTTTCAGGGTATTAAAGGGACGTAGGATTAGTTCTTGACATTTTATTCTGGTTTTTATCACTGCCACATTGCTTTTTTCAGATATTATCCGTTTTGTAAGATATATAATTTTCATATTATCTTTTGTTTCTTCTCTTCTGCTATTTGATCAGTTACCGGATTTTCCGCTTTAACATAATGACTTTCTATTTGTCCCGTCTTGTATTCCGATCTCGGCGATAGTTAGCTTATTAGTTTTTCTCAAAAACAATTAAATAAAGAACATTATATTTCTTTGTTCGTTTACTTAGAAATGCTACATAATAAAGTAAAAAGCAATTTACAAAAGTAGACCCTAGTTGACATTTATTTTCTAATATAAAAAAGCATTATATCATTATCCAACGGTATATATATATATATATATATATATATATATATATATAGAGAGAGAGAGAGAGAGAGAGAGAGAGAGAGAGAGATGACTTTCAAACTTTACGAAAATAATAATGACGATCATATAGCAAGATTTTCCCATTATAGTGTGTAAACGTTAAAATGATTTTTTGCAAATGGACTTTAAATGCGATTTAATGGAAAGAAAATTACAATTAACATCTTGCCCAGTAGCATCGAGAAATTCAAGAGATTAAGGTCCTGCATTAAGCCAACAGAACTATTCTTGAATCCCATCTGCAGAATCTATGCTCTTGAAATCTATGTTAGCTATGCAGAAGATAGTCTGCAACGCGCTCATATTGTCATCCACTTCATGTGCTCATTTTACTCATTTTAAAGAAGGCTAAAATTAACAAGCTTTGGACAGCGAAAAAACTGTGCATTTCTTCGATTTAATTATGACACGAATATATTGCGTTAACACTTTTTTTAAATAGTGATCGCTTTACCAGTTATCTAATAAAGATTCATGTAATGAAAAAATTATCTAAAAAATTATTCTCTGAAATAGTTATCTAGTAAATACAGTGAAACAGCTATCCAGTAAATACAGTGACACAGCTATCCAGTAAATACAGTGACACAGCTATCCAATAAATATAGTGACACAGCTATCCAGAAAATACAGTGAAACCGCTATCCAGTAAATACAGTGAAACAGCTATCCAGTAAATACAGTGACACAGCTATCCAGTAAATACAGTGACACAACTATCCAATAAATATAGTGACACAGCTATCCAGAAAATACAGTGAAACCGCTATCCAGTAAATACAGTGAAACAGCTATCCAGTAAATACAGTGACACAGCTATCCAGTAAATACAGTGAAATAGCTATCCAGTAAATACAGTGATACAGCTATCCAGTAAATACAATGACACAGCTATTCAATAAATACAGTGAAACAACTATCCAGTAAATACAGTGAAACCGCTATTTAATAAATACAGTGAAACAGCTATCCAGTAAATACAGTGACACAGCTATCCAATAAATATAGTGACACAACTATCCAGCAAATACAGTGAAACCGCTATCCAGTAAATACAGTGACACAGCTATCCAGTAAATACAGTGAAATAGCTATCCAGTAAATACAGTGATACAGCTATCCAGTAAATACAATGACACAGCTATTGAATAAATACAGTGAAACAACTATCCAGTAAATACAGTGAAACCGCTATCCAATAAATACAGTGAAACAGCTATCCAGTAAATACAGTGACACAGCTATCCAGTAAATATAGTGAAACAACTATCCAGTAAATGCAGTAAAAACAGCTACCCAGTAAAAACAGTGAAACAGTCATTCAGCAAATACAGTGAAATAGTTATCCAGTAAATACAATGAAAGTATTACTAGTAAATGCAGTGAAACAGTCATTCAGTAAATACAGTGAAAGAGTTATCCAATAAATACAGTGAAACAGTCATTCAGTAAATACAGTGAAAGAGTTATCCAGTAAATACAGTGAATGTGTCATACAGTAAATGCAGTGAAACAGTCATTCAGTAAATACAGTGAACGAGTTATCCAGTAAATACAGTGAACGAGTTATCCAGGAAATACAGTGAAAACCCATTCAGTAAATACAGAGAAAACGGGTTACAGTAAACACAATGCAAGGGTTATGCAGTAACTTTTGAAATAGTCATTCGGTAAATACAGTGAAATAGGTATCCAGTAAATACAGTGACATAGTTATCCAGTAAATACATTAAAACATTAATTCAGTAAATACAGTGACATTATTTGCCCATTCAATACAGTAAAACAATCAAAATAAATACAGTGAAACAATCATTCAATAGATCAGTAATAACAGTGATATAGGTTTAGTTCCTCATACAATTACAGTGACATAGTTATCCAGTAAATACATTAAAACATTAATTCAGTAAATACAGTGACATAGTAGCCCAGTAAATACAGTGACATAGTTGTCTAGTAAATACAGTGAAACAATCATTCAATAAATCAGTACGTACAGTGATATAGGCTTAGTTCCTCACACAATTACAGTGACATAGTTATCCAGTAAATACATTAAAACATTAATTCAGTAAATACAGTGACATAGTTTCCCAGTTAATACATTGACATAGTTATCTAGTAAATACAGTGAAACAATCATTCAATAAATCATTAAGTACAGTGATATAGGCTTTGTTCCTCACACAATTACAGTGACATAGTTATCCAGTAAATACATTAAAACATTAATTCAGTAAATACAGTGACATAGTTGCCCAGTAAATACAGTAAAACAATCAAAGTAAATACAGTGACATATTTATCCAGTAAATACAATGACATAGTTGCCCAGTAAATACAGTAAAACTTTAATTCAGTAAATATAGTGACATAGTTGCCCAGTAAATACAGTGACGTAGTTATGTAGTAAATGCAGTGAAACAAGCATTCAATAAATCAGTAAGTACAGTGATATATCCTTAGTTCCTCACACAATTACAGTGACATAGTTATCCAGTAAATACATTAAAACATTAATTCAGTAAATACAGTGACATAGTTGCCCAGTAAATACAGTAAAACAATCAAAGTAAATACAGTGACATAGTTATCCAGTAAATACAGTGACATAGTTATCTAGTAAATACAGTGAAGTAGTTACCAAGAATTAGAATTATATATTGGTACAGTTTTACATGAGGCATTTTCCTATAATACAGCTATCCAGAAAAAAATGCATACAGTAAAACAGTTTTCCTATCTCATAATTATACATTAGCACAGCTATAAAGTAAAACCTTTTTCAGTTATACAGCGAGAAGCAGTTACCCAGAATTATACTTATACAGTGAGACGGTTGTAAAGTAAAACGGTTTTCAGTAATACAGCTATCCAGAAAAAAATGCACACAGTAAAACAGTTATCATGTATTGTAATTCTACAGTAGCACAGTAATATATAGTGAATGAATTAGGTTTTAAAACAGTTATAAAGTAGAACACGCCTATAATTCCATTCTTATATAGCAAAATCTCTATTTCGTATTTCTTAATAGTTAAAGTAATATGAAAGCATGAAACAGCCGACAGCGAAATTAACTTTTGATATGGCTACTATTGTTTTCGTCTAGGCGTGAACAGTGAAGATGTGTATAGTAACTGACGGTGAATCAATGCTGCTTCAGCGATTTTATTTAACCGACAACATAGTGGCGCCGCATTATGTTGTACTGTTTAGATTGCTATGATTTATAGATGCAACGTTGCTGCTCTGCTTAGCTTACATTAGCCGATAAGCTACAATCTAAGCACCACCGGTATTGTAGCCCTACTTTTAGTTTGGCCTTTTCCTGGAGAATATAGTTTGTTTTTAAATTTATTATTTAGTATGTAAGGTGATTTTTCTTAAAGTATTAAGAATTCAAGTATTGTTTCTTAAAGTGTTCCCTTATTGTACAACAATTTATTTCCCCTGTATGAAATAATCAATTTATCCCTTACCATTTACACAATTGTACTACTCTCTTATATAGGCAAGTGTTTATATAGTGCTTTGTGTTGTCGTGTTCTCTTATTGTTGATAGTGATTAGTAACTACAGTTGGTGAGATCTTTTTGTCTTTTCATATTTTAAAACATTAGTTTTTTGTTTTGTACTCTTTTAGAGATTTAAAACTTTGGTTCTAGTGTTTTAAAATTGTTTATTCAAAACATTAATTATACTTACTATTCAAAAATACTAATTTTGTATTCAAAATATGACGAGAAATTCTATTTCATGGTATTTTTGAAATATACATTGTAAATATGTGAGCTGAGTTCTGTTACGTTGGTATTTCTTTCAAAACAGAGTTTGTTAACAAAATTGTGTTTACAGAATCATCAGAGTTCGTGAAGCTATAGCTCGAGTCTCAGAATGTATTTGCGGCATCAGGTTTCTACCTTTACACAGTTGTCATATTAATTGTCTGTGCAATTTAAACTGATGTGAATGCAACTAAGCCACTTTGGCCACGCCGAGAACACATTCAAGTGTACCAACACGACAAATTGTTGCCACGCGTACTTATTTGAGATTCAGCAATTACTATTATTTTTTTAACTCATAGAACAATGGTACACAAGAATTAATGACATAATTTAGGCGGGTCTAAACATATTATTGTTATCAATATAAGGAACAAACTGACAATTTCAGAAATTATTTGAAAGTTTTTAAACAATGAATTTTAATTAGTAATAAAATTTTAAAAAAGCAAAGTTACCAATGATTACATCATGAACCACAAACTCTTTCCAATCGAACTTTCGTGTTATTTAAAGTATAAAAATAGAATCCGAATAGGTTTTATACGCTTCTCTCGATTCCCCCCTCTCTCGAAGTTGTAGTCTCTTGTTTACATATTGAATTTCTCACACTTGGGAAAGTCGTTTCGGCTCAGTTTTAGCGTAGGTTTGTTCTTACATATCACCTATAAAGAAGAGGGCCAGCCTTTGTAGGTGTATTTTGTAATTTAGATTCGTATAATTTGGCAAATTTACATCGTGTCCTACGCGAAGAGATTAAGCAAGCCTGTTCGTTCACCATTTTAATTTGTGGTTCAAATTTGAAAAGGTTTTTTAATGTAGTTTGGTCTCATTTAGTTCTTGAAAGAGCCAAATGTGTCCAGTGTTTTGAAGTTTTTAATTAATATTTTAATTTCTATTGTATTAGGATTTATTTTTGTAAATGCGAACAACATAATTTAGGGATATAAAGCATACTGGGAATTATCCTGATCCTCGAAATCGTAGTGAATCTCTTTTCATGCATTTAGGGAGAGAGAGGGAAATATGGTCAAAATATAGTTGCAATTCATACATCCATAATAGGATGTGAAGCTTTGAAACCGTCCAAAATATTAGTTTCACATCACTTTTGTTGTAGTCATTGGTTATTTACAGTTCCCACATGAGTACAGGCAACAAATTGTACCCCAACATAAAACAGCTGTTTGAATTAGTACTGATTGTGAGGGGGGTTTTCCACATCCACTTGTTCGGGGATCGAATCTGAGGACAGTAATATTTAGGAGGGGGGGATTTTCTTATGTCCTCCTTGGATGTTAGTTTTATCGACACCAGTATCTGTTGGTGCTGATTTTTCAGTTGGTATCACTGATTTACTTGTCACGACTCTCTTAGGCAAAGTAGTGCCCGTCTTGATTTCACTTATTCTATTGCTTTATTTAAAGACGGTGCTGATGCTGGGTTGTTGAAGGACTTGACTTGCTTCAAGGTCTCCAGTAGGAATGCCCAGCACAAGAGGCAAGTACCAGACTGACCGCAAGGACGAACAGGTCCATTCATGGCAACTTCTAGGAGACGGGTCACTTGCTCAGTTAATTCTTCAGTCTCTTTGGCCACATCTGTTAGTGGCCAGAGCAGCAGCATTAGCTTTTCCTTTCACTCTCGGCCTGAACACCTTTAAAACACTTCATAACTTCAGGAAACGATGCTCTGTCCTTAACTATGATGCACAGGATAGCTTTCTCCTCGTATTGCGGACAGTTGAATCACTGCACCGGTCGAGTTGGAGTTCATTGAAGTGCTATTGCAATCCTTATCATCACGGCCTTCAATACCACACTGGCCGCATAACTCTTCTTACAGTTCAGGCTGTTCTAAACATCGCTCAAGTTGATGAACCTTTGACAGCCTTTATTACTAATTTGAGAATGAAAGATTTCCCGAATGTAATCTTGAACAAGGCTGTTTGAATCTTTCCACCGCGATACATTTTCAATATGGGCACTAAGTGAGTAGCTGCTTGGGAAGCTAGCACGAATTTAATTTGATTTAAAGGGACATACATCAAGTCCCTACTTGTGATGACACCTTTTGAGAAATTCAAAGACTTGTGGGAGCCACAGACACTGCGACTCCATCAAAGGGACATACATTAAGTCCCTACTTGTGATGACTCCCTTTGAGAAATTCAAAGACCAGTGGGATCCACAGACCATGATTCTATCAAAGGGACATACATTAAGTCCCTACATCTGATGACTCCCTCTGAGAAATTCAAAGACCTGTAGGATCCACAGACACCATGACTCCATCAAAGGAACATACATTAAGTCCCTACATCTGATGACTCCCTCTGAGAAATTCAAAGACCTGTAGGATCCACAGACACCATGACTCCATCAAAGGAACATACATTAAGTCCCTACATCTGATGACTCCCTCTGAGAAATTCAAAGACCTGTAGGATCCACAGACACCATGACTCCATCAAAGGGACATACATTAAGTCCCTGCATGTGATGGCTCCCTCTGAGAAATTCAAAGACCTGTAGGATCCACAGACACCATGACTCCATCAAAGGAACATACATTAAGTCCCTGCATGTGATGACTCCCTCTGAGAAATTCAAAGACCTGTAGGATCCACAGACACCATGACTCCATCAAAGGAACATACATTAAGTCCCTGCATGTGATGACCCCCTTTGATAAATTCAAATACCTATAGGAGCCACAGTTTCCACGATTTCATCAAATAAAGAGGTTATTTTCAAAAGTGAATGACTTTACCTCTCATTACTTGGTCGTAACAAGCAGAAGTTTGTCTTATTTTAATTTTTTTAGCGATTTAATGGCAATTTCGGTGTAGTTTCCACCTTCAACGTTTTACACGCATACTTATCACTAGATTCGTCATGTGAATCCTGGTCTAGGCTCTTTGATGCAACTAAGTTTTACTTCGTTTTGATTTCCATAAATGTGTATAGAGTGAACCACTGTGCCAAGAGTTTCAGGTAGTAGCCCTACTATAGGGAATGGTAGAGCTATCGATCACTCGTGGTGATTTCCTACCCCTAGAGATATAGAGTTCCTCCTTAGCGCGACTGTGTTGCCATCAATCAAGCACTCGTAATACTGTGCACAGGTTCCGACGTCTGTGTAACGCGGTGGCTGGAGGAACCGAAACAGCGCTCACATCTTCGGCAGAGTGCTCACCGCAACACCTGATATCAGACTATGTCAAGCTATGATCCTGTCAGCACTCCCAAAGCGCAACGGTTCTGTCCCGTCAAAAATCCCTATGAGAACATGAAAGTGTCACTTTGTATAAAGATAGTGCTGTTATTTATGCGTGCGTGTATAGTGTATTAGTGTGTGTATAGTGGAAGTGTTGTCAGTGGTGTTTTGTTAGACTGGGGTACCGCTAGGGACGCCAAATCCCTCTTAGTAAGTGTTGCTAGTCCGCGCCCCTTGCGCGGTGTAAAGTAGGTATGTGACCATGCACACGATATTCGCAACTTTTCATAGCAAGTAGTAGCGAGCGGGATTGCTACCCTGAACATTTTTATTGCTTTTTTTATAAAGCAATTTTTGGCAAATTTGTTCCCTAGAAAATCTTGTCTTTGAGATTTTAGTAATCAAGTTGAGTGGGACGTGTAAACTAATACGTTTTAAAATATTGATCTTTCTTAAAAACCAAATTTTACATACATATAAAGCTCTGCAACGAAAAAATAATTTTAAAAATATTTAAAGAAAAATCTGTAGACAAAATAATGGCTGTGATCGAGAAAGTGAAGCACCGAATACTATTATTATACTGTGTAATATTTAATTCTATTTGTGTTGAAGGTTCGTGACCTTGGCAACAGAAGGCGCTACAGTGCAATGCCGGCAACAAGAGTGAAACATGCCACAATGGAGATTTACAGACCTCCCAGTAAGCAAATAATACCTTTACACAGAAATTATTTCTCAATTATCTTTTCTAATTACAGTACTACACTATATTGAAAACTTTTTCTAGCTGTCATTTTATTAATTGTTAGTAGATAAAAGATAGATATAAAAGTTGAGTTAATTGTACTTATGAATATATAACCTCTAAGTTACTTCTCAAAACTATCTCTGTCTGTTTTGTAAAAATCTACAAGTAGTTTTTTTCAGCTCAGTGTAGTTTTTAATTTAAAACTTTAGATTTTTTGTATTTACCATGTTACTTTCCTTAGAGAAGATATTTTAATAACACGTTTGTTCATAAAACTTTGAAATCAAAGTTTTACACATTTAGAATAGTACTTAATTGAATTAAAATTGATTTGCACCTGCAATTCTCAGTACCTTTAAGCGTGTGAATTGCATAAGCAATTTATTGACGGCGTAAGATCAGCAATCAGTTATTATTTGAGGATTTTGTCCTTGCTTGTAAGCCCGAATCATATTTGAATCTAATTTTATACTTGATTTTATATTCCTAATATTTTATACTCGAAAATTTGGTATTTCGACAAATATTTTATTTTTGATTTGATCTTCTTAATGTTTTAAACTCCAATATCTGATATTTGGATAGATATTTTATACTTGATTTGATATTTTAATACTTTATGCTCTAATATTTGACATATGAATATTTTTATACACGACTTGATTTTCTTAATATTTATACTCAAATATTTGAACGAATATTTTATACCTGATTTGATATTCTTAATATTTGTACTGGAACATTTCATATTTGAACGAATATTTTATTCCTGACTTGATATTCTTAACACTTTATACCTTAATATTTGATATTAGAACAAAAATGTACGCTATTTGTATTCTTAATATTTATACTCCAATATTTGATATTTGAACAAATATTTTTTTAAATTTTATTTGATGTTTAGCGACAGTAGAAATGCATTGCTTTGCTTTCGGTAACTTTCGGTACAGTATTTTAATTTCCTTAAAAGTTATTTTTCTTCAGTGTCTGTAGATTTAACGAGGAAAACTTGGAAAATAAATCGATTTAAATGAGATATTTCCTCGCATGACTCACATGTAGACGTTGTAGGCCTACTCGTTTAGATGAACCCGGATAAATCATAATGATTGGACAAACTATGATGTCGCTTCCAGTAGGTAGGAATAAAAGAAATGGTTATGCAGAACCTCTAAATCATGATGCTACTTTGGGCTTGTGGTCTAATATCGTTTACCGGTTTTTAGTGGTCACATCATTATCTAAGGCCACTCTACTATTTTCTCACTAATTCTCTCCTACTTTGTCACTTTTATTCGTCCTGATTTATGAACATACATGTACGTCTTCTGGCTAGATAATTTTGGTTTTGCTTTTGAGGTTTTTAAGGTTTTAATTGTCTTTCGTCAGTTGTTTAATGACCATTTTTTTCAATTCTGTTTTTACAACATTTTTTCAATCATTCACGTTAATTTCAACTAAATTTACTCTAATATACTTTTACAGATTATCAAAAAATTTGTCTTTGAATTTCTAGACTACATTTAAACTATACGTGTTGGTCTGTTTTTTTTTTTTTTTTTTTTTTTTGTGGGGGTATGAAATATACCTCAATTACAAAAATCGTTAACGGAAACCGACAGATAACAATCATGCAAAGTACATTTACATCCGATCAATTGCATTATTCTTAAAGGCTTTCTCCTGATGGACATCCCCACTTAAAGGTAGGACATCCCCACTTTGAGGTAAAACATCCCATTTGGGAGGTAGGACATCCCTTCTGTAAGGTAGGACATCCGTTCTGAAAATAGGACATCCCCACTTGGAGGTAGGTCACTTCCTCTGGGAGGTAGGACATCCCCACTTCGAGGTAAAACATCCCATCTGGGAGGTAGGACATCCCCTCTGGGAGGTAGAACATCCCCTCTAAAAGGTAGAACATCCCTACTTGGAGGTAGGTCATCCCCACTTGGAGGTAGGTCACTTCCTCTGGGAGGTAGGACATCCCCACTGAAAGGTAGGACATCAACAACTTGGAGGTAAAACATCCCATCTGGGAGGTAGGACATCCCCTCTGGGAGGTAGAACATCCCCTCTAAAAGGTAGGACATCCCTACTTGGAGGTAGGTCATCCCCTCTGGGAGGTAGGGCATCAACTCTGAAAGGTTGGACATCCCTACTGGGAGGTAGGGCATCCCTACTGGGGGGTAAGACATCCCCTCTGAGAGGTAGGACATTCCCTCTGAGAGGTAGGACATTCTCTCTTAGAGGTAGGACATCCCCTCTGAGAGGTAGGACATTCCCTCTGAGAGGTAGGACATTCCCTCTTAGAGGTAGAACATTCCCTCTGAAAGGTGTGACATCCTTACTGGGAGGTAGGGCATCCCTACTGAGGGGTAGAACATCCCTTCTGGAAGTTAGGACATCCCCTCTGGGAGGTAGGACAACCCCTCTGAGAGGTAGAACATCCCCCTCTGAAAGGTTGGGGATCCCCACTTCGAGGTAGGTCATCCCCTCTGGAAGGTAGGGCTTCAACTCTGAAAGGTTGGACATCCCTACTGGGAGGTAGGACATCCCTACTGGGGGGTAAGACATCCCTTCTGGAAGTTAGGGCATCCCCTCTGAGAGATAGGACATCCCCTCTGAGAGATAGGACATCCCCTCTGAGAGATAGGACATTCCCTCTAAGAAGTAGGACATTCCCTCTGAGAGGTAGGACATCCCCTCTGGGAGGTAGGACATCCCCTCTGAGAAGTAGGACATCCCCTCTGAGAGATAGGACATCCCCTCTGAGAGATAGGACTTCCCCTCTGAGAGGTAGGACATCCCCTCTGAGAGGTAGAACATCCCCTCTGAGAGGTAGAACATCCCCTCTGAGAGGTAGGACATCCCCTCTGAGAGGTAGGACATCCCCTCTGAGAGATAGAACATCTCCTCTGAGAGATAGGACATTTCCTCTGAGAGGTAGGACATCCCCTCTGGGAGGTAGGACATCCCCTCTGAGAAGTAGGACATCCCCTCTGAGAGATAGGACATCCCCTCTGAGAGATAGGACTTCCCCTCTGAGAGGTAGGACATCCCCTCTGAGAGGTAGGACATCCCCTCTGAGAGGTAGGACATCCCCTCTAAGAGGTAGGACATCCCGAAGGGGCGCCTTCTCCTAATTACATACAAGACTTTCTGATTGGAACTGTAGGTCTTTCTACATTTTCAATAGTTTATAGGGATTTAAAACCCACTCTGCTTTTACAATATCTCGTTATGTGCTTTACATAAGCGATGATGACTACTTTTAAAACCGGTTGTTCAAGAATGTCTCTAATTCCAAAGCTTCATTGCATGCTTTCCAGTTGCGTAATGCTTGCAGCTTTGAAGAAAAATAAAAACACTGTAAATTATATTTTACAAGACGCACGTTTACATCGACAGATGTCGCTGCTGGACTTTAACTGGTGACGTCGTAACGTGACCTTGACATGAGACCAATTTTACTTATACAAAAGATTACACAAGACCGCACAGTCTTCAGTTTTAAAACTATTCCACATATGTTATTTTTATGTACTAAATGCGGATCCCTTACAAATGTTTGTAACTCTAGTCTTCTTCATTCGTTTCGGATGAGACTTCTTCTTATCTTCTATCCACGTAAGCGCCTCAGAATATAAGGGGACCCTCACACACACACACACTTGATTCCGACTCGACCCGCCGATGAGTCTCCAAATAGGTCTTGGGCTACACAACTAAATTCTTTTTAGAAGTAACGTTCAGGCAATTTCTACTGACATTTTTGGATTATACATATTATTTTATAGAAATGGAACACCCATCCATTAACTATTTCCGATTTTTATTAAATCGCAATAAGTATTTATTAATATCCACATAATTTCGTTATGTTTGGGCTCTAATTTCAAAGAATAACTATGTAGAATTCAAAAATGTCAGTATAATTACCCAAATGTAACACATAAAAAAATTTTTAATTAGTAGAGCAAGCCTTAGTAGGTGACTCAAAGAAATCATAACAGGCGACAAACCATCATCGACATATAGGGAGGTTAGTGTTACCACGTGGAGATGCGAGGGTAGTTTAAT
The DNA here is from genome assembly GCA_036971475.1 of Prosapia bicincta. Taxonomy (NCBI): domain Eukaryota; kingdom Metazoa; phylum Arthropoda; class Insecta; order Hemiptera; family Cercopidae; genus Prosapia; species Prosapia bicincta. The sequence goes on along the minus strand of JBAIZL010000001.1, from coordinate 229,918,778 downwards.
CCTCTAGGGCCCTTCCGAGTCTGGATGACCTACAGTCTAGCATTCCTCTTCGTTCTGTTAATTCGTTCACGTGTTTGTAGGTTATATATAGTTCTTGGCTTTTAAGTAATCTATATTTCTAACGAATAATATTTTTTTGTTTACTAATTTCTTTACGAAATATAAATAATTCGGTTAGATCAAGTGATAAATGTCGATAGTGTATAATTACAAAAAATTACAACTCTCTCTCTGTCCCTCCCTCTCTCTCTCTCTCTCTCTCTCTCACACACACACACACACACACACACACACACACACACACACACACACACACACACACACACACACACACACACACACACACACACACACACACACACACACACACACACACACACACACACTCACACCACACCACACACACACACACACACACACACACACACACACACACACACACACACACACACACACACACACACACACACACACACACACACACACACACACACACACACACACACACACACACACACACACACACACACACACACACACACACACACACACACACACACACACACACACACACACATACACCACACTCTCACACCACACCACACCACACACACACAGATCACTAATGGTGTACTCTTCCCAAGACTCTTTTTTTTATAGCCGGCTTTCAGAGGTGTGTTGTCACTCCATTTTCAAGCGTACTGAATAGCAAGTAACACTTTTGCTGTATTTGTGTTTATACAGTAGTATAAATATTGTAATCCTTTTGTGAATTTATTTTTCTTGTTTTATATATATGAGCAAATAACAGTCGTAAATAAGAATTTTTTATGGAAATCGTTGTGTATGAAAGTGTTATTTAACCATATATATATATATAGCCTATATATATATATATATATATATATATATATATATATATATATATAGGCCTACATACATATATACACGTACATCCATGTATGTTATATATAGTATTCATAAAATACTCTACTCGTCAGGTCAAAATAAAGAAGAAATGTCTTACAACGAATAAGTCTATCTTGCTTGATTTTTCTTCTGTTTGTTTTTGATAATATTTCATATCTTTAAAGCAGACAATCTTATCAAGTGTAAACCTTGCATGATTGTTAGTGTTTCATGATTTTTAAATAAGTATGGGAGAAATATTAATTACTGTTTTAAATTAGCTGGGATATAAATTTTCAAAATTTAATTTTTCAAAAAGGTACATATTAATGAAAATAATTAATTAAATTATAATAATAATTTACAATAACAATAATAATAATAAATTAATAACTAAAGTTTGACGTTTTCTAAAGGTTTTCCTTTAAAGCTTATCGCTACAAAGAAATGAAAAGAAGGGTAAAGTAGGGTTCTGGTACATTTTTATGTTATAATTTATAAATGTAGTAATTTATGAAAGTTATATTTCATAAAAATTGAAATCTATAACAGTTATTTTATAAAAGTTATAATTTCGATCAAAGATCGAACCTCTGGTACCTTTTATACCTTGTAAAAAAATGTATTTGACCAATATATTTATAGTAGGTCTATGCCATTACATCCTCATTTGCTACTTATGCATCATATTTAGTATTATTGCTAAAATGATCTCTTCCTTTCTTATTTCCCTTGGATCTTGCCCTTTTCGAATTTTTTTGTTCTAATTGCAACTTTGTTGATTTTCATTTTTATTTAGAAACTTATGATTTTGGGAAATGAACAAAAACAACTGATTGATTTATAGAAAATTGTATAGAAACATTCATTATAAAATATTGATGATGTAAAAATACAATAATAAAAAATAGCCCAAAACTAATAGAACCTATATTTGTTCCTGTAGAATAATGTTAACTTATAGTTAACTGATAATGTATAGCCAGTGTCGAGAGAAAACAAAGAGAAAAGACAGGCCGCTGTACAAGAAGGAGCGAGGGCAAATGGAGCGTCGAAGAGACAGATGTCTCTTACCATACTAAGTCGATGTGGTTGAGAAAATGTTTGATTATTCAGAAAGTAAAACCAAACTGTTCAATCTAATTTTAATGTTCGTAAAATAAGTTAGGAGAAAATAATTAGGTGCAATAACGGTGGCATCAAAGCACCGCTAATCACGTTCAGATAAAGCAATATTTAACAAAGAATGTTGAGATAAGATATTCAAATGAAACTTAAATTAATATTAAAACATTACGCATTCGTATCAGTTATTTATTGCTTTACGTCTTCCCGGACAAAGTACTCAAATAAAATAAGCAGTTATACCTACATACAAAAACTCACATGTTGTTACCTCGTACAATTTCACGGCCACAAAATAACAAACAAATGTAGCGAAAAGTTCTACCTAATATTTTTAAACGACTAATAATTGTATATATGAATATATTTATTTGTAAATTTATTTCTCGGAAACTACTCTACTTAACCTCAGCATTCTAATGAATGAAAATTTGATAAAAAATCGTTATCATCAAGTTTTCGAAAAATTGTAGGTCTCTCTCTCTCTCTCTCTCTCTCTCTCTCTCTCTATATATATATATATATATATATATATATATATATATATATATATATATATATTTGTAAATTTTTTCTCGAAATCTAAGGATTTTCATCAAAATTGGTATCAGAGGGGTTTTAACCTCATCAATCCAATAGGCCAGTCTAAAATAAACAAATAAAAATAAAGTAAAAGTCACAAGTTAGTAGGCCTACTTAGTAATGTTGCACAAGTACCTCACAATATGGCCACAAAATAATAAACAAATATAACGAACTCATAAGTTCTAAATAATTGACTTTGATTCATAATTTTTGTTTAGATACAAACTACGAATGCAACACAAATTTTAATTTTGTATAAGTTAAAACATTCCCTTGCATAAAATTGTAACAATTTTTATAGTAAAGTAATTTTCATGGAGGACAGTTTCCTCAGCAGTAGATATGTCCTTTAGAACTTGAGGCAATATTTAAAGGTTATATGGGAGGTAAATATTGAAATAAGATATAACATTTACTACAAGAATCAAAATACGATATTATGAAAGAGGGAGTCAAACAGTTTTTATAAAATATAATTAATAAGAAGTACAAATTTGGTTTTTGAAAAAAAAGCATGGACTGAAAGGGTAAAATGAGCTAATGTTGAAATTTATCTAAAGATCTATTTGAGAAAAGAGAATATCTGGTATCGAGAGTCACGCTGTTTCTTTACTGAGGGTTAGCTCTACGTAGGTGAATACGTGCCGATGAAATCCAAAACCAAAATTACAAGAGAACAAACAAATAATAACTAAATATCCCTAGGTTTGCAACTGTATAACTAAATATCCCTAGGTTTGCAACGGTATAACTAAATATCCCTAGGTTTGCAACTGTATAACTAAATATCCCTAGGTTTGCAACTGTTTAACTAAACATCCATAGGTTTGCAGCAGTATAACTAAATATCCCTAGGTTTGCAACTGTTTAACTAAACATCCCTAGGTTTGCAACAGTATAACTAAATATTCCTAGGTTTGCAACTGCATAACTAAATATCCCTAGGTTTGCAACTGTATAACTAAATATCCCTAGGTTTGCAACTGTTTAACTAAACATCCCTAGGTTTGCAACAGTATAACTAAATATCCCTAGGTTTGCAACTGTATAACTAAATATTCCTAGGTTTGCAACTGTATAACTAAATATCCCTAGGTTTGCAACTGTATAACTAAATATCCCTAGGATTACAACTGTATAACTAAATATCCCTAGGTTTGCAACTGTTTAACTAAATATCCCTAGGTTTGCAACTGTTTAACTAATCATCCCTAGGTTTGCAGCAGTATAACTAAATATCCCTAGGTTTGCAACTGTTTAACTAAACAACCCTAGGTTTGCAGCAGTATAACTAAATATCCCTAGGTTTGCAACTGTTTAACTAAACATCCCTAGGTTTGCAACAGTATAACTAAATATTCCTAGGTTTGCAACTGCATAACTAAATATCCCTAGGTTTGCAACTGTATAACTAAATATCCCTAGGTTTGCAACTGTTTAACTAAACATCCCTAGGTTTGCAACAGTATAACTAAATATCCCTAGGTTTGCAACTGTATAACTAAATATTCCTAGGTTTGCAACTGTATAACTAAATATCCCTAGGTTTGCAACTGTATAACTAAATATCCCTAGGTTTGCAACTGTATAACTAAATATCCCTAGGATTACAACTGTATAACTAAATATCCCTAGGTTTGCAAATGTTTAACTAAATATCCCTAGGTTTGCAACTGTTTAACTAATCATCCCTAGGTTTGCAACAGTATAACTAAATATTCCTAGGTTTGCAACTGTATAACTAAATATCCCTAGGTTTGCAACTGTATAACTAAATATCCCTAGGTTTGCAACTGTTTAACTAAACATCCCTAGGTTTGCAACAGTATAACTAAATATCCCTAGGTTTGCAACTGTATAACTAAACATTCCTAGGTTTGCAACAGTATAACTAAATATCCCTAGGTTTGCAACTGTATAACTAAATATTCCTAGGTTTGCAACTGTATAACTAAATATCCCTAGGTTTGCAACTGTATAACTAAATATCCCTAGGTTTGCAACTGTATAACTAAATATCCCTAGGATTACAACTGTATAACTAAATATCCCTAGGTTTGCAACTGTTTAACTAAATATCCCTAGGTTTTCAACTGTTTAACTAATCATCCCTAGGTTTGTAACAGTATAACTAAACATCCCTAGGTTTGCAACAGTATAACTAAATATCCCTAGGTTTGCAACTGTATAACTAAATATCCCTAGGTTTGCAACTGTTTAACTAAACATCCCTAGGTTTGCAACAGTATAACTAAATATTCCTAGGTATGCAACTGTATAATTAAATATCCCTAGGTTTCCAACTGTATAACTAAATATCCCTAGGTTTGCAACTGTTTAACTAAATATCCTTAGGTTTGCAACTGTATAACTAAATATCCCTAGGTATGCAACTGTATAACTAAATTCAGCATTCGGGTTTTTGTCATCATTCATACGGCAGAATCTTCTCAGGGTCATCGGGACACGTTCAGAAGGTTTTTGACTAACATCTTTATAAACTTGAGATTATTTCTCTATATTTGTTGTTCTTGTGGTTTACTCTTTCACTGCCCACTGTATTATCATACATTACGAGAGTTCTCATTGAGTTTGATGGCCAGATTACTTGTATAGTCTTCACACAGAGGGAAGTTAGATGATATCAAGCTGTATCTAACCTACGTGGATGTTATTCCTTTATTCCCGGCAGCCAGTAGTCTCCTTCAGGAAAATGACACAAGTGTTTGGAGGATTTCGTGCCTGTAATTCCTTCCTTCCTAACATTACATTTCGCATTAAAATTAACAATTTTCGAACGAATATTTTTGTTTCTCCTTCAGTATCAGTCTATAGCTGTCGACTATGTTTACAAATAACGTGTCGTTCCGCAGAACTCTGCGCATTTTCCTGAATTAAACATCCTGAAATAGATTTAAGTGTCTTCTTCACGGGTTGTCTCTGTAAACATTGAACTTTGTAATATTATTTCATTTCCTCGCGTCGTCCTTGCCAAAACCTTCAGCAGTGCGTTAGCAGTGTTTTCGTTGGCTAAAACTGACACCATCAAGAATAAAGATACACGACATGTGGTTGAGAACGCTGTGCCAAAATTCCCCCCCCCCGTCGAGTTCTTTAGACTCCTTGGTTATTGTTTCTCTTGTTAGTGATAGTGAAGTGACCTGTGGATAATGTTGAAACAGCTGAAATGTGTGTGTAAGTAGAGGATGTATGGTGGAGCTTATACGTTAGCATAAGTACAAGTAATAAGCAAAAAGTATAGAATAACATTTTAAAAGAGAAAGTGATGATTAAATTTTCATCAGAGCCTGTAAATGTAAAAACAAAATTTGGATCATTGAACACAAGAATTTGAATTTCTTAAATTTTCCTTCTTTATTTAAAAAGAGGGGTTTCTAACACAAATAAGTTACTTGTACCATGGTTTCAATTAAAATTTAAAAGAATCATTGTGAAAGAATTATAAATGATTTTCTTTTCAAAATTCATGTATTAATGTTTACTATTGGATTTAGCTCTATCAAAGGATTCGTCTTTAGAAGATTTTTGTATAAGATAAATTTAAAATGATAATTCATAGAAATAGGTTTTGAAATGGGTTCTAATGAAGTTGTATAAAAATATGTCAGATCTTGAAGTTTCCAGCGAGTTTCTATCATTTACCAAGCTCACTTCAGTCTGCCTTTCCCTCAAGGGCTTTAAAACACTTTGGCCCTGGCCAAGCTTCTTATTGGATTCGCTGTTGTTGTAGGACCACAAAGCCTTGAAATCAATTTTCTGTTGGTTTTTCTCTAGGAATGCCACTCAACGTGTCTCCCTTATAAAACTTTATTCCTTACAATTCAACTTCGTTTTATTCTATTTCATTCCATTACGTGAAATTTAATTTTATTCGATCCTCCCACTTCATCTTTATTTTTTTCATTTTTTATATTGTATTCCATTGGTTTTTACTTTGACCCATTCCTTTCTATTTCGCTCTACGACAATGGATTCATTCACTTACATTCAATTTCATTCCATTCCTTTTAAATTCTATTCTATTCCAGCTTATTATCTTCCATTCCATCGTTATTTCTTCATTCTCTCTATTGCATTCCTTTCACTTCTACTTTGTTACATTCTTTTCTTTCTCATTCTACGATTATGGCATTCTTGATTCATTCACTTTTATTCTGATTCATTATATTCCTTTCAAATTTCCCTTATTATCTTCTATTCCGTCGCTATTTCTTCATTCTTTCTATTGCATTCCATTGACCTCTACTTTACTACATTCGTTTTTTTTCCTTTTGCGATAATCAATTCTTTCTCTTTTATTAAACCCCCTTCCATTTTTTGCAATTTCTTTAAAACTTTCCAGTCAATTACCTTCTTTTTTCTTTTATTGCATATTCTGCTCGTTTCTGTTTATTGGCTCAATTTTACTTCAACGTATTACATTGTTTCCCTTCTATTCGATTTAATTTTATTCTATTTCCGTCTTCTATCCGTTCTCTTTTCTTCATTGTTTCCTGTTTCCGCCATAGATAGTGCATTTTTTCCGTTTCGTTTTTTTGCGTTTGAATTCATTGAATTTATTCCTTCCTATGTTCTTAATCAGAGGTCTCCAACATTTACTCAAGGGCCACATCGAAAACTTTTGGAGAAAAGGCAATATTTCAGTGCAGAAAGTCTAGCTCCCCCCCCCACACACCCACGACGTTTTTTCTAATCAAGATCTCGGTGGTGGCTTTCTTGCTTAGTTTTTTACTTGTTTACAGCTAGTTTTACACTTATAGAGAAAAGGCGTGGCAGGTGAGAGACGAGTACTGTACTTATATTTAAAGGTAAAAATGAATAAAAGAAAATATATTACCAAATAAACATTTTTTTCAGTATGTTAGCTTTCCGCGGGCCGGATGTGGCTTGCGGGCCGGATGTGGGCCCGATTCTAAATCATTCCTTTCTTCCGGTTTAAACCGTTCCTTTCTTTTAGATTCTATTTAGCTGCTTCAACACCTTCCATTCTAGGCTGAAGAAACGCGTAATCTTGCTCAACACTTTGCTATTTCACCTTCATTTGTCGCTCATTGTTTATTTTTATCAGTATTATTAAAGAGACAAGGTGTTTAGCCATACAATTATTACTTTCCTTGATCTAACATTGTGCTTTACAAATTATCGATGTAACGAAATGGCTTCCGTTGTAGGCTACAGCGGCAGGTTTAGATGCCTGGGAAACAGCTTATTTTAAGCTCTAAACTTGTTAAACCCTGCCGGCGAATTGGTGCCAATATAAGTTTTTGTTTGTTTTTTGGCGTTATTGCAACCTCACGGATATCTGAAATGCGTCTCTTAGATTACTTCTCCTCTCAGTACCGTTACACTACCCTCGGCTTGCTTTCCTTTTTGGTTTCCATCGTACTTTTTCAGTTCTTTGTCAATCAGTCCTGTTAGAAATTGGCTATTGTGCACTGCGTGTGCTTTGTTCCAAGGGAAAAAAGTTTTCCAAACGGGACAAAGTTGACAGCGAGTGTATGCAATTCTTGGTTGGGAAATTATTTTGTAAAATGACATAGAAATAATGTTGTTTAAGAAAGTGAATAAACAAAATAATACATTCTAATAAATAATAATTAATAATAAATATTAGTAGCAAAATTAATAATGTATAGGCCTACTCGTCGGCGGGTCGCAAACTGCTTTTTTCCTAACTATTGGCTCTCTATAGAAAAACGTTTGAGCGGCTCTGGATTAAAACATTTATATATTACAAAGTGTAGGAAGTGTTTGCGAGGAAAAACATTTATTCATTGCTTCCTCTGTAACGTACTAAAGGGGGAATTGAAAAATTAAAAAATTTAAAGTTAATTTATTGTTAAAGATAAAAAATATTTTCTGCAATGAATGTTGCGAAGGCTTCAAAACCCATCGTAATAAGGTTTAATTATACCATAGCACAGATCACAGAGCGTCAAACCTTGGAAATGGGACGGAATTAAAACTAGTCAGTCACGTGACCCGGTGTGACGTCACAACTGCGTAAAGCAAACGCTAACGGTACAATTCGGCTGTTGTTGCTGTCGAATTAATTTTTGTGATTTGCACCAGACAGCTGAAAAGACTAATAATAGTGAATGGCATTATGGTTGGCATTGATGCCAAGTGGATGAAGACGTCAGTTACTTGCCTCTTGTTATGTAGAAACGTACAGGAACAGTGCAGAACCAATGTAACAAAATAAATATAGTTTGAAAGAGTAGGAATCAACTTGTGAAGGTGTAAGTTAAGCTACATAAGCGTATAGGTAAAATTGTATAAGCTGACACTTGGTGGCTGTGGGCCATGGCGAGAGGCCAAAGGGCGATGGTAGGGTGAAGGTGCTCGGAGGTCATTTTCAAAAACATCGATCCGTGGACTTCCATTGACTCATTATTTTGTTACTTATTACTACATTTTAATGTATAGCAAAAATAAAAACAAATGAAAATAGGGCAATAGTTCACGAAAGAATGCAATAGGATTTTCTAAGGGTTGGGACTGGTACGCCGCGATTTATTGCCCTGATGAGAGATGACGACAATGCCTGCTGTTTTTGTAGATGACGAATACCCAATTTCTACCTAAGAACCAAGTGCCAGCTCTTTAAATTTGACCTTATACACAAGCTGTAAGTAATCCACGACGAGAGTATAGATTCACTCACTACGAGACTGGGGAGGATGGTAATGAGACCATTAAGAGAGACCACGAACAGAACGGAGGAAGGTAATGTATCCAACAGGAGATACTGGTGATAAAGCGGAGGAATGTAATGTGAACAAACTGAGAGATGAGGACAGACCTAAAGAAGGTAATGCGGCCAACAAGAGCAACTAGAACCAGAACGGAGAAAGGTAATGTATCCAGCAGGAGATACTGGTGATAAAGCGGAAGAATGTAATGTGACCAAACTGAGAGATGAGGACAGACTTAAAGAAGGTAATGCGGCCAACAAGACAAACTAGAAACAGAACGGAGAAAGGTAATGTATCCAACAGGAGATACTGGTGATAAAGCGGAAGAATGTAATGTGACCAAACTGAGAGATGAGGACAGACTTAAAGAAGGTAATGCGGCCAACAAGAGCAACTAGAACCAGAACGGAGAAAGGTAATGTATCCAACAGGAGATACTGGTGATAAAGCGGAGGTATGTAATGTGAACAAACTGAGTGATGAGGACAGACTTAAAGAAGGTAATGCGGCCAACAAGACAAACTAGAAACAGAACGGAGGATGGTAATGTATCCAACAGGAGATACTGGTGATAAAGCGGGAGAATGTAATGTGAACAAACTGAGAGATGAGGACAGACCTAAAGAAGGTAATGCGGCCAACAAGAGCAACTAGAAACAGAACGGAGGATGGTAATGTATCCAACAGGAGATACTGGTGATAAAGCGGAAGAATGTAATGTGACCAAACTGAGAGATGAGGACAGACTTAAAGAAGGTAATGCGGCCAACAAGACAAACTAGAAACAGAACGGAGGAAGGTAATGTATCCAACAGGAGATACTAGTGATAAAGCGGAAGAATGTAATGTGACCAAACTGAGAGATGAGGACAGGCTTAAAGAAGGTAATGCGGCCAACAAGAGCAACTAGAACCAGAACGGAGAAAGGTAATTTTCTCAACAGGAGAGACTGGGGACAGAGCGAAGGAATGTCATTAGAACAACAGCAGAGACGAGGACAGACCTCAAGAAAGTAATGATTCCAACAAGAGAGACTGGAAACAGTGTGGAGGAAGGTAATGTTGCCAAAGCTACGCTTTAAGCGCCCATTACAATTCCAGGTTTCCTCGTTTTAATTAGTTACAAAAACTGAGTACACATGCGACCAGAAAAGGCAGTTGTAAGTTTTGACAGCTATTAGACCCGGACCTCTGATCTATAATTCGTAAAATGAAATATTGTACAACATTGTTCGTTTTGTTTTATGTTGTTCAAGTAATCTACGAGTGCATTGTTCTATCTTCAGCTGTTTAACTAACTACCTAATATACCTGGTTAAAGTAACGCCCTATTCTCTGTACTCCGCTCTGCGTTAGTCTTGTGTGATGCATCTATCTCAGCTCCATCATAACCTTTTATCATCAATAATTTAGTCTTCATATAGACTAGATTACATTGATGTCTCAATTCATTCGCCCACCTTTCTTCATAGAGATAATTTTACGGCGAGAACTTTCTCATCTTCTCTGTCTGCCTGTCTTTATTTACTTCCGAATCTATAAATATCGGCCTATTCTCCACTAAAAGGCGTTGGCAGTAAATCAACAAATCTCCTCGTACACAAGCATTGTATACATGCTTTACAGTAGCTTTTTGATCAGGAACACAAATCGATCCTTAAGTCTGTTGTTTAACACGTTGGGCTTCCTTTAATAGAATTTTCCATTTCTTCCAATTTATGTGTTTTTGCTCTATTCTCTGTATTTTGCCAATGCACAACTGATTTCCTATGTAAGATATCTCTCGTATAAAGTCATATATATATAACAACACAGGTTATTCAAATACCAGAATATTTATTAATTTATATTCAAAGCTTTTCGTTGGTAAACAGTTGCAACATCATTAGGAATAAATAATACAATAATCATTTGTGTAGTTTTAGGAAATTTGATTATTGTATTATTCATTCCTGATGATGTTGGTACTGTTTACCAACGAAAAGCTTTGAATATAATTTGATAAATATTCTTGTATTTGAATAAGTTATGTTGTAGATTATTAAACAAGAAAACATATTATATATATATATATATAGTAGATAATAAATTACATTCCAACCTCGTTATAAAGAATTAATTTAGGATGAGGGTTTATTGTTTTAATTAGAGTCCGTTATGAAGCTAAAAAGTTACCTTAAAGCGTTTAAAATCCAAACAAAACAGAGTGAAAACTGTAAAAGGTTTAATAATATTTAATAATATAATTAATTACAATATTAAATATGGTAGCTATAGACACTGTATTTGTCTTAAAATGATACATTCTAAGGGATCTTCTATTTGAGGGAAATAGTTATAGGCCTAGTCTGTGACATTACACAATCTTTAATTAGCTTCATTTACCATATATTCACAATACAAACCACCTATTTATTACATTGTATGTGGACGTATTTATTAATAATTATAGTTATGGGTTATGGGTAATAATTAATATGGGTTTGTAAACATATTCTAATAATTAATAAGTAGATTTAAATCAGGGAAGTGACCTAATACAAACATCAGAAATGGCATTTTATTTTACATTTATAGAGTTATTTTATAGCTTAAAAATATTCATTTTTTTATATTTCAAGGATATTTCATATCGAGGGGTGGTGCTTGTGCCCCAAAGTTCCCCGTTGAATCTACCACTGTGATAAGGGTGTATAATTGATTATAAAATATTTGTCAGCAATTGAAAAATCCATATATTAGTGATGTGTCTACATTGTTTAAATTCGTTTGAATCGTATTTAGGAGAATGCCATTTGACAGAAGGTATAAACTACCGTGTCAGCAGTCTTTTAGACTTCGCGTCTGTGTGAACTGTGTGGCCATCGGAGCTATGTGTGATCTATCTTCAAAACACAGCCCGTTATAAGAAACGTCCGGTTTAATAGGGTCAATTATAATAAGGTTTTCCTGTATATCTAAAAAAACCTGTATATATTGAGGTTGTTGGTATAGTGTATATCTAATCAAGTATACTAGCAATGTTTAGTATCATTATTGTTTACTCGCAGACAACAATGAGGTTTATTGTTGTTTATTGTTTTGTACAACAACAAAGCACAATTTATTTCACTTGAATAACCGGTTTACAGGTCTTTATTCTCCATGATTCCGATGAATTTCTCATTTCCCAGTGAAAATACCTCCCAAACAAAAATCTGTGTTAATAGCGCCCAATTTAAATATTCATTTATAGCGAGTCCAATGACACATGTTTGAAACCAATACCGTCTCTCCGTAAGCGGAGTCAAAACATACAAAAAAAAAAACAATTGAAGGTGTTATAAGTTGATTTTAAACATGCCTAAATGTCAAAAACTTACTTTTGTTATTCAGATATTAAAAAGTCTAGATTAAGTGTGATGGAAGCCAGTTTACTTTACTGTATTCATATTAATATATGGCAATGGACAGTTTGTAGTCTATTTGGATGCGTTTTACAAGAGACAGAATTTCACCCCTTCGTAAGGAAAGTTGTGCTTGTTTCGGATATATATTCACACTTAGGTACCAAGTCTTTATTTAACTACGCAGGGCTAAAGAAGAATGCCTTTTGTTCTAGATGAAGCAAAGATGCATGCTGAACCCATTGTTACCAAACGGCGAATCCCCTTTTCCGTACCGTCTTTTTTTATTTTCTCATGTGTGTGTTTTTTTTTATTTGGTCATTGTTAAAGGGACATGTATTCAGTAGGCATGAATGAAAGCTATTGAAGGCGGCATTGAACCACGAGCCACGGACTTAATAACACCGACAGTTAACTCTGTTGCCGTACAAATTAAGAGAGGAGGTCAGTCGGACAGTAATTGATGCAAACCCTAATTTGGCGTCCTGGCCGGGGTCAGTGCCCTGTCGCCTAGGCCAAAACGCGATCCGGCCACACTAAGTATCTCTCTCTCTACAATTGCCTTATATATTAAGCAGTTTCAACATATTTCTTAAACTGAATATTTTATTATATTTCTTAGTTGATTGTTATTAGAATCTTAATTTAAAATATCTTCCTGAACTTGCAATACTTGTTCTGGTAATAATAACTTGGTATAACTGTGGTGTTATAAATAAACAAGTAATATAAACACCAGTAAGTTGAATACAATATTAACGTTTGTAAGTTAATTCCAACTTGAGTCAACAAAGAAATTTTTTATTCTACTTACTTTTTATTACATAATTACAATTAATATAAATCATGTAACATAACCTATGCCTTAAAACAGCTGTTCTACCACATAGCCTATAACATAAAATCAGCTGTTTTATAAAATTATACGTTTTAAACTAGCACTTATTTTAAGTAAAATGGGACGAAATAGCTGTAGGCCTACTGCATACCTTACCCCTTTTGTAAACAATGTTTCTCCTATATAAAACTAAAATTAATTCATTGTTAAATTAATATTTGAAAAAAACTGTATTAATATCAAGTGTCATCCACTCCAAGTTTGAAAAGTATTTTATTAATGATTAAAAATTTGAACTATTATATATAAATATGTGTGTGTGTGTGTGTGTGTGTGTGTGTGTGTGTGTGTGTGTGTGTGTGTGTGTGTGTGTGTGTGTGTGTATGTATGTATATAAGGGGAGAGTGTAAACTAATAGACGGAATTAAATAAAACCTCATAAACAACAAACACTTTTTGTTTATGCCGTGACGTATATTTCGATTGCAAAGCAATCACCTTTAGGAAATTACATGACTACTAGTAGTTACTAAGAGAGTTAGTGTAACAATTTCCTCTGAAAATATTTGCTTTGCAATCGAAATGTACATCAGGGCATAAACAAAATGTGTTTGTAATTTAGAAGGTTTTATTTATTTATAAAAGTTTCAATTTATTTATAAAAGATTTTATTTATTTATAAAAATTTATTTATTTTGTTCTTCTAAGTTTGATTTGGTGTCCGACACAAGTTTTTTACCGGGTCAATATCTCCTGGTTTCGAACCCATACGGTTTCAGAGTCATTAATTTGGGGACTTTTTGATTTGGAACTACAAACGCTAGGCTTTAAGGTATTTCGAACGAAATAGAGCAAACCCAGTTAACAGTGTTAAAAAGACACTCTCATGAAAGAATGTATAAGAATGACGCGAGAAAACAGTTTTATCAAGTATCTAATCAAGTAACTTTATCAGTTACAAAACAAGTAATGTAAACCTTACCACAAGCTAGAATTACAGGAAAAATCCTTATCTCTTGATAATTATTTTATTCCCTCTGATTACTTTTAATTAATTAAATTAAATTTGAAATATTTATTTCTTTTGCGCTTAAATCTATGACTTACCTGTATAGATAATATTTAGGGATGGGCCGATTCCTAAAATTTTCGATTCCGATTCCGATTCTAAAATTTTCCTTTCGATTCTCGATTCTTTACTCGATTCTCGATTCTCGATTCCTTCAAGTTATATTAGCTTATATGCTAGTTCTCTAATAATTAATTTAGTTAACATCTTGGTCATATGGCAAAACCTTTTAAAAGTTCCGTTTTAATGTAATAGGCTACACAAAACCTTCAACCGTGAGAGTGATATCTGTCTATAATATAATTTATTAAGGTTAAGTTTCGGAGGAATAATACAGTGTTTCTGTTATCCGTCTATTCGCTCAACCGTCATGGCCACGGTTCCGACGGTGACGGTTAATCGAGTTTTTACTGTACTTTTTTGTGTTTTGTTCTGACATCTATAAATCAGTGGCAGTAAGACACGTGGGTGAGAGAGAGAGAGAGCAAAAGAGAGTATCGAACCCACTCTAGTGAGAGAGAGAGACGAGCGATGTCAAACGACCAGAAATGGTTACGATCTTGATTGCTGTTGCTTCATAAATAATAATATTTTCGTTTACTTTAATCATTTAATTCATTCAAATCAATTAATACATAAATAAGACATAGTTGGTAATTAATTATTTTCCCACACAAATATAATAAATTTTGTTTGGTAATAAATTACTCCACACGCATATTTTAATAGTTAACAAAATAGGAATCGGAATCGACACTTTTATGAATGAAGAATCGAGTATCGACGATTCCTCGATACCACCTAGAATCGACGATTCCTGGAATCGAGAATCGGAATCGGCCCATCCCTAATAATATTTATTGAAAATTTAAGGTTATCTTTCAGGTAAGATTTAAGGTTATCACTATAACACGCCATCTAAATGTAACAAGAATTAACCTGTTAAATTTCTAACAGGAATATTGTTGCATTTCAAAGACATAAAATAATTTAACAATTTTCAAAACGATATCAGTAAATTAACACCCATAATTATTATTATTGTTCCTTATAAGATTCAAACAATATACTTTTACTAATTAATAAATTGAATGCAATTGCTAAATTAACAACTTATTTTATCTTTAGGCGAAAGGATTTTGCATGCTTTGTCTTTTATTGTACTGTTTAAATACTTTATATTGTCTTAATTTTAAACTTTAGGCATTGACTTGAAACTAAAATGTAAACAATTTGAATAAATAAAATTGATACATTAAAACGTATTATAGTACTGTTTGCTCAGAAATATTAATTTTTTTTGTGATCAAGAAATTGTACTGTAATGGGTTTTTACCGCAGCCCTTCCTAAGAATTTGGTGTCAGCTCTTTCTTGACGTAAAATCTTCGCGCAACTTGAGAAATCCTCATGAAGCTTTTCATCTGTTACCGCCTCTCTTGAATCTACTGAAACCCCTAAGTTTATTTCACGAGCGCCCCCTTCCGTCTCTCTTCTCAGAATAAAACTAACTTACCCACGAATGTACTTATTGCTCCTGACGTTTACACAAAGCACCAAGCTCTGCACAAGAATTTGTTGACCGATGCAAGATTTATATTTCCCATCTTAAACGATTTCTGATGCCTGGCCTTGGCCATTGGGACTTCAGCTTCGAACTTCTACTTGAAAATGTAATTTCAGAGGAAATCACTGCC
Organism: Prosapia bicincta; assembly: GCA_036971475.1. Classification (NCBI taxonomy): domain Eukaryota; kingdom Metazoa; phylum Arthropoda; class Insecta; order Hemiptera; family Cercopidae; genus Prosapia; species Prosapia bicincta. The sequence goes on along the minus strand of JBAIZL010000001.1, from coordinate 229,902,453 downwards.
GCTGTGCGAACTATCTCATTCTTGAACCCAAATTTGAAGAGCCTCCAAAGTATTGCCTACTAATACAAGTTCAAGATACTGTAAGCTCGTCTCTAGTCTTGGGGTGAATCCACAACAATTTGTCTCCGTTTAGAATTTAGAAAGCTTTAACTGCGTCAAAGATGTTTAAAATTCAGCTTTTTGTTTTTAGTGACAAAGTGTCATTAGACATTACAAATAAAGAAATAATACTATAAAATTAAACAAAATAACTTATATCTAAATTAATTAGCCAATCTAGTCAATGTTAACACAAGCATTCCTTGAACGACATAGAGACGAGAAGGCTTTGCCAAGAAAGTTTATATTTCATTATAATTAAAAAAAAGTTGCCGTAACTGTGAGAACGGAGTAGGCCTAATCACTTTCTCTCAAATTGTTTGGAATGAGACGGAGAGCGGTAGAAAGCTGGGTGTGAAACCTTCGAGCAAAGATCCCAGTTTTATCTTTTACTTTCGATCCGATTTTTGACATGTGTTTCTAGGATTAAATTGACTTAAATATGTTAATTAAACTTAACTTAATTTTTTACATGCGATAGTTCAACACTGTTTCTTTACACAGATAACACAGTGTATAGGATGCGGTTACACAATGCGGTGGATTTCTAACCATAGCCTATACGACGTGTCCAACATTTATAGACTGTCATTTTTAATATACCCGTCATGTTTTATTCTAGTGTTAATAAATTGGGCCGAATATTGAATTGTCTACAATTAATTTTTGGGCTGTTCTGTAACTAGACGATGCCTCCATTTTTTTTACACTTTTTTAGCCCGTGTTAAGCCCCAACCTGAAACTTATGCAACTTTTAAAAAAAATACAATTGGTGGATACGATTGATTATTCTAAAATGGAAATATCTGTGGGCACAATTAACATAAAAATGGAAATATCTGTGGGCACAATTAACATAAAAATGGAATTATCTGTGAGCACAATTAACATAAAAATGGAAATATCTGTGGGCACAATTAACATAAAAATGGAATTATCTGTGAGCACAATTAACCTAGAATGAAAAATTAATTACCAAAATTAATACAAAGTGTATATATCTGTGAACACAAATAATCTTAAATAAAAATACTTATGGTGACAATTATCGAAAAATGGAAGTATCGTCAGTGTACACATTTCCCCTAAAGAGAAAGTATCTGTGGGCCCAATTAACCTCAAATGGAAATATATATGGGCGCAATTTACCTGAAATGGAAATATCTGTGGGCACAATTAACATAAAAATGGAATTATCTGTGAGCACAATTAACATAAAAATGGAAATATCTGTGGGCACAATTAACATAAAAATGGAATTATCTGTGAGCACAATTAACCTAGAATGAAAAATTAATTACCAAAATTAATACAAAGTGTATATATCTGTGAACACAAATAATCTTAAATAAAAATACTTATGGTGACAATTATCGTAAAATGGAAGTATCGTCAGTGTACACATTTCCCCTAAAGAGAAAGTATCTGTGGGCCCAATTAACCTCAAATGGAAATATATATGGGCGCAATTTACCTGAAATGGAAATATCTGTGGGCACAATTAACATAAAAATGGAATTATCTGTGAGCACAATTAACCTAGAATGAAAAATTAATTACCAAAATTAATACAAAGTGTATATATCTGTGAACACAAATAATCTTAAATAAAAATACTTATGGTGACAATTATCGTAAAATGGAAGTATCGTCAGTGTACACATTTCCCCTGAAGAGAAAGTATCTGTGGGCCCAATTAACCTCAAATGGAAATATATATGGGCGCAATTTACCTGAAATGGAAATATCTGTGACACAATTAACCTAAAGTGGAAATATGTATGGTGCAATTAGCCTGAAATGGAAATATTTGTGGTACAATTAACCTAAAGTGGAAATATGTATGGCGCAATTAGCCTGAAATGGAAATATCTGTGGTACAATTAACCTAAAGTGGAAATATGTATGCTACAATTATCCTGAAATGGAAGTATCTGTGACACAATTAACCTCAAATGGAAATATATATGGACGCAATTTACCTGAAATCAAAATATTTGTGACACAATTAATCTAAAGTGGAAATATCTGTGGTACAATTAACCTAAAGTGGAAATATGTATGGTGCAATTAGCCTGAAATGGAAATATCTGTGACACAATTAACCTCAAATGGAAATATATATGAACGCAATTTACCTGAAATGAAAATATTTGTGACACAATTAATCTAAAGTGGAAATATCTGTGATACAATTAACCTAAAGTGGAAATATGTATGGCGCAATTAGCCTGAAATGGAAATATCTGTGGTACAATTAACCTAAAGTGGAAATATGTATGGTGCAATTAGCCTGAAATGGAAATATCTGTGGTACAATTAACCTAAAGTGGAAATATGTATGGTGCAATTAGCCTGAAATGCAAATATCTGTAGTACAATTAACCTAAAGTGGAAATATGTATGGTGCAATTAGCCTGAAATGGAAATATCTGTGGTACAATTAACCTAAAGTGGAAATATGTATGGTGCAATTAGCCTGAAATGGAAATATCTGTGGTACAATTAACCTAAAGTGGAAATATGTATGGTGCAATTAGCCAGAAATGCAAATATCTGTGGTACAATTAACCTAAAGTGGAAATATGTATGGTGCAATTAGCCTGAAATGGAAATATCTGTGGTACAATTAACCTAAAGTGGAAATATGTATGGTGCAATTAGCCAGAAATGCAAATATCTGTGGTACAATTAAACTAAAGTGGAAATATGTATGGTGCAATTAGCCTGAAATGCAAATATCTGTGGTACAATTAACCTCAAATGGAAATATATATATGGACGCAATTTACCTGAAATGAAAATATTTGTGACACAATTAATCTAAAGTGGAAATATCTGTGACACAATTAACCTAAAATAGGATATCTGTGGTACAATTAACTTAATTGTTGCTCAAAGTTAACGGTAGTATATTAGGTTTGTTAAAATAAAGGCACAAGAAAGTGTTTTATTTATGAACATTTACTTGAAAATTATGATTAAATTTAGTATATTTTGAAACAGTTGTTCAATTTTCAAAACAATTGTTTAAAGTAATTGTTACAAGTATCGATGAAAGCGCTTTCCACAACAAAAATCGTGAATATGAAAAGATCTACATTGGAGTGTAAACTTTAAAGTAAATAAAAAGACGAGCACATTTCTTTCGTCGTTGATTTTCATCTGAGCATTTCAACTTCCTTTTTAATTTTTTTTCGCAATAAAGAATGGTCGCTTTGCGATCACATTTAAATGTTTGATCGAACTGAACGTATCTTTAAACGGCATCTGTTACTGGCTTTGGAAATAGTCTTAATTCTTGGTCGGTTCATTATTATTACATAGGTAGCAGCACCGTAGCTGTATTCTTCCGACTTTATATACTGACACATTCGACTAAGCCGGTCACAGCTGATTATAAGTGTGAATATTCCAACTCTATTATCAGCTGGGAAGCTGTGTGCGGTTCTTCTTGCGGCTCCTAATCACTGAAGTTGCCAGAAATTGTCACACATTAAGTTTGGAAAATTAATTTAAATTCAACTGTTGAGTTTGTAAAATCAATGCGCTCTGCTGCTATTTCTAGCGCATTCCAGTGGTGATATAATCGATGTCCGAATATAGTATGGCTTTCACTTCTGGCCGATACAGGGCTCACCTCTGAAACCTTCTCTGGGAGGATTGCACGATGCCGTGAGAACCTTCTCCAAATGAAGAGAAACTCAGTAACGTATTAGATCACAACCTGATTTGTTTACAAGAAAAGAGCACATATAGTGCGGACCAAGGTAACAGCCTTGTGAGTACTAACAATTTTGAAAACATGCTACATATTGAGAATGTTCGATACATCAACAGCTTTTGCTGTCAATATCTCGACACATATTTGAAAAATGTTTGTTATATCATACCGAAGCTAATTTATCTAATATCGACCTTCTTATGCAAGTCATTGTTTTGACAGTCCTTATAATGTTTGTAGGAAAGCATTTATACTGACCCCAGCGCGGCTACGGCGATTTCTCAAGGCCAAGTGCATGGTTACGTGTTCCGCACTATACATCAGAGTAGGGTTGTGATAAAAGCATAAAACTCATTAGATTATGTCCCTAGTTCCCCACTATAAATCCAACCTATATAACTCCCCTATTACCAGACACCCCTCCTCAAATTCCTAAAGCCCTGTTCTCACAAATTGAAACCACAAATTAAACCCTTAAATGCAGAGCTGTCCTTAGTAAAAGCGGAATGGTGCAAAAGGTGTTTCGGGGTATTTTTGAAAGTAAACGACCCCCCACAAGCATATCTGCATGCTACAAAAATGCATGTAAAAAACTTCTGCTTGTTCAGTTACTTAGCTCTGCAGTTATGTGCAATCCCACATTTATAAATCATATTGTCCTTTGCTCCGCGATTGTGATGCCTCATTGCACCACACTTCACGGTTGATGATGTTTTCACCAGTTTTTAGTCTTTTAGCAAAAACTTTTCTTACCATTTTTTGAAATGTGTTGACGGAACGCTTTAATACTATGAAACACACATAGTTATCTGCCAACTAAAAGTGTCTTCAAGAAACGTGAATGATGAGTGTAATCGAGCGGAAGCCGAGAAGAATAGAGTATCCTGTTGAAGAGTAATAAAAGGAATCTCTATGGAACAACCCGAAAGTCAAAGGTTCTGGTTTCCTTCACCCAAAACCTCTTCTTAAGGTACAGTAATTTTCTCGTGTAGATAATATAAACCACATCCAGGTTCAATTATGCGCTCTCCATAAGTTTTATTTCTCACCAAACGAATTTATTCACATTGAAGTTAATTTTAGAGATTGTATTAGCAACACTTATCAACTTACTAGTCTTCATGAAGTAATAAATATCACTTAACTAATTAACTTTTTTTTACAATTAAATTAGTTACTATCAACTCGTTTTATAAATTTTAATCTTGAAGTTATAATTTTTCTCTTTACTTTTTTTAAAATTCATATGAAATTTGTTACAAAACTACGCCTTACAAAAATAGCCATAAAAGATTCTAAGCAACTTCATTTTTGTGGATTCACCCCCCAAATCTCCATCACCGTAGACTAATAATATTATTGTCGTAAAGTAATAAAATCACAGATATGAAACTTGAGCGAGCGGAAGATCAGCTTAATACAATATCTGGAAAAACTACCAAAATTGTGTAATGCCTTTTTGCACGGTTTCAGATGTACGTCTAGACGGAAACGCGGGAACTGTCGGACAGAACGGTTTGGCAATGCAAGCTCAGCGACTCAACGTTCATGCCAAAGAGTTCACAATGACTGCTTCTGGTATACAACCATCAAGGTCAGTAACTATTTGCCAATGCCAACAAAGCATCACGCATGCGCAATACAAGTTTCTAACTAGAGAGCGCTTCTTAATACGTCTAGCTTTAGTGGCACTGGTCAGGTGTTGTGCATGACAGCTGTTATTGTAAGTTGAGCTAACTCAGATTCGCGCTAAACTTTATTTTCAAGTGTAATTTTGTATGCATGTATGCCATAAATTGTGTATGTTTCAAAAAATATGTGATTTTTATTAGCATGATTTAATGTATGGAATTATTACACGAAGCCTTTCATTTTATGTCTTAAGTGTCAATAAAGTACTATTAGAATGTTTTGAACAATTATTTAAAGTTTAAATTTTAATTGAATTATTTATTAAGTTTGACTGTTTATTAAACATTTCATAAAATCCACATTATTTGTAGACTTAATACGAACAAAAACTTGATTTTTATTTTTGTAAATACTTTTTGTTACCAAACACTTGTATATGTTTGAATAAATTTGGGATAATCACTAAAAATCTGAAAGCTACCTTGTAAGTTTAAAAAAGTTGGTAGCTCATATTTTAAAAATTAACTGAAGAGATTCAAACTTGTAAATATTTTAAAAATAATTTATATAAGCTTTAATATTTGATCACTTCAGATTTAAATAACAGTTTTTAAATTAGATATTGTTATAAAAAACGTGCAGTTTTTGTATTTTACATCTTGAGGCTTTTCTTATATATTTCACTTTTGGTATCACTTGGCAAAAAAAACAGTTTTTTACCAAGTTATACCAAAAGTGTAATTTTTGTTATCATAGCAATATTAAAACCTGATAAACTAAAATTTTTATACTTAATACGGCTTTTGCAATTAGATTTTTATAAAAATAGATATAAAGCACATTAACATGAAATATATCAACAGAAAATCTATTGGAGGCAAAAAATATAAAAATAAAAACTGTATTTATACAAACCTTATTACATTCTGTAAATACAGTTAGCAACATTAGAAGGTCACCTGATGTTAGTAACCTGCTATCTTAGCAAAATGTGCAAAAGATTTTGTAATGACTCTTTTTAATTTTCTTTGTAGATAAGAGTTTTCTTATTTATATTACAATTAGATTTTTAATAATTTTGTGAACTAAATAGAATAAAAAATGCAAAAAAAATGAAAAATATTATTTGAATATAACGAGTTTATAAATAAATATAACTTTATTCCCACTTTAAAAAAACCCTTACAGTGTTTAAATTTGTCAAAATTAATATTGTATTTTTTCAACATTTATATTGAAGAGTTTTGTTAGTGAAAAATATACTTATTTTTTAGATTGTGCTTTTTAAATTAATTACTGAACATTGAATTTTTTTAAATAATAGACGATTTTTTGAATGTAATTAATTAAAAGATTTATATAAACTTAAAAAATCTTACTCCCAAATTCAACTTAAACAAAATTAGGTTCCCTTTAACAATGTTTTTGCTGAGATAGCTTGTGCTGCTTACATCAATTGAGAGATTTGAATTGAAAACAAAATTTTGTAAATATTTATGAATTCTGTAGCTTCATTATGTTCTTTTATTTTCTGTTTAAAACTAAGCAAGAATAAACAAACCAAAAAATTTCTTGTTTGAACTTGAAACTGTTTACATGAAGATAATCACACTTTATTATTAGTAATAGGGCTATTAATACTTGACTATTCATGCCCACCATAGTCATGGCAAAGTGGATTGATAACAAAAGATAAGTGAATTTATTTTTACTTTATGGTTATTGAATATGAAATGCAAATGTTAACACCCATTTTATGTTCAGTATTTTTATATACAAGCTTTGCTTCGGCCTATATGTTTTATAAATTTATTCCTTTCTGTAGTTTTTGTGTATCCCATTATATCTCAAAAACAAATTCATTTTAAAAAAAGTTTATGCAATTATTAAAAAATTTGATTTATACATGATTAATGTTTTATAATTTGTGATAGTGTATAAAATTCTAAATATTCCGTTTCCTAATGATAACAATAATGAAATAAAATCAATGGACTACAAAATTCAAGAATTAAATACAATTCAAATACGAATACAAATTATAGTACAAAATACAACACAACACCAACAACAAAGATAAACTACAAGCACCAGGTATATACAAACAGAACACCAACTCAACATTTTACAATCACATAAAAGAAACAGCACTCAAATACACAGACATTTACCACAGCCTAGAAATCCTACACATCGACAAAAAAGGACCATCTCTCAACACACTAGAACAATATGAAATTTACAGATACACAAAAACACAAAGTACAAACATATTAAACGAACAAACACAATACAAATCACACATACTCTTTGATACTATTGAAAACCCACCTTTAAAACCGTCACCGCTTGACCCGACATCTCCAAGCAAAAGACACTGATGAAGATTGGGACATAGCGATCGAAAACGTACGCTCTCAGTAAGTTTTTTAACAAATTTACAAAATTTAAAGTTCAGATAGTACTAAACTATTGTTTGAGTGATTAATTAAATAAAGATAAGACATTTTATAGTTTATACATTTCTGCACTTTTTCTGTTTTAAAGTAAAAGACCTCATAAATTGGGGATGTTGGGGAGAATAAGGAGTTGTTAGAAACTAATTTGACAAAGTACGTGAACAGTTGAATTGAAAGGGTAATGAAAGGAAATGAGAGGGCCGATGAAACAGCTAAAGCGGCATCCCATATGTACCCAACATTTAAAACCAAGTATCCACTCATGTATTGTAAAAGCTAGGCAAATAAATACTTTCATAAATGTTGGACTGAATCTTGGAAAGAAGAGGCCACAGGTCGTCATCTTTTTCAATTTCAGCCTGAACCGTTGAGTGAGGACAAATTCAGGAAGGTTTCACGTTTGATTGCAGCTTGAGCACGATCTGGCCATCTAGTGACGGAGGAATATTTATTTAGATTTGGTCTTTTGAATTCTCCAATCTGTGCACTTTGTGAGGGTGAAGATGAAAGCGTAAAGCGCATTTTGTTTGACTGCACGTACCCCATACCAATGAGGGATCTTCTGAGAGCCGAAGTGGAAACATGGGAAAATATTCTCATAAACAAGAAGCATTGGGGGCTGGCAAGGACATCGAGCTATCTGCTACTCTTGAAGCTGGATGCCTGTGTAAAGAAGTAAAAAAGTACTTGTTTATGACTTCTGAACTTTAAATCTTGTAAATTTATAAAAACTTACTGAGACAGAACGTTTTCAATTGCTCCGTGGCGATCTTCATCAGTGTCTTCTGCTTGAAGATGTCGGGTCAAGCGGTGACAATTTTAAAGGCAGGTTTTCGATAGTATCAAAGAGTATGTGTTATTTGTATTGGGTTTGTTCGTTTAATATGTTTGTTCTTTGTGTTTTTGTGTGTTTGTAAATGTATTTGATCAGTTTAATAGTTGCAGATACAAATGTTACCACAGAATCATTGAATAGGTAATTGACATTAAATATTAAGATTATAATTTAACAAATCTATTTACCTAAAGTAAAATGATCACGACATTTAAACAGTATGTACTCCACATAATTGACAAAATGACAGGTACTCATGTTGCATTAAAAAACCATGTGTTATTTAAGTGTTTTCGTGCGAAATAACCATAATTTTGTGCAAAGCCAATCACCCATTCTCTCCAAGGTTTGAAAGATATACATACTCCTTAATTAGCCTCAGTTTTATCATTTCTTCTGATCACCATTTTTTCATTCTATCCTCAGATCATCAATCCTCATTTATCCACAGAAGAATTTTATAAATCCTAGGATGCCATGACAGGTGTGTAGATAGTCATACTTTAGCTTTCTCATCTGTTGTTCTTCCCAATTATTCTGCAGTTACCAGGGACTTAACATAATAGCACTCTAGTAAAATCTGATGGCCATGAAATTTATTAATTTGAAATAAAAATTTAGATAAAAAACATTATGGTGTAAAAATAAATTGATGAAGAATTTGAGGAATTGCTTCAGAATATTAATAGAATACATGTTTATAAATTTTAACAAATATATATCCTACAAAATGTCAAAAGTCAACTATACCAATTTTAAACAAAACCTAACTTAAAATTAATTCTGAAATCTTAAGACATGTCCACATTAATTGTAAATCAGGTTTTCTATGTTTGTTAAGACTAGGTCTCCTAACATTTGCCAAGTGGCAAGCATTCTCCTACCAATATCGTCATTATTAAAATAATATTATTTGTATTGAGAATACTTCATTGGTAAACAAATTCAATTATATTTACACCCTATCAACAACTATTTTAATAATATTATTTATTAAACACTTTTAAATGTTATAAACATTTAAATGTCAAAACATTTAAAAGTGTTTAGTGATTACTAGTAGCTCACATGAAGATGAAATCAACAAATGTTGATATTATTTATAATATTGTTCGATTCCTTCTTTACTCAAATTACTAGTGTTACACTAAAACACTAGTGTACACACATGAAGATATATTATACTTGCCTATAGTAGCACTTGTTCTTTTAATTATTAAGGATGACGGTTTTGGGAAATATTCCCATTGTCAACTCAGACCTTAACTGACCTCTTGGTTGTTCTAGGTTTGGGTGGTATCAGTGCAACATCATATACTGCTATAGATAGATGTTGGTGACATTATCACATTAAATAAATTAAATAAACGCTGAACACATATTTTTTTTTAACATCTTAATTCCATACACCTAAAACCAGCATACACTATCGAGATGGAATAAAAATTACCTTAATTTCCTTGACCTAGCAATTACATGTACAGGCAAAGGTAAATGTAATTTTAACATCTGCCGAAACCCACCAACACTAATACCACTATTCATAACTCAGCAAACCACCCCGTCCCGACACAGACTAGCTGCTTACAACACCCTAATCTATCGCCTATTAAAAACACCGTTAAAACAAGAATACCATTAAAAATTAAATGCTCTAAAACTTATATCACAAACCAATGGGTACAAACACATCAATGATTCTCAACAATCAGATGGATATAACCAGTGGTGCATTGAAGGGAGAAGTCAAGTGGGTCTGGGCTCTCCGTTTGGTAATCTCAATGGAGAAAAAGAAATTGTGCTCATCGTGGATCATTGGAAAACGTATAGTGTGCATGCTTTGTATATAAAGTTAACTACTAAAATTTACCAATAAATTGTTATTAATACAATTTTTATTTGTTTGTACTTGAAGTATTTGGAACATTAATTAATTAGCAAATTGAAATGTCAATAATATTTAAACGCATCAATAATAAAAAGCTTTAGGAATATCCTTTAATAATTCAAAGCTGTTGAGTTTGTGCTCTAAAGTAAATAAATTAGGATGTATTGAAGTAACTTAACTGATTTGGAGTAATATTACAGTTGAAGCCCCCCGCCCTGTTGTCGTAGTCCTTGAGCCCCTTAAAAAAATTTTAGCTGTGCTGCAGGATATAACTGCCTGAAATTTAATCTCAGTAGCCCAACTGTCAAAATCCAATTCGACAAACTCATTAAATATATAATACTACCATATATATCATCCAAAACTCATAAACCAACCACCACATTTTGTAAATACTGTATAACTACAAAATAGTCTACTCCACACACAACACCGTCAACAAACAATTTAAACCTAACATCATAGTCAAAGACATTTTAGAACTCTGGTGGTACATACAAACTAACTTGCAGTTCGTGTCTCAGTACAAATCACAACTACACAAATATAACCTCCAAGCTACAATCTACATAAACAGTAGAAAATATTTCACGCCACAAAAAAGAACAGGGTGAAATATGGAAAAAAAACATTTCAAGCTACTCCTAATACTCATACACAAAACCCAATTTCATTATAACTCACACTTTTTGACATCCTAAATCCCAAAATTCTAAAAAATCCACCTAATATTTCTTCCTGCTCTACCTTTCCCCCACCCAAAGCTAAAATAACCAAGAGGACAGTTACAACCTACAGGTCTGAGTTGACAATGAGATGCATCTCTTGAAATAACCATTCTCAATTACCAAAAAAGTAAGAACTTCTATAGGCAAGTGTAGCATATCAATATATGTCTAAGTGTTTTACACTATTTTAATAATTTTATAAAATTTTCTATTTTACAATAGTTATGACATCATCACATGGCATAATTATGATATTTTATTAAATAGTGCACGTTGGGCCTGGATTTAAAGTTAAAAGCTTGTTTAAGAAGTTTGGTTTTAATTAATTTAATTAAATTCTAAAACAATAAAGTTTCTAAGGCATTAGGTAAAAAAATCTAAATAAAAACTCTTAAGATAATGAATTGATCACCTGGGTATGTAAGTTTTTTTTTATGTATGAATTTTTATTCTCTGGTATAGCTTGGTATTAAATTGTTTTTTTTATCGAAATTAATGAAATAACAACTTGTCAAACTAATATTAGTCCCACAATAAGTTATTTTATTAAATTAAATCTTAAAAGTTTCAATAATCGTCATTAACAATAACGAGTACCAGACAATTATTATATATGTATGAAAAAATTGTTATCCTAAAATATTCCAGTCTAAAACATTTAGTACTTACAATCCAATACTAATTTTTATTTATGGTAATATAACTTACTGATAGAAAAACAAAAGGTTTAAAGTTGCTTGTTGTAATCATCTTGAATTCACTAATTAAACTACAATTAAATAATATGTAATTAAGTGAATACTTTAGAGCTTATTAACCAACTTAACCTATGCTCACTATACCCATAAATCTCATGCCGACAACCTTTTATACCTTGTGTGATGCCCCCAGTAGAGGCTTAGCTTTGTAAAAGAAACGATTGTTTTGCCAAGAGGCAACACATAAGTTCTTAAGTATTCACTTAGTTATGTATTAATTAATTATATTAAATATTTAAACCTATAAATAACATTAGAGAGCAAATACAAAATGGTATCATATACTTTGCAGAATGCTGTCGCAGTCTGTTATAGCAAGTGCAAACTTACCTTCATCAAAAATACTCTTTCTATTAATTCCCTGTAGTTTTATTTTCAAGTATTGATCTATTTATCCTAGGAACAAATGTGATCTGAATTGATGTCTTTTAGTATATGCTTCTGTAGAATGTATAATTTTTAGAGATAATTTTAGGAAATGATTGGGTTAATTAAGGTATCAGTCAACTGCCAGCTGATTAAGCCAGGCTCTACTCAAGTATGTTGCAGACAACTTGTTAAAAAAGCTTAAAGTATTGAAATAAATTAGGAATTAATATGAAATATTTAAGTATGTATATAAACTTTGCATACAAAGTTGAGTGTAAAGGAATTTAGAAGAAAACATCCTCATCATATCTTGAGGTTTTAAACATTATTGTAGAGAAAGAATAAATAATAATTTTATAGAGTAATAACTGGCATTGGAATTAATCTTTATGAGTTACATATAGAGCGTTATCACAAATTGTGATAGTTGAGATAATGGTTTTGTAATTGTAAGCCGTTAATCTGCTAATTGTGCAGTAAATATTGTACAAAAGTCTTAGGTTTTAAACCAAATTTTAAAATTTAAGAAAATTTGAAAAATATACAATTGAATAAGAACTGTATTAATGGTTAGTAACATTATACACAGTGTTTCAAAATGAATTTCAGTGTTTTAAGCTTTTGTAGCATTTGTTCTATTTGACTTAGAATTGTATATATATATATATATATATATATATATATATATATATATATATATATATATATATATATATATGAAGTATATATATGAAGTACAACGGAAAAACAATGGATAACGTTAAATATCAAGAATATATATATATGTGTATATATATATATATATATATATATATATATATATATATATATATATATATATATATATATATTTAGGTTAGTTTTGGTTGGTAAAGATTATTTAGATTTTTTGGACTAGGAGACTGACAGACTTCATCATTCTGATTTTATTTTATTTCATTCTCTCATATTTCTTTTTGTGTTTTCTCTTCGATTGACAAAGACCACTGTGTGGTTGAAATATATCATTGTTTAAGTGCTTTTATGTGTTTCTATTTCAAGACTACAGTGTGGGCTCTTACCAAGGTAAGTCTGTCAGTCTCCTAGTCCAAAAAATCTATATATATATATATATATATATATATATATATATATATATATATATATATATATATAGCTCCAGTTTTCTCTAAAAGTGTTCAATATGAGCTCCATTTATCATATGAGTAGCGCATCCAGTCACTAGGGGAGTCCTTCTCTTACCTTGATCAGTATTTCTGGAATAATTGTTGCGATAACTGCTTCAATCTCCTTTTTTATGTTGGGTACTGATAGGTTAGCTGGAAATTGAGGATCATATACATAATCATGGGCGTACCCAGCTAGGGGCAGGAAGGGGCAGCTGACTCCCTTGGAAGCAAAATTATAGAGCGATAATGGTTTGCCCCCCTCCAGTTTTCATCCTGTGTACGCCCTTGCACATAATCCTTTATAAAGCCCTAGAGGTAAAAATCGCATGGTGTCAGATCAGGAAGCCATATTAAACAAGCTACGTCATCCTGCCCCTGGGAACCAATCCCTGGTTGTTTAGAACCTTGGTTAACCAATGTATACAATTTAGTGCACCATTTTCTTGCTAAAGATGTAAGAACTTGTTGATAAAGATCTGTGGTTCAACTTCCTCCAGGTAAACTCAGAGTTGTAGCACTTCAAGGTAAGAAACTCCAGTTATGGTTGCTTCATTAGAAAGAAATGGCCTATAAACCTTTTGCCAGGGTATAGGATAAAAAACCATTCAATTTTCAATTTTGCGTTTTCATTGTAGCGACACCTGTTCACTAATTGCCATTTCAACTTACTACGACTTTCTAACAGAAGATAGGGGAAACAGTCCATGGTCAAAGGAGTAACAAACACAAAACTGTAATGTGCTCTTTCATGTGTTTGTAATTGTAAGTTAAATGAAATAAATAACACAAAGCCTTAAAGCTCTGTTATTTATTTTGAAACACCCTGTAATTGTGTTCTGTAAATACATGATATGTGTATTGTGTTCACTGTTGTTTTTATCACTATTTCAATGTTTTAATTGAAAAATTAAAAAAAAAACAGTTTTGTCAGTAATTCACAGCATTGAATAATGTACTGACCTAGCGCAAATGCGTCTGCTGAATAAATCAGTAAGTAGTGGTTTTTTTGCCAAGTTAATACAATAAAGCGTAATTGAAAATTTAAGTTATGATTTTATAACAACTTGAAGAAACTGTGACATATTATTTAAAATTTTAAATAAATAACCTCATAACAAAAAATAATAGTTTTTATTCAAACCGTTATGTACATTTCAATTGGATAGTCATCGCCTTCAGAGAAAACTCATAAAATAAAAACTAATTAAAAATGTAAAAAATAACATTTTTATACTTTAAATTTTAAAGCACAAAAACTAATACCAACACAGTCATATGTAAGATAATTTTAATACTGACATAATTAGAGACATAAATCTCTCACAGCCTGAGCAATGTTGAAATGTTACAACTCATGTGACGATAATTAAATCAGTGTCATTTTAGAAATTGTTTCAACAATTAGTGTGTCAATCTTTTCTAATGGATTGTAGGCTCTAATAAAAAACAGCCTACAAATTGTAACTGAAGTAAAATTTGTTTTTTCAGTTATGAATTACTTTTGAAAGTATAAGCTATTTGCAATGAATTT
The DNA here is from genome assembly GCA_036971475.1 of Prosapia bicincta. Classification (NCBI taxonomy): domain Eukaryota; kingdom Metazoa; phylum Arthropoda; class Insecta; order Hemiptera; family Cercopidae; genus Prosapia; species Prosapia bicincta. The sequence continues at coordinate 229,887,261 of JBAIZL010000001.1, read as the reverse complement.
TGGTTTTGTTGAATTTATCATTTTAATTTTTTGTAATTTGGCAAATAGGTCTAAGTTATTTTCAATAAAAAATAGTTTTTTTCTAATTTTCATCAAATGGGATATAATCTACCTTAAATGATATGAATTAGATTTACAAAATAACACAAAATTAACTTACTATTAATTTTGTCTGTAAGTTAGAAGTTGATTCAGGTTGGACAGTTGGATAAGTATTGTTTAATATTTATGCACTGTTGATCGCAGTTTTGATAAAAGTAAAGTTTTGGTAGAAGTAAAGTTGTTGACAATTCTTCTTAGTTTTAGTTACAATTATTTAATTATGTAACAAAATCAAATATTCAAGCTGAACCTTGGCTAATTTGTTCTGTAATCACAAGAAGGGATGAGTCAGACTAACCTGTGATGACATTAAAATTCTTTCAGTTCATTCACTTTAGGAAAAAATAGGCTAATAGGTATTGACTTATGCCAAATCTATTGTTGCCAATTCTAGTCCAGGCCAGACTGTTGTTTTATATAAAATAATTTAGTATCAATAATAATAAAACCATGCTATTAAAAATCAATAAAATGGAAAAGGTTTGCAATTTGATCATAAACATCTACATTCAGTTTCTTTGAAATAAACCTAGATTGTACTATTAATCTCTAGACGATTTAAATGCTATCAAATGTCAAAGATCCTCAGATTGAACAAAGTCTGTTAAAGAGTGGAACCAGGAATGTTTCTCAGGGGATTTTTTCAGGAATTCCTTCATCTATGTGCCATTGACCTACCAAAATTATTTAGCGAAATCTTGTTGCTGTTCATGATGGCTGGTTGCTATTTACTTTTTAGTTATTAAAAAGCCTGGTCGCAAGTAATATCAAAGTGTAATAAGTAAAATTGTTTAATTTGAAAATTATATAATGTATTCTTTAAGAAAATAAACCTATAAGAGACATAAAATCATCCATAATTTGTCAAAAGTAAGATGGAAAGTAGCCATGAGCAAGCAGTGGATTTTCTGTTACAGCACATCAACTTCAATGCTGCAACTGCTACACTGAAGTACCCGGCTACCACTCCCATCTTCTCAATTTGTTGTATCTATTGTACAGTTGGTTCTTACTGCTTGTTGTCGTCTGTTTGCATCTATCACATCTACTAGAAGACTATCACATAACTATTGGCTATATTTTAGGTCACTTACAAGGACAATTTGTCAAGAGAAATTTGCAGTTTGAATCCACAAAAGCTTAAAGCCAAACTCTTTAATAATTCATTGTATCGGGTACAGAAAATTTATCCCATTATTTTTGGCCAACAAAGACTTGAAAATGAACTGAGTGTTATATATGGAACTGATACTTTCCAAGACAAAAGTCTGAAGTTAATATAGTTTCACATGAAAAGTATTTAGAAAATGCTTTTAATATAGTATTGGTCTTGACTAAATTCATCTGCCCGACATTGGCAACTAATGACTCAGTGAAGAGACCTTTTGCAGCATATAAAAGAATTCACACGAACAAGAGATGCACACAAGGAGGCGAGAGGATGAGTAATCTGTTATTAACATTTATTGATTCCATCTTCGCGTGAGCTACTATTAATCACTTACACTTTTAAAATGTTTTAAACTTGCCTATAGTAGCACTTACTTTGCTTGTTGAGGACGGCCGTTTCGGGAGATGTGTCCCTTTGGTCTGAGTTGACAAAGGGACACATCTCCCGAAACGTCCGTCCTCAACAAGCAAAGTAAGTGCTACTATAGGCAAGTTTAAAACATTTTAAAAGTGTAAGTAATCTGTTATTATAATCATTAGAATAGGAGCTCTTGGAGAAAACCTTATAGTTCTGTGTTCCAGAAGTTTGGTTTAAAAACTGAAGAATCGAGTTCTTGTACAATTAAAATATATAACTTATGTTACTTTTGCTCAAACCCTTGTTTTTAAACTTAATTTAGGAAATTAAAAGGACACTATAATTAAATATTGCTTACAAGTAATTTCTTTAATACATATTACTAGTACTCATTAGTTTCAAAGGGCAAAATTACATTAGATTTTTTGGGAGGAATTGTTTCTCACCCTTTGCTTCAGAGATGACTAAGTAAATTTATTACGTTTTGCTCTTCAGTTTTCAGGGTTGCAGCCAATAATTAGGAGGTGACTTTTTGAGAGTCCAAGATAAAACATGCTTAAATGTGTTCCTAGTAAAAAGAGGATTCTGAATTTCACTAACTAGATTATTCTAACTGCCTGTGCTACATACTTTCTTATATATACTAAAATTTAATAATTTTTTAAATTTCATTTATAAATATAATGGTGGTAACACTGCTCAGCAGAATCAAGATTGTAGAGTATTAAAGGCGGGCTTCTCAAAAAAGTACTAATGTGCTACTTAATGTGCGTGAGATTAATTGGCCCAATTGTTCATGAAAAAACATGACCAGGTATTTATGACACATGGTGTCCGAATTCCAAAGTATAATGAACTGAAAGAATGGGTCATCAAGGCCTATGTAAAACACAGAAGATTATAAGAGGAGATGCTCAGGAGTATGGGATGGGGCAATAATAATAGGCACAAGTGACTAAGTTGGGATTGAATAACTTAATTATTCTTATAGATGAGATTTCATCTAAGATTTCATCTTATACTTTGTACAATTTTGTTTACAATAGTTATATTCTATGTATAGCTTTCTGAAATAAATACCCAAATTAAGCATATATAATGATACCTTGTTGTTTAATTATTTAACAAGTTTATTAAGTATTTTCTTGTGTATATATTTAATATCGGTTTCCTTGATTATTTTTAGCATATGGAGTCACTTAATTGAAAGAATGTTTTTACCAAAACTTATCTAAATGAATAAATCTTAGCAAATAAATGTAGCAAATGTAACTTTACAGAAACATACTTAAGGTTTAACACTTTTATCAGAAACATACTTAAGGATTAACACTTTTGTCCTTCAGAAAGGGAAGGGAAACTGAAGCCTTACAAAGACAGTTCAATACAGTATTTAGGTGTGGGGTGTTATGTTTAAAGTTATCTAATAAGTAAATAAAGAACATAGGGAATTGAGAACTAATATTTATTTTTGTATAACAACAAATAATTATAATTAATAGTAGAAGTTTATTCACTTACATAAACATGTAAATAACTGCCCTACTGTAGAAATTATGCATCTGATGTATAATATTGTGTTGTGTGTTAAACATATCACAATCACTCTCAAATGTCAGAAATTATAGGGCTACTACTACAAAATTTATTTATATGAATATTTATAAGTATAATAAGTAAAAGACCTGTTACTCTCAATAAGCAAGATATAAACGGTCTACAAAATTAAGAAAGTAGGTTTCAGTACTCGTATAACATTCAACTAGCATCTTTATAAACTACTGAAAAATACCTTTTCAGTTTTATTCAGTAATTATCTACAAGCTCGTATAATAGCTTGATTGGTTATGGATTTAGGGAGAAAGATCAATTTCTTAGCTAGGATTAAGGTATTTGGAAATTAAGAGAATCAAAGCTCATCTAATCAGATTAGATTTCCAGAAATTACCTAGTTAAATTATCATATTACAACTACAAAATCTTGACTTTTGTATATAAATTCATAAACATTTTGTAAAATATATATAGATAGGTCAGTTTGCATACAGTATAAAAAACTAATTATGCAAAATATTATTACATGTAGTTTTTGTCGTACATTTTAAGTTTTTTTTAATTGACTTCTATTGGTATCATTTGGGAAAAAACCACTACTTACTGATATTTTTCAGCAGACGTGTTTCGCATCCATAATACATTCTAAACAACAAAACACACTCAACATTTAATACCATATTTGAACACATAATTAACAACTTCTCTATGAACAATAACACTGCACAGAATATCAATACATTATAGACCCACATTAATACAACACATCTGGAAAACAGCAATGTTCATGACTCACAGCATTGTTCAATGCACCGATCTAGTACGAAACTCGTCTGCTGAAAAAATATCAGTAAGTATTGATAGTGGTTTTTTGCCAAATGATATCAATAGAAGCAAATATTATTGTTTTCAAAAGCAGTGTCATAAATATAAATAAATAAATAGCTTACCATTAAAGTTATAATCCTTTCATAACATTTAATCTCTATAATTATATAAAATGAATATAGAAAATATGAAACTATATTTTCAGATCAAGTGGGAATCTGATAGCAGTGATGAATAGTAATAATGGCTATGTGTTTCCCCAACCGATGGGGAACAACAAAGGCATAATGCTGCAGCAATCAAAATCAAGTGGAAATATACTTAATTCATTACAACATTCAAAATCAAGTGGGAATATTCTACATAACTTCCATCCTTCGGTGGCCAGTGGTGTTATTCATCAGGTAATATCTATGAGTTTAAGTGTTATTGTCAGAAATAATTAGTTCTCCTAGAGGTTAAAAATAATTTTACATTAAAATTCAAGAAATTAAGAATTTCCAAGTTTATGTGGTGTTATTCATCAGGTAATATCTATGAGTTTAAGTGTTATTGTCAGAAATAATTAGTTCTCCTAGAGGTTAAAAATAATTTTACATTAAAATTCAAGAAATTAAGAATTTCCAAGTTTATGAACTTAGTACTAAATCAATAACAATAATTTTGAATATATTTACCCCAAATTAATAAAATTAAAACTTTGCGAATATTATACAAAAACACTAGAACATATTAATATATCACACTTGCCTGTAGTAGCAGTTACTCCCTTTGTTTATTGAGGACAGCATTATCAAGAGCTAATTTCAGGACCCATTGTCAACTAAACCATAACTGACCTCTTGGTTGTTTTAATTGAGGGTGGGAGTTGTTACAACCAGTCATGATCTGAGTTGACAAAGGAATACATCTCTTGAAACAATTTCTGTTGTTAAACAAAGGAAGTATGTGCTGCTTTAGCCGTATGTCTTATTAATATATGCTCAAGTGTTTTAGTGTAAACTAATAGCTCAAGTTAAAGGTGGAATCAAATAATACAGTAGAACTTGGATAATACAAACTTCTACAATTCGAATTTTTCTTTAATTAGAATTTTTCGGCCTGGTCCCTAGCATTATATATCTAAACAATGTTAAAATTCGCAGTCTATTCGAATTTTGTGTTGGTTAATTCAAACTTTTGTTTCCAATAGAGACATAGTTTATATTTTGCTTGAGTGTTGTAAGCCAAGTACAGCTCTCAGGGATGTCAACTGGGTGGGTGAGGGGAGAATACAATTGGTTCTCTACCCGACCTGTGATGTCAATGATCTCCTGCTACCCCTCCAACTCGCTTTTGTCATGTAGTCGTTTAGTGTCACGGTGTCCGAAGCAAGCGCAACTATGTGAGGGTTGTGCTCTGTCAAGGCTAATGAAAGGTTTTGTCTTTTTTAAGTGTGGTGTTGTGCATTGTGCAATAATGGCAGGTTCCAAACTACAGGCTTATAAGTCTTTAACTTTAGATGAAAAAATTGGAGTAGTTAAGGAGGTGAAAAAAGGATTTAAAAAAGAATCTGAAATTGCAAAGGACTTCGGAATTTCTTGAAACACTTTGTCAAATAATTTGAAAATTAAAATCAAGATTTTGAAATCCATTGGTGACAATGCGAAAGATAGGAAAAGAGTAAGCGAACCGGAGTTCCCTGACATTGACTCTTGTGTTTTAAAGTGGTTTAAAAAGTGCAAGATAAACAAATTCCATTGAGTGGCTCTCTTTGAAGAAGCAAGACCCATACTATTTGCCTCCGAACTGGCGAAAGATAATTTTGAAGGAAGCAATGGCCAGTTAGATGGTTTCAAATAAATAAACACAATTTCTTTCAAAGCTGTTTGTAGTGAAAGTGCTTCTGTTGATCAGTGTTAACCTGAGCAGTGGCAAAAGGACTTAGGAGATGATCCAGTACCGAGATCCCAAAAATATTTTAAATTTTGATGAGACTTTTGTTAAATACACTCCTGATAAAACTCTGGCATTAAAAGATGATAAATTTCATAGAGGAAAGCTTAATAAAAAAATAATTAAACTGTTGGATGGGGCTAACATCTACAGGTCAGAAAAATTACCATTGCTAATGTTTGGTAAACCTGCTAAGCCGTCTTGTTTCAAAAACTTGAAATCAAAACTAGTAGAGTATTGTTTTAGCGCAAAAGGCTGTATGATTAGTGATCTGTCCCAGAATTTGCTCTCAAATCATGATAAAAATTTTGGAAATTCATGAGATTATTTTACTCATTGACAATTGTACAGCCCATAAAAGGATTCCGCTTATGGAAAATGTGAAAGTTGTTTTACCCAGCCAATATGACGCCACTGGTACACCCAATTGTCCAATGCATTATAAAATATCTCAACCTATTCTACAGGGTACTCTTGTTAAGAACATTCTCATAGGAGATTTTAAAAATTAAACTGGATGTTTTTCAAACTTCACGAATGTGCAAACTAGATTAGAACCAAGTGAAGAAAAAAGCATTAAATTGATTTTACAAAATAGGCTTTTAAATAACAGATACAGAGAGTGGAGTTGCTGATAAAACTTGTCTGAGGCATAATATTCTGTCAATGGCTAGGAGGAAGTCATTTCAGAGCCATTTTGTATGAAGACTTCGTGAAAGCTACTGAAGATGTTGAAGTGTGTGGCAAGCTGACCTATGTAGACATCATCTCAGAAGTACACGGCGACTGAAACAATGTATCGAGTGATAAGGATGACATGCCAGACGAAATATCTATATGTGCACCAGAAACATCTGATCATATCCGACAAATAAGGTTTATTGAATCCCAAAATTATGTAAGTGACCCATTATCATGTACATAAATAACTTAGATTACTGACCGTTTTTCCAAAAACTGTAAATATGTACAGAATGTAAATTAAGCTTATGTAGTTGTTTTTTTAGCATTATAAATACTGTATTATTTTATATTCTAAATTGAAAATAATTTATTTTATGTTTCACAGAATATGTACAGTATATAATAATTTCATTAACAGTTTTTAAGAACTTAAAGAACTTTTAGTGTTTTAACTCCTTTTTTTGTAAATTGTTTATTCAAATTTTTGGATAATTTGAATTTTTTATTGGTTCCTAGAGATTCGAATTATCCAAGTTCCACTGTATTTAGGAATATTATTTGTTTATACAAGAACTATGAGAGTCTAAACTGTGATAAGCATTGACTCTTTAACTTACATTTAGACTTTACTTTAATTTTACTTTTACACTTTGTCTGTAGCAAAACAGATTCTTAAAGAAACTGAGTAGCTCAGATCATTGTAATTAATTCTATACATTTATGTTTTCAGCAAAACATTAGTAATATTAGCTATTGCTATTAATTCCTAGTCAGATGAGCAGCTATAAAAAAATTCTGAACAATTTTAACTTGACAGATAGTTAATTCTCTATTGTCCCCCAATTTATAAACATATTTTTTTTTTATACAATATGTATCACAATAGCTAGCTTTATTTTTACTAGCTTATTATTTACAAAATTACTATAGTTTGTGTAATTATATAATTGTATTCTAAACTGAGGTTTCATATATAAGGTTATAAGAGAAGGAGCTCATATACGTGTCACAAATTTAAGAATTATTTAAAATATTTGTTTAGTGAAAAATAAATTTAACTCTTAGTCGTAAGTTAGTAAAAACCATTGATTTTTATTTATGTAGATAATCAACGAATTCAGGAATTTTACTTCCTGTATATATATACAAAAATATTTTAAAATTCAAAATTTGAATTAATAATTGTCAAATTATTGATATTATTTACTAATAGTTTAACGTTTATTATTGTCTAACCTGTAATACATTTAACAACTCAATAATCCAACAACATAAACAAAATATACAATAATTACCTAATGATTAGTAATGTGGAGGAGGTAAGATGAATTACAGAATGGATCTTCCCCTAGTATTGGAAGATGGCGAATCATTTTCAAGTAGACTTTGTCCATGTCTACCTAATAATTTCAAATGACTGAATTTCAATAATTGTATCCTGAATTTTTTTCTCAAACAAAGAAGAGACAAAACAATATTCTTATATTAAATATTTCCCCTTAATCTGTTACTAATCTTTTAGACTCCACAGTTTTAAAGAGTAATAACCAAATAGGATTAAAAAATTAATATAAATAAATAAAAATAATAAAGGGAGAATGAAAAAAAATAGATAGAATTTTTTTTTAAAGTAATTTTTTGGAAAAATGAAATTTTGATAGGAAAATTTTAAAAAATTATTAAAAAGTCACTAGGGTATTAATTTGGTTATAAAAATAATAATATATTATTAGCATTGAAATATATTTGACAGTATGTTTTCAATAAGTGATTGATTTTGCAGCCTGCACCAAGAGTTCACTTTGCTAGAACTTCTTCAACTTCAAATGCAGGGGACAGCAATAACAACATTCGTAATGAAGCTAAAGCAACGCCTGGTAGCCTAAAGCGTTCTAAGAGTCTGACATCAGCTGATGCATTAAAACCATCAATTACCACTAATCACACAGACTTGGGAACATTTCCTTCTGAAATAAATGCAGATTTACAGCAAGCTATCAAAGGTTAGTTATTCACAGCAATTATTATAAGTAATTAGTTATAAAAATATGCCAATGAGAATGAAGTTTCTTGATGTAATCATCTTGAATTCACTGATTAAACTAATTTTAAAACTTACTTAACTAAGTGAATACGTAATTGCTTACTTTACGAAGCTAACACTCTACTGGCGGCTTTAGCTGTATACAAACGGTATGACAGGGTTGGATTTATGACAGTGGGTTATGTGTCGGCGTTTTGTGTAATGTATTGGAAAAGACTATTGGCTTCAAAGTGTGTGTAGTCATTTAATATATTTTCCATGTCTGTTGCGTAGTGTTTGTAGATTTCATATTTTTCTAAGGTTGTTAATTTTTTACTCTGTTTTAATGTGTGTAGAATATTTAAATTAGTGTGTATGTCGGTATGTGTTGGGTGGTATTTAGGTGTTTTGCGTTGCTGGATTTAGGGTTTGTTTGTTTTGTTTGGGTGATGTGTTCATCGTAGCGTGTGTACTGCCGGTTTGACCGATGTAATAGTTGGGACAATCGTTGCAAGTTAATTTGTAAATACCTGAGAGTTTGTATATGTCAGTTTCTTTTTGAAAAGGTTGTATATGTTTTCTAAGAAGTAGAAAACTTTCTACAAACACTCTAAGAGTGTGAGGTTAGATGAACATTAAGATTAAATATATATAATTGTATTGTTTAATTTTATTAAATAAAACCTCTATACCACAAATTACTTTTTCATTTACTTAATGTCTTGTGTACATTTTGATTGTACAGCGATCATCCACAGAGGGAATTTACAAAACAAACTACTACAGAGGTAGTTTATTTTATAAATTACCCCTGAGGATGATTGCTGAGCAATCAAAATTTAAATAAGACGTTAAGTAAATGAAAAAGTAATTTGTGGTATAGAGGTTTTATTTATTAATTAAGATTGAGTATATGAACAAAGATTTTTGAATTGAATAAGATCTCAATACTTGTAAGAAGATGAGTTTAGACGATTCAGGCGGATAAAAAGGAGACAGCATAACATTCCATAAATTAAATTTAAACTACTTAACTAAGTGAATACGTAATTGCTTACTTGCTGACGCGTTTCAAAATGTTCGTTCCTTTTACGAAGCTAACCCTGTACTGGCGGCTTTTGGCTCTTTACAAACGGTATGACAGGGTTGGATTTATGACAGTGAGTGAGTTGTCTGTGTCTTGTGAGTTGTCATTCCATAAATGGTGAGAAGAAGGGTTAGGCCAGCATTTTGTCCCACACTAACAAAATGGAAATAAAACTAAAGTTCATAAAGCTTTCTGGATGATAAAGTATAACTCACATGAGCTTTTAGATTTAGTCTAGTTGTGCATAAAGTTGGTAGAGTTGAATGATGCATAGAGTAAAGAGAGAATTACAGTGTGATCATGAAGTCCAGTTGATACGGAATAAAATTGACAGTTATTCTAGTCTGTCTTCTAGATGTCAGCTGAGTCATGGCGGGAACGGTTGAAAAAGATTTGGTTCTGTATGAAAAATAATATATAAATATAAATAAATGATTAAATGAGGCAGTTCAAATGAGATAGGGTTGTTCCAGCAATGCTCTAATGTTAGATAATAAGTATTATTGATTAACAAAATGCATTAGATTAATGCATATGGTCCAATAAGTTCAGTGCCACTATCTATCAAATAGTAGCATAATTGCAATTAGATCACTCTGACAGTAAAAGGTACATGTTGTCACGCCCATTTCTGTTCTTAATTCGATTTCTAAAAATTGAGATTTGGCCTGGTTGAGGTTCTGGTCTGGCTCTAACTGCCTTCAATATAAATAATGTCAAAACAAATCAAAATTAGCCAAATGTTAATATACATTAGGTATTACAATTTTATCTTTATTAATATTATACTTTAAATTAAAAATAATTAGAATTTAAAAAATCATGGAAAAAAAATATTTCTTTGTTTTATGAAAAGTGTCACAGATAATGTTCTCTCAAAATTCTTGACCATACTAACAAGTGTTTTGTGAAGTAGATTTTATTGTTCATGATAATTAGTAAAACCTAATTGATGTTATTAATCTAATAATGATTAACCGAACTTGAAATTGATGAACTTGCTGAGAAAATGTTTTTGAGTACACAAGCTGACATTCATCGTTGGGAAGCGATGTTGAGCTAGGCAGCAACGGTTTAAAAGACAGGTTTTCTTAACAGTTATCAAAAAATGTATGAGACCTGTATTGGGCTTGTTCATTTAATTTGTTTTATATTTTAGTATTCTTGTAAATTTTGTATAGTTGTAGAGCATTGAGATGTAGCCCTTGTTTTGTTGATGTAGAGAATTTCTAAGTGTTGGTTGATGTCGGTGGCTTGTTTCTATCGCGGGATTAACTAAAGATCAGTTAGAGTCATATTTAATAGAGCGTATGTGTCCAATAAATCTTTGGCGAAAGCTGCAGACGTTTTTTCAAAATATAATTTGTTATAGTCTGCACAGTTTAATACCTAATGTTACCTGATGCTAGTATTTTATCTTCTTTGTTTGTGTTGTATTGGTAAGTTATATAACAAATTTTCCGTTAGCTATAAATGAAGTTGAATGTTTATTTGATGTCATCATAAAATGTTCTATGTTTAACATTCATTATTTGTTTTAAAAAGGATTGGACTTAATTTCTGCATATCCAGCTTTAGTCATTTATCAAATATTCTGAAAAGATCGTCAAAAACTCCAATAATAGAAATAATTTGAAAAAATTAGCATAATATTTATTCTATTTTTTAGTTTATTATTTATTTATTTATCTACATTAAGTTTATAATGCGTCTATTAAGTTCATATAATAGTTACCAATTTTTATTTTTGTGTTTGAACTCAATAAAAAATGACTTCGAAAAACTTATAATTGCAGTAACATAATGACAAGCTTACTGTAGTCTTATTATTACCATCTATATTCTTACTAGAAAATAATACTAAATTTAAATAAGAACCTTTAAAGTGGTAAATGTAGATATGAATCAGTATTGTTTGACTGTAGTATCATAAATGACACCAAATCCTTCTCAACACCCTATGTGAGTGTTGGAAAAATATTTTAGGTGGAGCTCGTGGGTGGGGGAGGAGAAGGTTTCCCAGAAAATATTTAGGAAATAGGCTAGCTGTAATAGGGTAACTCGAAAAGTTGCTATTGTAGGGAAATAGTTATAGGACTACTCTGTGACATTACATATTCATTAATTAGTCCTATTTACCATATATTTACAATGCAAACCACCTATTTATTACATTTGTAGGTGAACGTATTTATTAATGATTATAGTATGGTATTATATTGATTAATATGGGTTTGCAAACATATTCTAATAATTACTAAGTAGATTTAAATTAGGAACGAACGACCAAATGCAAATATCGGGAATTGCATTTTATTTTACATTTATAGTGTTATTTTATAGTTTTAAACATTTTCACTTTTTCATATTTTGGGGGGCTTGAGCTCCAAAGCTGGTATGTGTGTTACCAAAGGAAACTGCAACGATATACTACAGAACACAAATTACATGAGAAGATAACAATAAAGAAAAGGCCTTGTGGCTAGGCATGTTTAGTTACTAATCGAATTTCTTGTAAAGTTGTTTACTATATAAACCCTGGGAGTTATTTTTGCTATAATAAGAGTAGTTGTTTACTATTTTATTCAATAGGATACCTGTATTGTATTGTTTCAGATCCTAATGAGATGTCAGCTCGATCACTAATGCAACTAGTCAAGCACATTGTTGATCGTGTAACAGATACGAGGCGCTATGCTGAACCTGCAGCAAAACTGTGTATTAATATTATTGAGGTATGCATCAATATGATAAATTTACTTTTATTTTTAAAATATTTGTTTTGCATTAGAAAATTATAAATTGTATATAAAACAGTCACTGTTATCAAAATCCTGATGATATGATTTACTGCTGGTTAGTTTGTACTTATAATTTGTATTTAATTTGTACTTTTGTATGTAATTTGTATCTGATACATTTGTATTTAATTTAAGTTATTGTATAATTGATACACATTTGATTTTATCATTAAATATTCTTATTAAAATTAATTTAAATGCTATGCTTGATTCAAACTGCTTTACCAGAGATATTTTAATTTTTGTAATATGATTCCAGAAAGAGAAAAAAGAAACTTTTCTCGAATCTTTACTTAACACATGCCAACAGTGGTATCAGGAACGAGAAAAGGTATTGCGTACAACACCTGCGAAGTACCCACCTTTTATGGCATTCCTCAATGAGATGTACTGCCAGGTAAAAAGAGTCTGATATAAATACATATATATACATATATATATATATATATATATATATATATATATATATATATATATATATATATATATATTTAGGTTAGTTTTGGTTGGTAAAGATTATTTAGATTTTTTGGACTAGGAGACTGACAGACTTACCTTGGTAAGAGTCCACTCTGTAGTCTTGAAATAGTAACACATAATGTGTTACTTTATGTGTTACTATTTCAAGACTACAGAGTGGACTCTTACCAAGGTAAGTCTGTCAGTCTCCTAGTCCAAAAAATCTATATATATATATATATATATATATAGGAATTTTTGGACTTGATAGGAGACTGACAGACTTACCTAAAGGCAATAGTCCAAAACTGCAATCTCTTGGAAATAAGCACATATAAAACACTTAATACACTTTTATTTGAAATATTTCGATCAACATGATCTTCTTCAGTCAAGAAAGAGAAAAACAAAACAAAAGATATATATATATATATATACAGTAGGGTCTTGATAATTCAAGGTAAATGGGACCGAGACCCTCTCGAAAACTCGGATTACACAGAAATGCGTTCCTGTGCATCAGAAAAAATACGAGTTTTAATGAACCATAATGCTATAAATAAAATGCATTAAACAATTTTATAAAACTTAATATGCACATTTCTTGAAAGCCCGACTCATTTCCTTTACATACCTTATTGATATAAACATTTTTCAAAAGCCCGACTCATTTCCTTTGCATACCGTAGTGATATAAACATTTTTCAAAAGTCCAATTCATTTCCTTTGCAAACCGTATTGATATAAACATTTCTTGGAGCGCTCGACTCATCATTTTCTTTGAAATAGATCAAATAGGCTCAAATAGAAATAGGCTCGACTTTGACGGAAGCTCGAACTAGCAGGACTTGGTTTTCGAGACTCTACTGCATATATTTAAAGTTACATATAATTTTATAAAATAATATTGTTTTATTTTGGAAATTAAGGTAGTTTTTAAAGATATTTATGAAATTTGTCTCAGAAGATAGTTTTTAGTTCAGATAACTCTAAAATAGAATTTTCATGCACATCTGAGTTTTTTTATACTTATATATTCAGTGAATTAATTGTTCAAAAGCGGATGGAATAGACAAACGAGATATTTAATTTTGTAAAACTTTTAATGAAATGTCTGAATAATTATTTTAAAAAAATTTAAATTAAATTATCTAAAATATGACGTGATCAGTAATAATTAATATTATAATTAATTTAATTAAAACATTTACTTTAATATAAATAAAGTAAATAAATAATTTTAATATATATTTAGGTATAGATCAATCAATCCAATGTAGATGATATAATAACAGTTTTGACTGGAGGTGTAAACATTCCTCTGGATTACAGAGAAATAAATTCCTTTGGATTAGTGACGACACTCTGAAAGTGATAAAATTTAAAATTAACATTATCTAGCAAATACACAAAAAACTCAACATTTCCTGTTCGTTTTTTAAAATATATAGTCACACAATCTCATCTATCAGGTTTAACTGTAAATGCCACAAATTTTATTGGGTACAAAATTTTTAAGTACTGATGTTTCAAGTAGAAGAAAATATTTATTGTAATTTTGATACAGGTTGTCCAACGAATTGGAAATAAAAGCTATTTTAAAATAGTTAAAGAAAGCCCTTATCTCTTGAGTCATGATATATATCAGTAACAAAGCATTTATTGGCTCCGAACTTTTATTGTGGGTGATAGGCGAAATGCCAACTATGTGAGTATTGAGTACTATGGAAAGCTTATCTGAACAATTTAACATACTCAAGCATAGGGCATATTTTGTATAATGGGAATTTATAAATATTGTGTCATGGATTGTAAAAATAATTAGTGAAATAGATAGAGATGAAACGCCACATTTCTGTCTATTATTAAGTGAAGTTCTGGGTGTAACAATCCCAATTGTTAACACAATACAAGATGCTCATCACACTGTCTGAGCACCATGTATTTTATGTTAAGATTTTTTAACCAAACCTACCTGACTTGATACTTTTAATTAAAAGTAATACTTTGTAATTAAAATATAATACAGCTATATTATTGCTTACCATATAGTATAGTAATAAAAACTAAGATAATAGAATTTTGTGCCCTGTATTGTTTTTAAAGGGATGTATTTGTTTTTATAATTGCTCATTGTTTGGCTGCCAGTGCCAAGCTTGATTATTATTTTTCCTTTATTCTTGAAGACCTTGTGTACTGGTTGGTATGATCTTAATTACAATATGATGTACATGGGAAAGCAGATTAATACCAATTTTTAACAACTTGAACCAATTGTGCCGTACATTCTTAAAGGAAATACAAATACCTCTTAAATACAAATTAAACATTTGTTGATTCCATCTTCACATGAGCTACTAGTAATCACTAAACCCTTTTAAATGTTTTAAACTTGCCTATAGTAGCACTAACTTTGTTTGTTGAGGACGGCTGTTTTGGGAGATGTGTCCCATTGTCAACTCAGACCGTAACTTCTTACGGTCTGAGTTATGTGAGTTATATATCTGGTTACGGTCTGAGTTGACGATGGGACACATCTCCCGAAACGGCCGTCCTCAACAAACAAAGTAAGTGCTACTATAGGCAAGTTTAAAACATTTAAAAGTGTTTAGTGCAAATTAAACTCTTTATGTAAATGGTTATATAGATTTTAATTTTAAAGCAATCATCTTAAGAGTAAATTATTACAAAAATAACTACATTTGATCTAAATACATACATTATTAACTCTCTCATAATGCCTCTTACACAAACCAGATAATAAAGTTGCAGCAAGATTCCCTTCTAAAATTAACATTTTAGAAAAAAGACCGTAAATTAGTTAAAAATGTCAAATTAAAAAATATGTTAAATATGATTACTATTACAAGAAATACAAATAACATTGAGTGTTAAGTTTTTAGAAAACCTATACAAATCACAAAACATAAATACCAAACCACTCTAACCATCCACCACAACATAAAATGCTTCTTACAACTTACTTTCGTACGGAATTCTTTAAATCCAACTAAATTTAAGAAAGAGAAAAAACCAAATTATGTATCAAACAGCCCAAACAATAAATACAATAAATAACAATAGACAAATGAAGTTAAAAATATTAACTAAATTAATTCAGCCAAAACATGAACCACAAACAGCAAAAAATGTCTGTTACATATTGATGGTGATAATTTACTTTTATGTCAAATTGGACAGTCATTTTCTATTTGCCATAATGATTTTTTATATAGAATAAAACAGTGGAATTTATTGTTAAAGAATGATTTATGATTGAACAATTTAAAACTGTGTATTTTTAAATTGCAATGAAGAAAGTGCAACAAGTCATTAAAATTTGCCTTTCATTGATTGAAATAAAGATGTTTTTGAGACACTCCTTTTCACTATTCAGAGTCTGATCACAAATCAAAGGTTTTAAATGTTTTTATGATTATAGTCTCTGCAAATAAGTAAAGATTATCATTAATTATAAATTTCTTTAATAAATGCACACTGTAATATTAAAGTTTTAGAAATAATTTTTCTGCATTTCTAATAAAATTTTGTTTCTAAAATGAATTATTGTAAATCTTAAAATTTAAATTTTACTGCTAAAACAGCTAAAAAGGAGCCAGTTGCAGTTGAAAACGCACTATGATGGTGTACCTCCGCAGTTGCTGCTGTTGACATTGCTTTCAAAATGTTGTCTGGACTGTTTGAAACCTTCAGCACAGTCCATGTCAGAGGTAAATAAAATATTTACTTTTTTAAAATAAGCTCATAATTTAAAGACACTAGTAAAATACTGCAATAACTTTCTTTGTAAAAACACATCTTAGAGCCTCATATTTTTTCTTACTCATAATGGTTTTATCACTTTTTAAACAATCAAACATTTTAACCCATTCACTACCAAAGACGGAATATCCCCGTCATCATTGTTTGAGCGCATAGGAAAACATAATTTATTATAAGCATACTACCCACAAAATTTTGAAGTCAACGGCATAATCATGGCTTGTATTTGCTAATTCATCAAACATTTTAGAAACAATCAACATTTTGTTTGCTTGATTTCCAATGATTAATTATAGCGAATCATAGAGTCTTCTCACGAAACAAAAATTTCATGTGTTCGATATTATGAGAGATGTGGAACGATAATTGAATTTTGTTCTTGGGAAAGACCATATAATATCAGCTTTTGTTGGATAAAAAATATGCGATATATATTTTTTTCTTCAGATATACAGATTGCGGACAGTTCAACGTTCTTTGAATGATTTGCACAGAATATAATTACTGTAGATGCTTATAAATATAAGAGATAATATCTCCTTATGTCTTTTGTATCATAAATTTAATAAATTTCTTTTATCAAGATATAAAATAAGTACGGGAGAAATGATTGAATCACCTGTGTTTACATCATAATTTGTTAATCTATATGCCAAGGGGCTTCAACATCATGTATACTCCCTTCATTTGTCATGTTCACTCAGACATAGACAACGTAAACGTTGTTTCGACTCAGAATGTTTAATATGAGTCCAGGTATGAAATTTGGCACCAACTTTAAAATTTTGTGGGTTTTAAGCTTAAGATATACTATGTTCTTGTTATTGGAAAATTATTTTTTACTTTTTAGTAAGTAAAAATTATATTTTCTGGCTGTTTTTTTTAAATGGTTCTGTTTTTTTCAAAAATTTTTATTTTAATAACATTTTATGAATCTTGAAGAGCAAAACATCTTGCTCCAGAGGTACTGGTGATCACAATGGTTTTTAACAAATTACTTTTACTATAAAATCATGCTATTACTCTACAAAGAAATGATGTTTAGGTACTTGAACATTAAATCAGTTAAATTTTTTTCTAAAAACTATGTTCTAAAATAAAGTTGTTATATACTTCAAAATTAGTTTTGTACTTAAAATTTGTAAAACTAGGTTTTTGTAATGGTTTAGAACTTGAAGTATTTCACCTTTCCTTTCTTGTTTGACTCGAACTAGTCGCGCTCTAAAACTCTATAAAATTTAGACAACAAATTCTTATTTGGTATTGATTAGCTTCAACATTTTTATTTAAAACAAATCTAGTATTTAGGATGCCTCGTAATGTATTTGTATTTAGGGATTAGTAAGTTGTATGGCACTTTTCTTTTAGAGCACCGATTATAAATATAAATAGAAAAACAAATTCAAGAGTTTGTTCTTCAAAAGTTGGAAAATTTTAGGCCTCACTTGATGCAATCTACAAGAGGCAGTTGCTTCATGTTACAGTTTCTAGAAAAGCATTAGAAAAGGAAAAAAATTAAAACCAACCTGCAAAAATCCGCAAGGCAAATAGCCTCCCAATGGATACCAATCACTAAAAATGTCAACATTTATTTTTTGGCTCTGGTAAATTGGTAATATTCTTAAATGGTCTGAGTTTTCTGACTCTGCTAGGCATTAAATAACTAAAGTTGGAATTCTGTGAGTTCAAGCAGCATTAAAACATAACAAAATAGTTAAATCTTCCTTTTTCAACTTGAATCCTGGATCATGATGCTTGAGAACATTTTACCTATCCTTTGTAAGAACAAAACTGACTTATTGCAGTGAGGTCTGAGGAGCAGCTGCAGCAACACACATTAAAAAACTTCAAGTGATTCTATCGGCTGCCTTAAGAATTTGCCTAGGCTGTCTCAAAACCACTCCATTGCAGCAATAGAAATAGAATTATCAATAGAACCCATAGATTTATTGCTAGAAGAACAAACATGGAATAAACATCTAAAAACCCTCTCACTACACATAACCCATCCACTACACTCTTTAAAAGAAACGACTACACGACAATCATACACTCACAGTATCAATTTGCTCGCTGCTAAAATGCCTTTCTAGACTCCAGAGGAAATCCGGGTCTGCAACCATGAACCCCCAGGAGGCACTTCGGCGAGAGTCACTGGAAATGATTCAAAATCTGTACCCAGACTCCGTTCAAATCTACACCGATGGCTCAGTAGATCTAATCCAATATAAATCAGGAGCAGGCTACTATAACCACTTCACCAAAAAAGAAAATTACATACCAGCAAATGCCGCCTCCAGTGTCGATGCAGAGTTGCTGGCAATAAATGCAGCCTTGGTAAACTGCCTTCAAGTACGAGCAGAGAAGGTCTGTATATTCACTGACTCCAAGAGCGCCTTGCACATGATAGAGAACCGGAAACCATGAGGGTTTCTACTCGTTAAGATTAGAAGAAATAACAAATTTACTCAACACTCTCAGCAAAGATGAGAAACAAATACAGCTCCAGTGGATCCCCTCACACTGCGGCATCAACAGCAATGAAAAAGCAGATATAATCACCAAACAAGCAGCGGAAATGGGCGCAGTCTTCTTAACCACAGTACTCTCTAAAGAAATGCCCGAGTGCTGTGAAAACATCAGTCAGAAGAAAATGGATCCACCGTTGGAGAGAAGAAACCAAAGGTAGAAACCTCTATGACATTAAAAAAGAACCAAATGATTTGGAAATGTATCAAGGGGTTCCCAGATTTACAGCCGTCTTTGCAGCACGAGCAAAAATCAGACACATTGTGACTGAGACCTATCTCTTCAGATTTAATCTGAGTGAATCTCCACTCTGCCCTAACTGTAGAAAAGAGGAGGAGACTCTAGACCATGTCCTCCTTCGATGCTCCTCACCAATTCCACCAAGAGCAGCTCTGCTGTCTGTACTGGGAAGCCAGGGAAACATCAAAACAATATTGATCGATAAACAGTTTTGGACCTTGGCTGCAGCAACTTATTATGGACATCGGACCATCGGAGTCGCATGACCCTGAGCGTCCGCAGCAAGAAGTAAGAAGAATCCTGAATCAGATATCTTCCTCTTTGAAGCGAGGGTTTTCTTGACAGTACTTTCCAGAGCAGGGAAGTGTATTCCATTTTGTAAACATTTTGTGGATCCTATTATATTACAATGATGACGAATTAATTTTGAAAGACAAATCAGGTTCATTAGCAGACAACCTTCAATATTTTATTGTTGAATTCCATGTTTTGTTCTGAAATTCTTCAACCTACAATAACTAGCTTCGGATTCATGAAGCCACATTGTTATTTGCTAAGAAGCTGGGTGGTTCCTTGATAACAAAACGGAAATTAATCATCTTCTCCAGTAGTTTTGCATAAAGTGCTTGTTACAGAGATTTTTCTGTTACTAATGAATGGTCTTGCAAAGTGCTACAATTTTCTACTTAAACACTATTATTATTAAAAAAATTAATTAATAAATTATTATTGAATATTAATACCAAATTTAAATAGTTTTAAAGTTGCTTGATGTAATCATCTTGAATTCACTGATTAAACTATAATTAAAAATTACTATTAGTAAAAATTAATTGGTGATCTTTAATATTAAACAACCACACACATTTTGAGGCCAACTCCCTTTTCCATTACATACCGCACAACCAAAATAACCCACCCCTTCTACAGTCATAAATCCATTCCGACATCCTCTGTACCTAACACGTATGCCGACAGTAGAGGCTTTGCTTAGTAAAAGCAACGATTGTTTCGAAACGCGTCAGCAAGTAAGCCCTATGTAATCACTTAGTTAAGTAATTTTTAACTATAGTAAATTGTTTTAGTTAATTATTTTAAATTTCTATTTCCATTTTAGACAGAGTGTCTTTTCTTTGTACTCACTTCAATTGGGCGAGATTTAGAACAAGACCTACCAAAAGCTTTGGAACAAGTTATCTCTGGTGTTCGTGATGTGTTTCTCGCAGCTACAACTGTACCACAAATAAGAAAAACCCTACTTCAGCTGATTGAATTACGTGCTGCAAAGTGGCAGCTACCTGCTTCTGCAGTAATGTACTACTACCCAGGTGCCCGTTGACAGTACCCAATTAACCTCAATCAAAATATTGTGATTAGTGCCAATATTTGGCTTCATATTTGTGATAATGGACAAGCATACATGGGATACAGAAATCCATATGTTTCTTATGATGATTTTTATACTCTATATACATTTTAAAAAATGAAAAGAATAGCTGTAGTTTTATAAGTGTTGTATTGTGTTGTGCAAGTAGTTTATTTATACTTAGTAAATGATTTTGATACAGAGGGTTAAAAAGGCTGCATCCTTGTGACGTATGACTAATAGCAATAATTCTACAAGTATTTATGTAGTATATACGAATATACAGGTCTGTAGCATTAAAAACATATCTTGTATAATAAATAAAGTTGTATAGACAATTAAGTCTGACAACTAATCAATTTTACTCTAACAATATTAAACATAATATTTTCATATGAATAGAGTGAATTAATATAGAAAATTACAAGTTTTTATACAAAAAAATCATTTTATATATCGTGTTATAATATTTAATTGTGTTGTATTTTTGCTAAGATGCGAATAAGTTTAAAAAAAGTTAGTTACAAAAGCATTTAAGAAGAAACCCCAAATCTATTCTACTAAAAGAGTTTTGATACTGCGCTCTAGCCTACTAAATAATACTCCTAATATGGTCTAGCCATGATGTTAATATTTTAAAATTAACGTTAACACTAGATTAAAAAGATTTTAACTTGTATATATGTATCTAGTCAGGATTCTGTCTATTTAGTCATTGTTTGTTTATTTGGTACATTTATGTTAACATAGCAGAGTCTCTAATATGCAGAGGCAGATAGGTCTTGAAGAGTTATGTAGAGATACACTTTGAAAAGACTGGTGTTATCTTAGTTTGAAAAAGGGATGGTTGATCCAGTGACTTTAACAGATCGGTGATTTTAGTGACAGCACCAGGCTTGGATCAGTGACAAGGGGTACTGAGACACCTCTGTATGTGCCAATAATGGGCAGGCATACCACGCTTGTGAAATGACTCCACACCTCGCTTTTCCCTTTTTGGAAGGTTCATTTTATTTAAGAGTAGTCTACCGAGACTACCGAGTGCAAAGTTGTGTCAACCGTACTTTCATGAAACCTGACATAAATAAATCGTCCACTCAGACACAACCTAAATGAATAGAACCAGTGTCAGTGACAAATCAACCAATGACAGTTGTGATTATATATCCAGTAACTTTTCTGTCAGTTATGGCATCATTTTGCCATTCAGAGCAAAGACGACCCCTGCTTCCCTTTATTCAATGACACTGCACGATGATCGGCGCTGTGAGCCGAGTAATGAGAGCAGAATCAGTGACAGCAACAAATCAACCAATGACAACATAAAATATTAGTATCGTTTCATCCAGGGACTGCGACTTTTTGACCAATTACATCAGAGACAAATTTCGATTGATAAATTGTCATTGAAACTAACATTTTCCATATTTTGGCACTGGTATCATCAGCGGCAAACTAATATCAAGTCACCGTGACAGACAATATTGACCATCCCTAGTTTGAAATGTGATTTGAATACTAAATATTTCTTAAAATTATATAATTTCTTTTTAAACTTTTTGTTTAAAAGACTAAAAACTACATTCATTATAGCTAAAATAATAAATAAGATATAGTTTGAATCCATTGTTTCTAACTTAAAATTGATTTATAATCTAATACATGTTAACATATATAAACTATTCAATAGGAACCTGTCTAAAGGACTACATTCTTTTAGTGGTATAATGGATATTTCTGTTTTGGACATGTATATATTTGTCATTCCCAACTGTACATGACCTCTCGGTAGGTTTGGGAAACTATATTTGAGGCTTCTTTAAGAATTTAGCAGTTTTATGTCAAACAGCGTAAGTAAATTGTAGTATAATTACGCATTGAGTGTCTATGTGTGTTGTGTTGTGGGGTATAATTCAAAAGGTATCAATACTTCATATTGTCCAGGTCTTGAGGTCTGTTATTCTTAATATTTATAAAGAATTTGTAAACCAACCACAGGTTGATATGAATGTATATACATATAGTTATAATATATAACTAAGTTATATAAGTTTTTACAAATTTACAAAATTAAAGTTCGGATAGTCATAAACTAATGTAAAAGTGATTAATTATATTATATGTTAACATGTATATATAAAATTAATAATTATTAAAACTAAATGAGTTGAAAAGGTAAACAGGGTAACAGGAAAGTTTAATCCTAATTTTCTACTTTGGTTTGCTAAGAATAACTTTGACGTTGGTTTCGGGTATATAAATGAAATGATAAAGGCATTTTCAAGAATTAATACAACCTATATTACTGCATTATACAGAATATTTAACTATAAAAATGAATTGTTTATTTGTATTATATTACTCAGTTCACAATATAAATGCATCTTATGTAGAGTTTGTAATTTTAATTTTAACCCAAAGATTATGCCTAGCTGTTAATTGTTATAAAGTCAATGTGTATAATTGTATAAACAGAAAATATATACAACTAATCCTTATTAAGATTTAAGTTACCAATAATTTTAATCAAAATAAACAATTTTTAAACACATATATAATTTTGTGTTTAAGGTTTAGTCAAATAATTTGAAAAACTTGTAATTAACTTTAAAAAGTTATATAACCAATTAAGTCAGTAGGTTGTAATTAGGTTGGCTCAAAAAATCTTTGCAAAATACATAACTACCGACGTTTTATGAAATTAGCCATAACAGTGCCTATATTATATGTAAGACTTTAATCTTTAAAAATAATTGCATACCATAACTTTTGTTCAGAAAAATGGTAGTTGTAAACATGTACAATATATAAAATTGTACTTCATTGTCCCACTTTGTACTTTAACTTCTGTGTATGATAACATTATTAAGTTGTGTTACTTATTACAGAATTCTGTAATAACCTTACATCTCATGGATTATTTTAAAAATGTACACTTTAAATTCTTGTTTATACTTAGTTTTTTTTTTAATGTATGTTAATTGAAATTCGTATTGTAATTTGTTGCTTTAAAAAAATAATTGATAAATTATTTGGAATTTTTGTTGGATATATATATATATATATATATATATATATATAAAGGATGTATGTATATATACAAACTTTATTCTTCCATTATTTTTGTGCCTAATTAGCAACATAGTGCCATATTTGCGCCTTAATTATTTTCTGTTTCATACCTTGAAATGTGTTGAGTATGAGCTGAATGTTGCGAAAGGTCAAAACATAGCCAAAGTCTCATTTTTGTATTCAGATTATAATAGAATAAATTTCTAATAAAACAAATTGTCAATTTCTTTATCCCATTCTACAAAAATACATTGAACAAGCAATGTTTTAGGTTTTTCACAGACTGCAGTACCAACATCTTCAAGAACACCTAACTCTTTTACTAACAGGAGCTCTGGTCAGAAACTTGGTCAGAGTTAGGTGTTCTCTAATTTGCTGACAGTTTTGGAGGGCAACCAAACACAAAAGCAAATAACTCATGAACTAGATACAATTTTGAAAAACTATTGGCACCACGTGATTCTACGTTAAATGCTGCTACAAAATACGTTTATAACAAAAATTCCGATTTTTCATCGATATTTAGGAAAAATTGAAGGCCTCCCCCTTCTCATTTCACAAAAGTCGAAAATCACTCGTTTTCTCGAGCCAATTACTCAGAAACTGTTGAAGATATTTTAAAACAAAAAATGGCGAAATAAAATATAGGCTTTCGTCTTTCGTTTCGTATAAAAAACATCTTGTTGGGCCGTGTAATATCAGAGTTATGACGGTTTAAAAAAAGGCTTGCATCGTGAAAACCTGGAAATGTAAAATCGGGCTGTATTTTTGTCACTTTAAAGGCGTATAATTCCTAAACCATGTAAGATATCGAGCTCAAATTTTCACAAGTTGTTTCTTTAATGATTTCCAATCTTTCGATGTATATATGACATTATTTACTTAAAATGTAGGTATTTCGTAAAAAAAAATTATAATTGTTTTTTACGTCATTTTATATTTTTAAAGATGGAAAATCGTTAAAAAAACGAGTTGTGAAGAATTTAAGGCCGATATCTGTAAAGGTTTAGGAGTTATAAGCTTTTAAAGTGACAAATAAAGCCAAACTACATATGTAAGTTGCATGGTACAAGGCATGTTTTAAAATGTCATACATTTTTAAATAATAATTATCAGGCTTTTTCTTATAAAAAATGAAAGAAGAAAGCCTATATTTTCATTTGTAGGCTTCGGTTTTTAATATATTTTACAGGTTTTGAGTAATTGGGCTGAAAAAAAAATATATATTAATATTTTATTTTATGCTGGATATAGTATGCACATGCTAGTATTCCTAGTAGTTCGGCGTTATTCCGCAAGGCTGCAGCACATAACGGTTTTTTATACCCAAAATTTACTTACGCAAAAATGCAAATAACTCATGAAATAGACACAATTTTGAAAAACTATTGGCACCACGTGATTCTACGTTAAATGCTGCTACAATATACGTTTATATCAAAAATTCCGATTTTTCATCGATATTTAGGAAAAATTGAAGGCCTCCCCCTTCTCATTTCACAAAAGTCGAAAATCACTCGTTTTCTCGAGCCAATTACTCAGAAACTGTTGAAGATATTTTAAAACAAAAAATGGCGAAATAAAATATAGGCTTTCGTCTTTCGTTTCGTATAAAAAACATCTTGTTGGGCCGTGTAATATCAGAGTTATGACGGTTTAAAAAAAGGCTTGCATCGTGAAAACCTGGAAATGTAAAATCGGGCTGTATTTTTGTCACTTTAAAGGCGTATAATTCCTAAACCATGTAAGATATCGAGCTCAAATTTTCACAAGTTGTTTCTTTAATGATTTCCAATCTTTCGATGTATATATAACATTATTTACTTAAAATGTAGGTATTTCGTAAAAAAAAATTATAATTGTTTTTTACGTCATTTTATATTTTTAAAGATGGAAAATCGTTAAAAAAACGAGTTGTGAAGAATTTAAGGCCGATATCTGTAAAGGTTTAGGAGTTATAAGCTTTTAAAGTGACAAATAAAGCCAAACTACATATGTAAGTTGCATGGTACAAGGCATGTTTTAAAATGTCATACATTTTTAAATAATAATTATAACAGGATTTTTCTTATAAAAAATGAAAGAAGAAAGCCTATATTTTCATTTGTAGGCTTCGGTTTTTAATATATTTTACAGGTTTTGAGTAATTGGACTGAAAAAAAAATATATTAATATTTTATTTTATGCTGGATATAGTATGCACATGCTAGTATTCCTAGTAGTTCGGCGTTATTCCGCAAGGTTGCAGCACATAACGGTTTTTTATACCCAAAATTTACTTACGCAAAAATGCAAATAACTCATGAAATAGACACAATTTTGAAAAACTATTGGCACCACGTGATTCTACGTTAAATGCTGCTACAATATACGTTTATAACAAAAATTCCGATTTTTCATCGATATTTAGGAAAAATTGAAGGCCTCCCCCTTCTCATTTCACAAAAGTCGAAAATCACTCGTTTTCTCGAGCCAATTACTCAGAAACTGTTGAAGATATTTTAAAACAAAAAATGGCGAAATAAAATATAGGCTTTCGTCTTTCGTTTCGTATAAAAAACATCTTGTTGGGCCGTGTAATATCAGAGTTATGACGGTTTAAAAAAAGGCTTGCATCGTGAAAACCTGGAAATGTAAAATCGGGCTGTATTTTTGTCACTTTAAAGGCGTATAATTCCTAAACCATGTAAGATATCGAGCTCAAATTTTCACAAGTTGTTTCTTTAATGATTTCCAATCTTTCGATGTATATATAACATTATTTACTTAAAATGTAGGTATTTCGTAAAAAAAAATTATAATTGTTTTTTACGTCATTTTATATTTTTAAAGATGGAAAATCGTTAAAAAAACGAGTTGTGAAGAATTTAAGGCCGATATCTGTAAAGGTTTAGGAGTTATAAGCTTTTAAAGTGACAAATAAAGCCAAACTACATATGTAAGTTGCATGGTACAAGGCATGTTTTAAAATGTCATACATTTTTAAATAATAATTATAACAGGATTTTTCTTATAAAAAATGAAAGAAGAAAGCCTATATTTTCATTTGTAGGCTTCGGTTTTTAATATATTTTACAGGTTTTGAGTAATTGGACTGAAAAAAATATATATTAATATTTTATTTTATGCTGGATATAGTATGCACATGCTAGTATTCCTAGTAGTTCGGCGTTATTCCGCAAGGTTGCAGCACATAACGGTTTTTTATACCCAAAATTTACTTACGCAAAAATGCAAATAACTCATGAAATAGACACAATTTTGAAAAACTATTGGCACCACGTGATTCTACGTTAAATGCTGCTACAATATACGTTTATAACAAAAATTCCGATTTTTCATCGATATTTAGGAAAAATTGAAGGCCTCCCCCTTCTCATTTCACAAAAGTCGAAAATCACTCGTTTTCTCGAGCCAATTACTCAGAAACTGTTGAAGATATTTTAAAACAAAAAATGGCGAAATAAAATATAGGCTTTCGTCTTTCGTTTCGTATAAAAAACATCTTGTTGGGCCGTGTAATATCAGAGTTATGACGGTTTAAAAAAAGGCTTGCATCGTGAAAACCTGGAAATGTAAAATCGGGCTGTATTTTTGTCACTTTAAAGGCGTATAATTCCTAAACCATGTAAGATATCGAGCTCAAATTTTCACAAGTTGTTTCTTTAATGATTTCCAATCTTTCGATGTATATATAACATTATTTACTTAAAATGTAGGTATTTCGTAAAAAAAAATTATAATTGTTTTTTACGTCATTTTATATTTTTAAAGATGGAAAATCGTTAAAAAAACGAGTTGTGAAGAATTTAAGGCCGATATCTGTAAAGGTTTAGGAGTTATAAGCTTTTAAAGTGACAAATAAAGCCAAACTACATATGTAAGTTGCATGGTACAAGGCATGTTTTAAAATGTCATACATTTTTAAATAATAATTATAACAGGCTTTTTCTGATAAAAAATGAAAGAAGAAAGCCTATATTTTCATTTGTAGGCTTCGGTTTTTAATATATTTTACAGGTTTTGAGTAATTGGACTGAAAAAAAAATATATTAATATTTTATTTTATGCTGGATATAGTATGCACATGCTAGTATTCCTAGTAGTTCGGCGTTATTCCGCAAGGTTGCAGCACATAACGGTTTTTTATACCCAAAATTTACTTACGCAAAAATGCAAATAACTCATGAAATAGACACAATTTTGAAAAACTATTGGCACCACGTGATTCTACGTTAAATGCTGCTACAATATACGTTTATAACAAAAATTCCGATTTTTCATCGATATTTAGGAAAAATTGAAGGCCTCCCCCTTCTCATTTCACAAAAGTCGAAAATCACTCGTTTTCTCGAGCCAATTACTCAGAAACTGTTGAAGATATTTTAAAACAAAAAATGGCGAAATAAAATATAGGCTTTCGTCTTTCGTTTCGTATAAAAAACATCTTGTTGGGCCGTGTAATATCAGAGTTATGACGGTTTAAAAAAAGGCTTGCATCGTGAAAACCTGGAAATGTAAAATCGGGCTGTATTTTTGTCACTTTAAAGGCGTATAATTCCTAAACCATGTAAGATATCGAGCTCAAATTTTCACAAGTTGTTTCTTTAATGATTTCCAATCTTTCGATGTATATATAACATTATTTACTTAAAATGTAGGTATTTCGTTAAAAAAAATTATAATTGTTTTGTACGTCATTTTATATTTTTAAAGATGGAAAATCGTTAAAAAAACGAGTTGTGAAGAATTTAAGGCCGATATCTGTAAAGGTTTAGGAGTTATAAGCTTTTAAAGTGACAAATAAAGCCAAACTACATATGTAAGTTGCATGGTACAAGGCATGTTTTAAAATGTCATACATTTTTAAATAATAATTATAACAGGATTTTTCTTATAAAAAATGAAAGAAGAAAGCCTATATTTTCATTTGTAGGCTTCGGTTTTTAATATATTTTACAGGTTTTGAGTAATTGGACTGAAAAAAAAATATATTAATATTTTATTTTATGCTGGATATAGTATGCACATGCTAGTATTCCTAGTAGTTCGGCGTTATTCCGCAAGGTTGCAGCACATAACGGTTTTTTATACCCAAAATTTACTTACGCAAAAATGCAAATAACTCATGAAATAGACACAATTTTGAAAAACTATTGGCACCACGTGATTCTACGTTAAATGCTGCTACAATATACGTTTATAACAAAAATTCCGATTTTTCATCGATATTTAGGAAAAATTGAAGGCCTCCTCCCCCTTCTCATTTCACAAAAGTCGAAAATCACTCGTTTTCTCGAGCCAATTACTCAGAAACTGTTGAAGATATTTTAAAACAAAAAATGGCGAAATAAAATATAGGCTTTCGTCTTTCGTTTCGTATAAAAAACATCTTGTTGGGCCGTGTAATATCAGAGTTATGACGGTTTAAAAAAAGGCTTGCATCGTGAAAACCTGGAAATGTAAAATCGGGCTGTATTTTTGTCACTTTAAAGGCGTATAATTCCTAAACCATGTAAGATATCGAGCTCAAATTTTCACAAGTTGTTTCTTTAATGATTTCCAATCTTTCGATGTATATATGACATTATTTACTTAAAATGTAGGTATTTCGTAAAAAAAAATTATAATTGTTTTTTACGTCATTTTATATTTTTAAAGATGGAAAATCGTTAAAAAAACGAGTTGTGAAGAATTTAAGGCCGATATCTGTAAAGGTTTAGGAGTTATAAGCTTTTAAAGTGACAAATAAAGCCAAACTACATATGTAAGTTGCATGGTACAAGGCATGTTTTAAAATGTCATACATTTTTAAATAATAATTATAACAGGATTTTTCTTATAAAAAATGAAAGAAGAAAGCCTATATTTTCATTTGTAGGCTTCGGTTTTTAATATATTTTACAGGTTTTGAGTAATTGGACTGAAAAAAAAATATATTAATATTTTATTTTATGCTGGATATAGTATGCACATGCTAGTATTCCTAGTAGTTCGGCGTTATTCCGCAAGGTTGCAGCACATAACGGTTTTTTATACCCAAAATTTACTTACGCAAAAATGCAAATAACTCATGAAATAGACACAATTTTGAAAAACTATTGGCACCACGTGATTCTACGTTAAATGCTGCTACAATATACGTTTATAACAAAAATTCCGATTTTTCATCGATATTTAGGAAAAATTGAAGGCCTCCCCCTTCTCATTTCACAAAAGTCGAAAATCACTCGTTTTCTCGAGCCAATTACTCAGAAACTGTTGAAGATATTTTAAAACAAAAAATGGCGAAATAAAATATAGGCTTTCGTCTTTCGTTTCGTATAAAAAACATCTTGTTGGGCCGTGTAATATCAGAGTTATGACGGTTTAAAAAAAGGCTTGCATCGTGAAAACCTGGAAATGTAAAATCGGGCTGTATTTTTGTCACTTTAAAGGCGTATAATTCCTAAACCATGTAAGATATCGAGCTCAAATTTTCACAAGTTGTTTCTTTAATGATTTCCAATCTTTCGATGTATATATAACATTATTTACTTAAAATGTAGGTATTTCGTAAAAAAAAATTATAATTGTTTTTTACGTCATTTTATATTTTTAAAGATGGAAAATCGTTAAAAAAACGAGTTCTGAAGAATTTAAGGCCGATATCTGTAAAGGTTTAGGAGTTATAAGCTTTTAAAGTGACAAATAAAGCCAAACTACATATGTAAGTTGCATGGTACAAGGCATGTTTTAAAATGTCATACATTTTTAAATAATAATTATAACAGGATTTTTCTTATAAAAAATGAAAGAAGAAAGCCTATATTTTCATTTGTAGGCTTCGGTTTTTAATATATTTTACAGGTTTTGAGTAATTGGACTGAAAAAAAAATATATTAATATTTTATTTTATGCTGGATATAGTATGCACATGCTAGTATTCCTAGTAGTTCGGCGTTATTCCGCAAGGCTGCAGCACATAACGGTTTTTTATACCCAAAATTTACTTACGCAAAAATGCAAATAACTCATGAAATAGACACAATTTTGAAAAACTATTGGCACCACGTGATTCTACGTTAAATGCTGCTACAATATACGTTTATAACAAAAATTCCGATTTTTCATCGATATTTAGGAAAAATTGAAGGCCTCCCCCTTCTCATTTCACAAAAGTCGAAAATCACTCGTTTTCTCGAGCCAATTACTCAGAAACTGTTGAAGATATTTTAAAACAAAAAATGGCGAAATAAAATATAGGCTTTCGTCTTTCGTTTCGTATAAAAAACATCTTGTTGGGCCGTGTAATATCAGAGTTATGACGGTTTAAAAAAAGGCTTGCATCGTGAAAACCTGGAAATGTAAAATCGGGCTGTATTTTTGTCACTTTAAAGGCGTATAATTCCTAAACCATGTAAGATATCGAGCTCAAATTTTCACAAGTTGTTTCTTTAATGATTTCCAATCTTTCGATGTATATATAACATTATTTACTTAAAATGTAGGTATTTCGTAAAAAAAAATTATAATTGTTTTTTACGTCATTTTATATTTTTAAAGATGGAAAATCGTTAAAAAAACGAGTTGTGAAGAATTTAAGGCCGATATCTGTAAAGGTTTAGGAGTTATAAATTTTTAAAGTGACAAATAAAGCCAAACTACATATGTAAGTTGCATGGTACAAGGCATGTTTTAAAATGTCATACATTTTTAAATAATAATTATAACAGGCTTTTTCTTATAAAAAATGAAAGAAGAAAGCCTATATTTTCATTTGTAGGCTTCGGTTTTTAATATATTTTACAGGTTTTGAGTAATTGGGCTGAAAAAAAAATATATTAATATTTTGATTTATGCGGATATAGTACGCACATGCTAGTATTCCTAGTAGTTCGGCGTTATTCCGCAAGGTTGCAGCACATAACGGTTTTTTATACCCAAAATTTACTTACGCAAAAATGCAAATAACTCATGAACTAGATACAATTTTGAAAAACTATTGGCACCCCGTGATTCTACGTTAAATGCTGCTACAATATACGTTTATATCAAAAATTCCGATTTTTCATCGATATTTAGGAAAAATTGAAGGCCTCCCCCTTCTCATTTCACAAAAGTCGAAAATCACTCGTTTTCTCGAGCCAATTACTCAGAAACTGTTGAAGATATTTTAAAACAAAAAATGGCGAAATAAAATATAGGCTTTCGTCTTTCGTTTCGTATAAAAAACATCTTGTTGGGCCGTGTAATATCAGAGTTATGACGGTTTAAAAAAAGGCTTGCATCGTGAAAACCTGGAAATGTAAAATCGGGCTGTATTTTTGTCACTTTAAAGGCGTATAATTCCTAAACCATGTAAGATATCGAGCTCAAATTTTCACAAGTTGTTTCTTTAATGATTTCCAATCTTTCGATGTATATATGACATTATTTACTTAAAATGTAGGTATTTCGTAAAAAAAAATTATAATTGTTTTTTACGTCATTTTATATTTTTAAAGATGGAAAATCGTTAAAAAAACGAGTTGTGAAGAATTTAAGGCCGATATCTGTAAAGGTTTAGGAGTTATAAGCTTTTAAAGTGACAAATAAAGCCAAACTACATATGTAAGTTGCATGGTACAAGGCATGTTTTAAAATGTCATACATTTTTAAATAATAATTATCAGGCTTTTTCTTATAAAAAATGAAAGAAGAAAGCCTATATTTTCATTTGTAGGCTTCGGTTTTTAATATATTTTACAGGTTTTGAGTAATTGGGCTGAAAAAAAAATATATATTAATATTTTATTTTATGCTGGATATAGTATGCACATGCTAGTATTCCTAGTAGTTCGGCGTTATTCCGCAAGGCTGCAGCACATAACGGTTTTTTATACCCAAAATTTACTTACGCAAAAATGCAAATAACTCATGAAATAGACACAATTTTGAAAAACTATTGGCACCACGTGATTCTACGTTAAATGCTGCTACAATATACGTTTATATCAAAAATTCCGATTTTTCATCGATATTTAGGAAAAATTGAAGGCCTCCCCCTTCTCATTTCACAAAAGTCGAAAATCACTCGTTTTCTCGAGCCAATTACTCAGAAACTGTTGAAGATATTTTAAAACAAAAAATGGCGAAATAAAATATAGGCTTTCGTCTTTCGTTTCGTATAAAAAACATCTTGTTGGGCCGTGTAATATCAGAGTTATGACGGTTTAAAAAAAGGCTTGCATCGTGAAAACCTGGAAATGTAAAATCGGGCTGTATTTTTGTCACTTTAAAGGCGTATAATTCCTAAACCATGTAAGATATCGAGCTCAAATTTTCACAAGTTGTTTCTTTAATGATTTCCAATCTTTCGATGTATATATAACATTATTTACTTAAAATGTAGGTATTTCGTAAAAAAAAATTATAATTGTTTTTTACGTCATTTTATATTTTTAAAGATGGAAAATCGTTAAAAAAACGAGTTGTGAAGAATTTAAGGCCGATATCTGTAAAGGTTTAGGAGTTATAAGCTTTTAAAGTGACAAATAAAGCCAAACTACATATGTAAGTTGCATGGTACAAGGCATGTTTTAAAATGTCATACATTTTTAAATAATAATTATAACAGGATTTTTCTTATAAAAAATGAAAGAAGAAAGCCTATATTTTCATTTGTAGGCTTCGGTTTTTAATATATTTTACAGGTTTTGAGTAATTGGACTGAAAAAAAAATATATTAATATTTTATTTTATGCTGGATATAGTATGCACATGCTAGTATTCCTAGTAGTTCGGCGTTATTCCGCAAGGTTGCAGCACATAACGGTTTTTTATACCCAAAATTTACTTACGCAAAAATGCAAATAACTCATGAAATAGACACAATTTTGAAAAACTATTGGCACCACGTGATTCTACGTTAAATGCTGCTACAATATACGTTTATAACAAAAATTCCGATTTTTCATCGATATTTAGGAAAAATTGAAGGCCTCCCCCTTCTCATTTCACAAAAGTCGAAAATCACTCGTTTTCTCGAGCCAATTACTCAGAAACTGTTGAAGATATTTTAAAACAAAAAATGGCGAAATAAAATATAGGCTTTCGTCTTTCGTTTCGTATAAAAAACATCTTGTTGGGCCGTGTAATATCAGAGTTATGACGGTTTAAAAAAAGGCTTGCATCGTGAAAACCTGGAAATGTAAAATCGGGCTGTATTTTTGTCACTTTAAAGGCGTATAATTCCTAAACCATGTAAGATATCGAGCTCAAATTTTCACAAGTTGTTTCTTTAATGATTTCCAATCTTTCGATGTATATATAACATTATTTACTTAAAATGTAGGTATTTCGTTAAAAAAAATTATAATTGTTTTTTACGTCATTTTATATTTTTAAAGATGGAAAATCGTTAAAAAAACGAGTTGTGAAGAATTTAAGGCCGATATCTGTAAAGGTTTAGGAGTTATAAGCTTTTAAAGTGACAAATAAAGCCAAACTACATATGTAAGTTGCATGGTACAAGGCATGTTTTAAAATGTCATACATTTTTAAATAATAATTATAACAGGATTTTTCTTATAAAAAATGAAAGAAGAAAGCCTATATTTTCATTTGTAGGCTTCGGTTTTTAATATATTTTACAGGTTTTGAGTAATTGGACTGAAAAAAAAATATATTAATATTTTATTTTATGCTGGATATAGTATGCACATGCTAGTATTCCTAGTACTTCGGCGTTATTCCGCAAGGTTGCAGCACATAACGGTTTTTTATACCCAAAATTTACTTACGCAAAAATGCAAATAACTCATGAAATAGACACAATTTTGAAAAACTATTGGCACCACGTGATTCTACGTTAAATGCTGCTACAATATACGTTTATAACAAAAATTCCGATTTTTCATCGATATTTAGGAAAAATTGAAGGCCTCCTCCCCCTTCTCATTTCACAAAAGTCGAAAATCACTCGTTTTCTCGAGCCAATTACTCAGAAACTGTTGAAGATATTTTAAAACAAAAAATGGCGAAATAAAATATAGGCTTTCGTC
This sequence comes from Prosapia bicincta, assembly GCA_036971475.1. Classification (NCBI taxonomy): domain Eukaryota; kingdom Metazoa; phylum Arthropoda; class Insecta; order Hemiptera; family Cercopidae; genus Prosapia; species Prosapia bicincta. Next base: position 229,852,246 of record JBAIZL010000001.1, on the reverse strand, counting down.
TTTCGTTTCGTATAAAAAACATCTTGTTGGGCCGTGTAATATCAGAGTTATGACGGTTTAAAAAAAGGCTTGCATCGTGAAAACCTGGAAATGTAAAATCGGGCTGTATTTTTGTCACTTTAAAGGCGTATAATTCCTAAACCATGTAAGATATCGAGCTCAAATTTTCACAAGTTGTTTCTTTAATGATTTCCAATCTTTCGATGTATATATGACATTATTTACTTAAAATGTAGGTATTTCGTAAAAAAAAATTATAATTGTTTTTTACGTCATTTTATATTTTTAAAGATGGAAAATCGTTAAAAAAACGAGTTGTGAAGAATTTAAGGCCGATATCTGTAAAGGTTTAGGAGTTATAAGCTTTTAAAGTGACAAATAAAGCCAAACTACATATGTAAGTTGCATGGTACAAGGCATGTTTTAAAATGTCATACATTTTTAAATAATAATTATAACAGGATTTTTCTTATAAAAAATGAAAGAAGAAAGCCTATATTTTCATTTGTAGGCTTCGGTTTTTAATATATTTTACAGGTTTTGAGTAATTGGACTGAAAAAAAAATATATTAATATTTTATTTTATGCTGGATATAGTATGCACATGCTAGTATTCCTAGTAGTTCGGCGTTATTCCGCAAGGTTGCAGCACATAACGGTTTTTTATACCCAAAATTTACTTACGCAAAAATGCAAATAACTCATGAAATAGACACAATTTTGAAAAACTATTGGCACCACGTGATTCTACGTTAAATGCTGCTACAATATACGTTTATAACAAAAATTCCGATTTTTCATCGATATTTAGGAAAAATTGAAGGCCTCCCCCTTCTCATTTCACAAAAGTCGAAAATCACTCGTTTTCTCGAGCCAATTACTCAGAAACTGTTGAAGATATTTTAAAACAAAAAATGGCGAAATAAAATATAGGCTTTCGTCTTTCGTTTCGTATAAAAAACATCTTGTTGGGCCGTGTAATATCAGAGTTATGACGGTTTAAAAAAAGGCTTGCATCGTGAAAACCTGGAAATGTAAAATCGGGCTGTATTTTTGTCACTTTAAAGGCGTATAATTCCTAAACCATGTAAGATATCGAGCTCAAATTTTCACAAGTTGTTTCTTTAATGATTTCCAATCTTTCGATGTATATATAACATTATTTACTTAAAATGTAGGTATTTCGTAAAAAAAAATTATAATTGTTTTTTACGTCATTTTATATTTTTAAAGATGGAAAATCGTTAAAAAAACGAGTTCTGAAGAATTTAAGGCCGATATCTGTAAAGGTTTAGGAGTTATAAGCTTTTAAAGTGACAAATAAAGCCAAACTACATATGTAAGTTGCATGGTACAAGGCATGTTTTAAAATGTCATACATTTTTAAATAATAATTATAACAGGATTTTTCTTATAAAAAATGAAAGAAGAAAGCCTATATTTTCATTTGTAGGCTTCGGTTTTTAATATATTTTACAGGTTTTGAGTAATTGGACTGAAAAAAAAATATATTAATATTTTATTTTATGCTGGATATAGTATGCACATGCTAGTATTCCTAGTAGTTCGGCGTTATTCCGCAAGGCTGCAGCACATAACGGTTTTTTATACCCAAAATTTACTTACGCAAAAATGCAAATAACTCATGAAATAGACACAATTTTGAAAAACTATTGGCACCACGTGATTCTACGTTAAATGCTGCTACAATATACGTTTATAACAAAAATTCCGATTTTTCATCGATATTTAGGAAAAATTGAAGGCCTCCCCCTTCTCATTTCACAAAAGTCGAAAATCACTCGTTTTCTCGAGCCAATTACTCAGAAACTGTTGAAGATATTTTAAAACAAAAAATGGCGAAATAAAATATAGGCTTTCGTCTTTCGTTTCGTATAAAAAACATCTTGTTGGGCCGTGTAATATCAGAGTTATGACGGTTTAAAAAAAGGCTTGCATCGTGAAAACCTGGAAATGTAAAATCGGGCTGTATTTTTGTCACTTTAAAGGCGTATAATTCCTAAACCATGTAAGATATCGAGCTCAAATTTTCACAAGTTGTTTCTTTAATGATTTCCAATCTTTCGATGTATATATAACATTATTTACTTAAAATGTAGGTATTTCGTAAAAAAAAATTATAATTGTTTTTTACGTCATTTTATATTTTTAAAGATGGAAAATCGTTAAAAAAACGAGTTGTGAAGAATTTAAGGCCGATATCTGTAAAGGTTTAGGAGTTATAAATTTTTAAAGTGACAAATAAAGCCAAACTACATATGTAAGTTGCATGGTACAAGGCATGTTTTAAAATGTCATACATTTTTAAATAATAATTATAACAGGCTTTTTCTTATAAAAAATGAAAGAAGAAAGCCTATATTTTCATTTGTAGGCTTCGGTTTTTAATATATTTTACAGGTTTTGAGTAATTGGGCTGAAAAAAAAATATATTAATATTTTGATTTATGCGGATATAGTACGCACATGCTAGTATTCCTAGTAGTTCGGCGTTATTCCGCAAGGTTGCAGCACATAACGGTTTTTTATACCCAAAATTTACTTACGCAAAAATGCAAATAACTCATGAACTAGATACAATTTTGAAAAACTATTGGCACCCCGTGATTCTACGTTAAATGCTGCTACAATATACGTTTATATCAAAAATTCCGATTTTTCATCGATATTTAGGAAAAATTGAAGGCCTCCCCCTTCTCATTTCACAAAAGTCGAAAATCACTCGTTTTCTCGAGCCAATTACTCAGAAACTGTTGAAGATATTTTAAAACAAAAAATGGCGAAATAAAATATAGGCTTTCGTCTTTCGTTTCGTATAAAAAACATCTTGTTGGGCCGTGTAATATCAGAGTTATGACGGTTTAAAAAAAGGCTTGCATCGTGAAAACCTGGAAATGTAAAATCGGGCTGTATTTTTGTCACTTTAAAGGCGTATAATTCCTAAACCATGTAAGATATCGAGCTCAAATTTTCACAAGTTGTTTCTTTAATGATTTCCAATCTTTCGATGTATATATAACATTATTTACTTAAAATGTAGGTATTTCGTTAAAAAAAATTATAATTGTTTTTTACGTCATTTTATATTTTTAAAGATGGAAAATCGTTAAAAAAACGAGTTGTGAAGAATTTAAGGCCGATATCTGTAAAGGTTTAGGAGTTATAAGCTTTTAAAGTGACAAATAAAGCCAAACTACATATGTAAGTTGCATGGTACAAGGCATGTTTTAAAATGTCATACATTTTTAAATAATAATTATAACAGGATTTTTCTTATAAAAAATGAAAGAAGAAAGCCTATATTTTCATTTGTAGGCTTCGGTTTTTAATATATTTTACAGGTTTTGAGTAATTGGACTGAAAAAAAAATATATTAATATTTTATTTTATGCTGGATATAGTATGCACATGCTAGTATTCCTAGTACTTCGGCGTTATTCCGCAAGGTTGCAGCACATAACGGTTTTTTATACCCAAAATTTACTTACGCAAAAATGCAAATAACTCATGAAATAGACACAATTTTGAAAAACTATTGGCACCACGTGATTCTACGTTAAATGCTGCTACAATATACGTTTATAACAAAAATTCCGATTTTTCATCGATATTTAGGAAAAATTGAAGGCCTCCTCCCCCTTCTCATTTCACAAAAGTCGAAAATCACTCGTTTTCTCGAGCCAATTACTCAGAAACCGTTGAAGATATTTTAAAACAAAAAATGGCGAAATAAAATATAGGCTTTCGTCTTTCGTTTCGTATAAAAAACATCTTGTTGGGCCGTGTAATATCAGAGTTATGACGGTTTAAAAAAAGGCTTGCATCGTGAAAACCTGGAAATGTAAAATCGGGCTGTATTTTTGTCACTTTAAAGGCGTATAATTCCTAAACCATGTAAGATATCGAGCTCAAATTTTCACAAGTTGTTTCTTTAATGATTTCCAATCTTTCGATGTATATATGACATTATTTACTTAAAATGTAGGTATTTCGTAAAAAAAAATTATAATTGTTTTTTACGTCATTTTATATTTTTAAAGATGGAAAATCGTTAAAAAAACGAGTTGTGAAGAATTTAAGGCCGATATCTGTAAAGGTTTAGGAGTTATAAGCTTTTAAAGTGACAAATAAAGCCAAACTACATATGTAAGTTGCATGGTACAAGGCATGTTTTAAAATGTCATACATTTTTAAATAATAATTATAACAGGATTTTTCTTATAAAAAATGAAAGAAGAAAGCCTATATTTTCATTTGTAGGCTTCGGTTTTTAATATATTTTACAGGTTTTGAGTAATTGGACTGAAAAAAAAATATATTAATATTTTATTTTATGCTGGATATAGTATGCACATGCTAGTATTCCTAGTAGTTCGGCGTTATTCCGCAAGGTTGCAGCACATAACGGTTTTTTATACCCAAAATTTACTTACGCAAAAATGCAAATAACTCATGAAATAGACACAATTTTGAAAAACTATTGGCACCACGTGATTCTACGTTAAATGCTGCTACAATATACGTTTATAACAAAAATTCCGATTTTTCATCGATATTTAGGAAAAATTGAAGGCCTCCCCCTTCTCATTTCACAAAAGTCGAAAATCACTCGTTTTCTCGAGCCAATTACTCAGAAACTGTTGAAGATATTTTAAAACAAAAAATGGCGAAATAAAATATAGGCTTTCGTCTTTCGTTTCGTATAAAAAACATCTTGTTGGGCCGTGTAATATCAGAGTTATGACGGTTTAAAAAAAGGCTTGCATCGTGAAAACCTGGAAATGTAAAATCGGGCTGTATTTTTGTCACTTTAAAGGCGTATAATTCCTAAACCATGTAAGATATCGAGCTCAAATTTTCACAAGTTGTTTCTTTAATGATTTCCAATCTTTCGATGTATATATAACATTATTTACTTAAAATGTAGGTATTTCGTAAAAAAAAATTATAATTGTTTTTTACGTCATTTTATATTTTTAAAGATGGAAAATCGTTAAAAAAACGAGTTCTGAAGAATTTAAGGCCGATATCTGTAAAGGTTTAGGAGTTATAAGCTTTTAAAGTGACAAATAAAGCCAAACTACATATGTAAGTTGCATGGTACAAGGCATGTTTTAAAATGTCATACATTTTTAAATAATAATTATAACAGGATTTTTCTTATAAAAAATGAAAGAAGAAAGCCTATATTTTCATTTGTAGGCTTCGGTTTTTAATATATTTTACAGGTTTTGAGTAATTGGACTGAAAAAAAAATATATTAATATTTTATTTTATGCTGGATATAGTATGCACATGCTAGTATTCCTAGTAGTTCGGCGTTATTCCGCAAGGCTGCAGCACATAACGGTTTTTTATACCCAAAATTTACTTACGCAAAAATGCAAATAACTCATGAAATAGACACAATTTTGAAAAACTATTGGCACCACGTGATTCTACGTTAAATGCTGCTACAATATACGTTTATAACAAAAATTCCGATTTTTCATCGATATTTAGGAAAAATTGAAGGCCTCCCCCTTCTCATTTCACAAAAGTCGAAAATCACTCGTTTTCTCGAGCCAATTACTCAGAAACTGTTGAAGATATTTTAAAACAAAAAATGGCGAAATAAAATATAGGCTTTCGTCTTTCGTTTCGTATAAAAAACATCTTGTTGGGCCGTGTAATATCAGAGTTATGACGGTTTAAAAAAAGGCTTGCATCGTGAAAACCTGGAAATGTAAAATCGGGCTGTATTTTTGTCACTTTAAAGGCGTATAATTCCTAAACCATGTAAGATATCGAGCTCAAATTTTCACAAGTTGTTTCTTTAATGATTTCCAATCTTTCGATGTATATATAACATTATTTACTTAAAATGTAGGTATTTCGTAAAAAAAAATTATAATTGTTTTTTACGTCATTTTATATTTTTAAAGATGGAAAATCGTTAAAAAAACGAGTTGTGAAGAATTTAAGGCCGATATCTGTAAAGGTTTAGGAGTTATAAATTTTTAAAGTGACAAATAAAGCCAAACTACATATGTAAGTTGCATGGTACAAGGCATGTTTTAAAATGTCATACATTTTTAAATAATAATTATAACAGGCTTTTTCTTATAAAAAATGAAAGAAGAAAGCCTATATTTTCATTTGTAGGCTTCGGTTTTTAATATATTTTACAGGTTTTGAGTAATTGGGCTGAAAAAAAAATATATTAATATTTTGATTTATGCGGATATAGTACGCACATGCTAGTATTCCTAGTAGTTCGGCGTTATTCCGCAAGGTTGCAGCACATAACGGTTTTTTATACCCAAAATTTACTTACGCAAAAATGCAAATAACTCATGAACTAGATACAATTTTGAAAAACTATTGGCACCCCGTGATTCTACGTTAAATGCTGCTACAATATACGTTTATATCAAAAATTCCGATTTTTCATCGATATTTAGGAAAAATTGAAGGCCTCCCCCTTCTCATTTCACAAAAGTCGAAAATCACTCGTTTTCTCGAGCCAATTACTCAGAAACTGTTGAAGATATTTTAAAACAAAAAATGGCGAAATAAAATATAGGCTTTCGTCTTTCGTTTCGTATAAAAAACATCTTGTTGGGCCGTGTAATATCAGAGTTATGACGGTTTAAAAAAAGGCTTGCATCGTGAAAACCTGGAAATGTAAAATCGGGCTGTATTTTTGTCACTTTAAAGGCGTATAATTCCTAAACCATGTAAGATATCGAGCTCAAATTTTCACAAGTTGTTTCTTTAATGATTTCCAATCTTTCGATGTATATATGACATTATTTACTTAAAATGTAGGTATTTCGTAAAAAAAAATTATAATTGTTTTTTACGTCATTTTATATTTTTAAAGATGGAAAATCGTTAAAAAAACGAGTTGTGAAGAATTTAAGGCCGATATCTGTAAAGGTTTAGGAGTTATAAGCTTTTAAAGTGACAAATAAAGCCAAACTACATATGTAAGTTGCATGGTACAAGGCATGTTTTAAAATGTCATACATTTTTAAATAATAATTATCAGGCTTTTTCTTATAAAAAATGAAAGAAGAAAGCCTATATTTTCATTTGTAGGCTTCGGTTTTTAATATATTTTACAGGTTTTGAGTAATTGGGCTGAAAAAAAAATATATATTAATATTTTATTTTATGCTGGATATAGTATGCACATGCTAGTATTCCTAGTAGTTCGGCGTTATTCCGCAAGGCTGCAGCACATAACGGTTTTTTATACCCAAAATTTACTTACGCAAAAATGCAAATAACTCATGAAATAGACACAATTTTGAAAAACTATTGGCACCACGTGATTCTACGTTAAATGCTGCTACAATATACGTTTATATCAAAAATTCCGATTTTTCATCGATATTTAGGAAAAATTGAAGGCCTCCCCCTTCTCATTTCACAAAAGTCGAAAATCACTCGTTTTCTCGAGCCAATTACTCAGAAACTGTTGAAGATATTTTAAAACAAAAAATGGCGAAATAAAATATAGGCTTTCGTCTTTCGTTTCGTATAAAAAACATCTTGTTGGGCCGTGTAATATCAGAGTTATGACGGTTTAAAAAAAGGCTTGCATCGTGAAAACCTGGAAATGTAAAATCGGGCTGTATTTTTGTCACTTTAAAGGCGTATAATTCCTAAACCATGTAAGATATCGAGCTCAAATTTTCACAAGTTGTTTCTTTAATGATTTCCAATCTTTCGATGTATATATAACATTATTTACTTAAAATGTAGGTATTTCGTAAAAAAAAATTATAATTGTTTTTTACGTCATTTTATATTTTTAAAGATGGAAAATCGTTAAAAAAACGAGTTGTGAAGAATTTAAGGCCGATATCTGTAAAGGTTTAGGAGTTATAAGCTTTTAAAGTGACAAATAAAGCCAAACTACATATGTAAGTTGCATGGTACAAGGCATGTTTTAAAATGTCATACATTTTTAAATAATAATTATAACAGGATTTTTCTTATAAAAAATGAAAGAAGAAAGCCTATATTTTCATTTGTAGGCTTCGGTTTTTAATATATTTTACAGGTTTTGAGTAATTGGACTGAAAAAAAAATATATTAATATTTTATTTTATGCTGGATATAGTATGCACATGCTAGTATTCCTAGTAGTTCGGCGTTATTCCGCAAGGTTGCAGCACATAACGGTTTTTTATACCCAAAATTTACTTACGCAAAAATGCAAATAACTCATGAAATAGACACAATTTTGAAAAACTATTGGCACCACGTGATTCTACGTTAAATGCTGCTACAATATACGTTTATATCAAAAATTCCGATTTTTCATCGATATTTAGGAAAAATTGAAGGCCTCCCCCTTCTCATTTCACAAAAGTCGAAAATCACTCGTTTTCTCGAGCCAATTACTCAGAAACTGTTGAAGATATTTTAAAACAAAAAATGGCGAAATAAAATATAGGCTTTCGTCTTTCGTTTCGTATAAAAAACATCTTGTTGGGCCGTGTAATATCAGAGTTATGACGGTTTAAAAAAAAGGCTTGCATCGTGAAAACCTGGAAATGTAAAATCGGGCTGTATTTTTGTCACTTTAAAGGCGTATAATTCCTAAACCATGTAAGATATCGAGCTCAAATTTTCACAAGTTGTTTCTTTAATGATTTCCAATCTTTCGATGTATATATGACATTATTTACTTAAAATGTAGGTATTTCGTAAAAAAAAATTATAATTGTTTTTTACGTCATTTTATATTTTTAAAGATGGAAAATCGTTAAAAAAACGAGTTGTGAAGAATTTAAGGCCGATATCTGTAAAGGTTTAGGAGTTATAAGCTTTTAAAGTGACAAATAAAGCCAAACTACATATGTAAGTTGCATGGTACAAGGCATGTTTTAAAATGTCATACATTTTTAAATAATAATTATCAGGCTTTTTCTTATAAAAAATGAAAGAAGAAAGCCTATATTTTCATTTGTAGGCTTCGGTTTTTAATATATTTTACAGGTTTTGAGTAATTGGGCTGAAAAAAAAATATATATTAATATTTTATTTTATGCTGGATATAGTATGCACATGCTAGTATTCCTAGTACTTCGGCGTTATTCCGCAAGGTTGCAGCACATAACGGTTTTTTATACCCAAAATTTACTTACGCAAAAATGCAAATAACTCATGAAATAGACACAATTTTGAAAAACTATTGGCACCACGTGATTCTACGTTAAATGCTGCTACAATATACGTTTATAACAAAAATTCCGATTTTTCATCGATATTTAGGAAAAATTGAAGGCCTCCTCCCCCTTCTCATTTCACAAAAGTCGAAAATCACTCGTTTTCTCGAGCCAATTACTCAGAAACTGTTGAAGATATTTTAAAACAAAAAATGGCGAAATAAAATATAGGCTTTCGTCTTTCGTTTCGTATAAAAAACATCTTGTTGGGCCGTGTAATATCAGAGTTATGACGGTTTAAAAAAAGGCTTGCATCGTGAAAACCTGGAAATGTAAAATCGGGCTGTATTTTTGTCACTTTAAAGGCGTATAATTCCTAAACCATGTAAGATATCGAGCTCAAATTTTCACAAGTTGTTTCTTTAATGATTTCCAATCTTTCGATGTATATATGACATTATTTACTTAAAATGTAGGTATTTCGTAAAAAAAAATTATAATTGTTTTTTACGTCATTTTATATTTTTAAAGATGGAAAATCGTTAAAAAAACGAGTTGTGAAGAATTTAAGGCCGATATCTGTAAAGGTTTAGGAGTTATAAGCTTTTAAAGTGACAAATAAAGCCAAACTACATATGTAAGTTGCATGGTACAAGGCATGTTTTAAAATGTCATACATTTTTAAATAATAATTATAACAGGATTTTTCTTATAAAAAATGAAAGAAGAAAGCCTATATTTTCATTTGTAGGCTTCGGTTTTTAATATATTTTACAGGTTTTGAGTAATTGGACTGAAAAAAAAATATATTAATATTTTATTTTATGCTGGATATAGTATGCACATGCTAGTATTCCTAGTAGTTCGGCGTTATTCCGCAAGGTTGCAGCACATAACGGTTTTTTATACCCAAAATTTACTTACGCAAAAATGCAAATAACTCATGAAATAGACACAATTTTGAAAAACTATTGGCACCACGTGATTCTACGTTAAATGCTGCTACAATATACGTTTATAACAAAAATTCCGATTTTTCATCGATATTTAGGAAAAATTGAAGGCCTCCCCCTTCTCATTTCACAAAAGTCGAAAATCACTCGTTTTCTCGAGCCAATTACTCAGAAACTGTTGAAGATATTTTAAAACAAAAAATGGCGAAATAAAATATAGGCTTTCGTCTTTCGTTTCGTATAAAAAACATCTTGTTGGGCCGTGTAATATCAGAGTTATGACGGTTTAAAAAAAGGCTTGCATCGTGAAAACCTGGAAATGTAAAATCGGGCTGTATTTTTGTCACTTTAAAGGCGTATAATTCCTAAACCATGTAAGATATCGAGCTCAAATTTTCACAAGTTGTTTCTTTAATGATTTCCAATCTTTCGATGTATATATAACATTATTTACTTAAAATGTAGGTATTTCGTAAAAAAAAATTATAATTGTTTTTTACGTCATTTTATATTTTTAAAGATGGAAAATCGTTAAAAAAACGAGTTCTGAAGAATTTAAGGCCGATATCTGTAAAGGTTTAGGAGTTATAAGCTTTTAAAGTGACAAATAAAGCCAAACTACATATGTAAGTTGCATGGTACAAGGCATGTTTTAAAATGTCATACATTTTTAAATAATAATTATAACAGGATTTTTCTTATAAAAAATGAAAGAAGAAAGCCTATATTTTCATTTGTAGGCTTCGGTTTTTAATATATTTTACAGGTTTTGAGTAATTGGACTGAAAAAAAAATATATTAATATTTTATTTTATGCTGGATATAGTATGCACATGCTAGTATTCCTAGTAGTTCGGCGTTATTCCGCAAGGCTGCAGCACATAACGGTTTTTTATACCCAAAATTTACTTACGCAAAAATGCAAATAACTCATGAAATAGACACAATTTTGAAAAACTATTGGCACCACGTGATTCTACGTTAAATGCTGCTACAATATACGTTTATAACAAAAATTCCGATTTTTCATCGATATTTAGGAAAAATTGAAGGCCTCCCCCTTCTCATTTCACAAAAGTCGAAAATCACTCGTTTTCTCGAGCCAATTACTCAGAAACTGTTGAAGATATTTTAAAACAAAAAATGGCGAAATAAAATATAGGCTTTCGTCTTTCGTTTCGTATAAAAAACATCTTGTTGGGCCGTGTAATATCAGAGTTATGACGGTTTAAAAAAAGGCTTGCATCGTGAAAACCTGGAAATGTAAAATCGGGCTGTATTTTTGTCACTTTAAAGGCGTATAATTCCTAAACCATGTAAGATATCGAGCTCAAATTTTCACAAGTTGTTTCTTTAATGATTTCCAATCTTTCGATGTATATATAACATTATTTACTTAAAATGTAGGTATTTCGTAAAAAAAAATTATAATTGTTTTTTACGTCATTTTATATTTTTAAAGATGGAAAATCGTTAAAAAAACGAGTTGTGAAGAATTTAAGGCCGATATCTGTAAAGGTTTAGGAGTTATAAATTTTTAAAGTGACAAATAAAGCCAAACTACATATGTAAGTTGCATGGTACAAGGCATGTTTTAAAATGTCATACATTTTTAAATAATAATTATAACAGGCTTTTTCTTATAAAAAATGAAAGAAGAAAGCCTATATTTTCATTTGTAGGCTTCGGTTTTTAATATATTTTACAGGTTTTGAGTAATTGGGCTGAAAAAAAAATATATTAATATTTTGATTTATGCGGATATAGTACGCACATGCTAGTATTCCTAGTAGTTCGGCGTTATTCCGCAAGGTTGCAGCACATAACGGTTTTTTATACCCAAAATTTACTTACGCAAAAATGCAAATAACTCATGAACTAGATACAATTTTGAAAAACTATTGGCACCCCGTGATTCTACGTTAAATGCTGCTACAATATACGTTTATATCAAAAATTCCGATTTTTCATCGATATTTAGGAAAAATTGAAGGCCTCCCCCTTCTCATTTCACAAAAGTCGAAAATCACTCGTTTTCTCGAGCCAATTACTCAGAAACTGTTGAAGATATTTTAAAACAAAAAATGGCGAAATAAAATATAGGCTTTCGTCTTTCGTTTCGTATAAAAAACATCTTGTTGGGCCGTGTAATATCAGAGTTATGACGGTTTAAAAAAAGGCTTGCATCGTGAAAACCTGGAAATGTAAAATCGGGCTGTATTTTTGTCACTTTAAAGGCGTATAATTCCTAAACCATGTAAGATATCGAGCTCAAATTTTCACAAGTTGTTTCTTTAATGATTTCCAATCTTTCGATGTATATATGACATTATTTACTTAAAATGTAGGTATTTCGTAAAAAAAAATTATAATTGTTTTTTACGTCATTTTATATTTTTAAAGATGGAAAATCGTTAAAAAAACGAGTTGTGAAGAATTTAAGGCCGATATCTGTAAAGGTTTAGGAGTTATAAGCTTTTAAAGTGACAAATAAAGCCAAACTACATATGTAAGTTGCATGGTACAAGGCATGTTTTAAAATGTCATACATTTTTAAATAATAATTATCAGGCTTTTTCTTATAAAAAATGAAAGAAGAAAGCCTATATTTTCATTTGTAGGCTTCGGTTTTTAATATATTTTACAGGTTTTGAGTAATTGGGCTGAAAAAAAAATATATATTAATATTTTATTTTATGCTGGATATAGTATGCACATGCTAGTATTCCTAGTAGTTCGGCGTTATTCCGCAAGGCTGCAGCACATAACGGTTTTTTATACCCAAAATTTACTTACGCAAAAATGCAAATAACTCATGAAATAGACACAATTTTGAAAAACTATTGGCACCACGTGATTCTACGTTAAATGCTGCTACAATATACGTTTATAACAAAAATTCCGATTTTTCATCGATATTTAGGAAAAATTGAAGGCCTCCCCCTTCTCATTTCACAAAAGTCGAAAATCACTCGTTTTCTCGAGCCAATTACTCAGAAACTGTTGAAGATATTTTAAAACAAAAAATGGCGAAATAAAATATAGGCTTTCGTCTTTCGTTTCGTATAAAAAACATCTTGTTGGGCCGTGTAATATCAGAGTTATGACGGTTTAAAAAAAGGCTTGCATCGTGAAAACCTGGAAATGTAAAATCGGGCTGTATTTTTGTCACTTTAAAGGCGTATAATTCCTAAACCATGTAAGATATCGAGCTCAAATTTTCACAAGTTGTTTCTTTAATGATTTCCAATCTTTCGATGTATATATAACATTATTTACTTAAAATGTAGGTATTTCGTAAAAAAAAATTATAATTGTTTTTTACGTCATTTTATATTTTTAAAGATGGAAAATCGTTAAAAAAACGAGTTGTGAAGAATTTAAGGCCGATATCTGTAAAGGTTTAGGAGTTATAAGCTTTTAAAGTGACAAATAAAGCCAAACTACATATGTAAGTTGCATGGTACAAGGCATGTTTTAAAATGTCATACATTTTTAAATAATAATTATAACAGGATTTTTCTTATAAAAAATGAAAGAAGAAAGCCTATATTTTCATTTGTAGGCTTCGGTTTTTAATATATTTTACAGGTTTTGAGTAATTGGACTGAAAAAAAAATATATTAATATTTTATTTTATGCTGGATATAGTATGCACATGCTAGTATTCCTAGTAGTTCGGCGTTATTCCGCAAGGCTGCAGCACATAACGGTTTTTTATACCCAAAATTTACTTACGCAAAAATGCAAATAACTCATGAAATAGACACAATTTTGAAAAACTATTGGCACCACGTGATTCTACGTTAAATGCTGCTACAATATACGTTTATAACAAAAATTCCGATTTTTCATCGATATTTAGGAAAAATTGAAGGCCTCCCCCTTCTCATTTCACAAAAGTCGAAAATCACTCGTTTTCTCGAGCCAATTACTCAGAAACTGTTGAAGATATTTTAAAACAAAAAATGGCGAAATAAAATATAGGCTTTCGTCTTTCGTTTCGTATAAAAAACATCTTGTTGGGCCGTGTAATATCAGAGTTATGACGGTTTAAAAAAAGGCTTGCATCGTGAAAACCTGGAAATGTAAAATCGGGCTGTATTTTTGTCACTTTAAAGGCGTATAATTCCTAAACCATGTAAGATATCGAGCTCAAATTTTCACAAGTTGTTTCTTTAATGATTTCCAATCTTCAGATGTATATATAACATTATTTACTTAAAATGTAGGTATTTTGTAAAAAAAAATTATAATTGTTTTTTACGTCATTTTATATTTTTAAAGATGGAAAATCGTTAAAAAAACGAGTTGTGAAGAATTTAAGGCCGATATCTGTAAAGGTTTAGGAGTTATAAGCTTTTAAAGTGACAAATAAAGCCAAACTACATATGTAAGTTGCATGGTACAAGGCATGTTTTAAAATGTCATACATTTTTAAATAATAATTATAACAGGATTTTTCTTATAAAAAATGAAAGAAGAAAGCCTATATTTTCATTTGTAGGCTTCGGTTTTTAATATATTTTACAGGTTTTGAGTAATTGGACTGAAAAAAAAATATATTAATATTTTATTTTATGCTGGATATAGTATGCACATGCTAGTATTCCTAGTAGTTCGGCGTTATTCCGCAAGGTTGCAGCACATAACGGTTTTTTATACCCAAAATTTACTTACGCAAAAATGCAAATAACTCATGAAATAGACACAATTTTGAAAAACTATTGGCACCACGTGATTCTACGTTAAATGCTGCTACAATATACGTTTATAACAAAAATTCCGATTTTTCATCGATATTTAGGAAAAATTGAAGGCCTCCCCCTTCTCATTTCACAAAAGTCGAAAATCACTCGTTTTCTCGAGCCAATTACTCAGAAACTGTTGAAGATATTTTAAAACAAAAAATGGCGAAATAAAATATAGGCTTTCGTCTTTCGTTTCGTATAAAAAACATCTTGTTGGGCCGTGTAATATCAGAGTTATGACGGTTTAAAAAAAGGCTTGCATCGTGAAAACCTGGAAATGTAAAATCGGGCTGTATTTTTGTCACTTTAAAGGCGTATAATTCCTAAACCATGTAAGATATCGAGCTCAAATTTTCACAAGTTGTTTCTTTAATGATTTCCAATCTTTCGATGTATATATAACATTATTTACTTAAAATGTAGGTATTTCGTAAAAAAAAATTATAATTGTTTTTTACGTCATTTTATATTTTTAAAGATGGAAAATCGTTAAAAAAACGAGTTGTGAAGAATTTAAGGCCGATATCTGTAAAGGTTTAGGAGTTATAAATTTTTAAAGTGACAAATAAAGCCAAACTACATATGTAAGTTGCATGGTACAAGGCATGTTTTAAAATGTCATACATTTTTAAATAATAATTATAACAGGCTTTTTCTTATAAAAAATGAAAGAAGAAAGCCTATATTTTCATTTGTAGGCTTCGGTTTTTAATATATTTTACAGGTTTTGAGTAATTGGGCTGAAAAAAAAATATATTAATATTTTGATTTATGCGGATATAGTACGCACATGCTAGTATTCCTAGTAGTTCGGCGTTATTCCGCAAGGTTGCAGCACATAACGGTTTTTTATACCCAAAATTTACTTACGCAAAAATGCAAATAACTCATGAACTAGATACAATTTTGAAAAACTATTGGCACCCCGTGATTCTACGTTAAATGCTGCTACAATATACGTTTATATCAAAAATTCCGATTTTTCATCGATATTTAGGAAAAATTGAAGGCCTCCCCCTTCTCATTTCACAAAAGTCGAAAATCACTCGTTTTCTCGAGCCAATTACTCAGATACTGTTGAAGATATTTTAAAACAAAAAATGGCGAAATAAAATATAGGCTTTCGTCTTTCGTTTCGTATAAAAAACATCTTGTTGGGCCGTGTAATATCAGAGTTATGACGGTTTAAAAAAAGGCTTGCATCGTGAAAACCTGGAAATGTAAAATCGGGCTGTATTTTTGTCACTTTAAAGGCGTATAATTCCTAAACCATGTAAGATATCGAGCTCAAATTTTCACAAGTTGTTTCTTTAATGATTTCCAATCTTTCGATGTATATATGACATTATTTACTTAAAATGTAGGTATTTCGTAAAAAAAAATTATAATTGTTTTTTACGTCATTTTATATTTTTAAAGATGGAAAATCGTTAAAAAAACGAGTTGTGAAGAATTTAAGGCCGATATCTGTAAAGGTTTAGGAGTTATAAGCTTTTAAAGTGACAAATAAAGCCAAACTACATATGTAAGTTGCATGGTACAAGGCATGTTTTAAAATGTCATACATTTTTAAATAATAATTATCAGGCTTTTTCTTATAAAAAATGAAAGAAGAAAGCCTATATTTTCATTTGTAGGCTTCGGTTTTTAATATATTTTACAGGTTTTGAGTAATTGGGCTGAAAAAAAAATATATATTAATATTTTATTTTATGCTGGATATAGTATGCACATGCTAGTATTCCTAGTAGTTCGGCGTTATTCCGCAAGGCTGCAGCACATAACGGTTTTTTATACCCAAAATTTACTTACGCAAAAATGCAAATAACTCATGAAATAGACACAATTTTGAAAAACTATTGGCACCACGTGATTCTACGTTAAATGCTGCTACAATATACGTTTATAACAAAAATTCCGATTTTTCATCGATATTTAGGAAAAATTGAAGGCCTCCCCCTTCTCATTTCACAAAAGTCGAAAATCAGTCGTTTTCTCGAGCCAATTACTCAGAAACTGTTGAAGATATTTTAAAACAAAAAATGGCGAAATAAAATATAGGCTTTCGTCTTTCGTTTCGTATAAAAAACATCTTGTTGGGCCGTGTAATATCAGAGTTATGACGGTTTAAAAAAAGGCTTGCATCGTGAAAACCTGGAAATGTAAAATCGGGCTGTATTTTTGTCACTTTAAAGGCGTATAATTCCTAAACCATGTAAGATATCGAGCTCAAATTTTCACAAGTTGTTTCTTTAATGATTTCCAATCTTCAGATGTATATATAACATTATTTACTTAAAATGTAGGTATTTTGTAAAAAAAAATTATAATTGTTTTTTACGTCATTTTATATTTTTAAAGATGGAAAATCGTTAAAAAAACGAGTTGTGAAGAATTTAAGGCCGATATCTGTAAAGGTTTAGGAGTTATAAGCTTTTAAAGTGACAAATAAAGCCAAACTACATATGTAAGTTGCATGGTACAAGGCATGTTTTAAAATGTCATACATTTTTAAATAATAATTATAACAGGATTTTTCTTATAAAAAATGAAAGAAGAAAGCCTATATTTTCATTTGTAGGCTTCGGTTTTTAATATATTTTACAGGTTTTGAGTAATTGGACTGAAAAAAAAATATATTAATATTTTATTTTATGCTGGATATAGTATGCACATGCTAGTATTCCTAGTAGTTCGGCGTTATTCCGCAAGGTTGCAGCACATAACGGTTTTTTATACCCAAAATTTACTTACGCAAAAATGCAAATAACTCATGAAATAGACACAATTTTGAAAAACTATTGGCACCACGTGATTCTACGTTAAATGCTGCTACAATATACGTTTATAACAAAAATTCCGATTTTTCATCGATATTTAGGAAAAATTGAAGGCCTCCCCCTTCTCATTTCACAAAAGTCGAAAATCACTCGTTTTCTCGAGCCAATTACTCAGAAACTGTTGAAGATATTTTAAAACAAAAAATGGCGAAATAAAATATAGGCTTTCGTCTTTCGTTTCGTATAAAAAACATCTTGTTGGGCCGTGTAATATCAGAGTTATGACGGTTTAAAAAAAGGCTTGCATCGTGAAAACCTGGAAATGTAAAATCGGGCTGTATTTTTGTCACTTTAAAGGCGTATAATTCCTAAACCATGTAAGATATCGAGCTCAAATTTTCACAAGTTGTTTCTTTAATGATTTCCAATCTTTCGATGTATATATAACATTATTTACTTAAAATGTAGGTATTTCGTAAAAAAAAATTATAATTGTTTTTTACGTCATTTTATATTTTTAAAGATGGAAAATCGTTAAAAAAACGAGTTGTGAAGAATTTAAGGCCGATATCTGTAAAGGTTTAGGAGTTATAAGCTTTTAAAGTGACAAATAAAGCCAAACTACATATGTAAGTTGCATGGTACAAGGCATGTTTTAAAATGTCATACATTTTTAAATAATAATTATAACAGGCTTTTTCTGATAAAAAATGAAAGAAGAAAGCCTATATTTTCATTTGTAGGCTTCGGTTTTTAATATATTTTACAGGTTTTGAGTAATTGGGCTGAAAAAAAAATATATTAATATTTTGATTTATGCGGATATAGTATGCACATGCTAGTATTCCTAGTAGTTCGGCGTTATTCCGCAAGGTTGCAGCACATAACGGTTTTTTATACCCAAAATTTACTTACGCAAAAATGCAAATAACTCATGAAATAGACACAATTTTGAAAAACTATTGGCACCACGTGATTCTACGTTAAATGCTGCTACAATATACGTTTATAACAAAAATTCCGATTTTCATCGATGTTTAGGAAAAATTGAAGGCCTCCCCCTTCTCATTTCACAAAAGTCGAAAATCACTCGTTTTCTCGAGCCAATTACTCAGAAACTGTAGAAGATATTTTAAAACAAAAAATGGCGAAATAAAATATAGGCTTTCGTCTTTCGTTTCGTATAAAAAACATCTTGTTGAGCCGTGTAATATCAGAGTTATGACGGTTTAAAAAAAGGCTTGCATCGTGAAAACCTGGAAATGTAAAATCGGGCTGTATTTTTGTCACTTTAAAGGCGTATAATTCCTAAACCATGTAAGATATCGAGCTCAAATTTTCACAAGTTGTTTCTTTAATGATTTCCAATCTTCAGATGTATATATAACATTATTTACTTAAAATGTAGGTATTTCGTAAAAAAAAATTATAATTGTTTTTACGTCATTTTATATTTTTAAAAATGGAAAATCGTTAAACAAACGAGTTGTGTAGAATTTAAGGCCGATATCTGTAAAGGTTTAGGAGTAATACGCTTTTAAAATGACAAATAAAGCCAAACTACATATGTAAGTTGCATTGTACAAGGCATGTTTTAAAATGTCATACATTTTTAAATAATAATTATAACAGGCTTTTTCTTATAAAAAATGAAAGAAGAAAGCCTATATTTTCATTTGTAGGCTTCAGTTTTGAAATATATTTTACAGTTTTTGAGTAATTGGGCTGAAAAAAAACGATTAATATTTTATTTTATGCTGGATATAGTATGCACATGCTAGTATTCCTATTAGTTCGGCTTTATTCCGCAAGGTTGGAGCACTTAATGGTATTTTGTATCAAAAATTTACAAAATATACATACTAATAAATTCTGCTTCACAGTTATGTTCCAGGTGATGCAGGGGCACATCTCCAGGGCCGCAGCTTAGCCCCTACGGAAGTATTAATTTGATTGCATGACTTTTCAGTTTCGAGTAGGCAGCAGAAGAAGAGGTGCATGTTATTCCTGCCATAGACTCACTAACAAGGTATTTGCAAGGTAATACCTCTCCTTATTCTTTAGCATAAGGTGATCCAAGCCCCCAGGGTTCCTGCATGATCTGTCGCGGGATTTTCCCTGGCAGGGTTTCTTTCATCAACCTTGCTAGGTTTTTTCATCCCGCTCTTAGAGTGACACTTTCCGTACTGTTTCATTTCACTATCTCCTGATTATCCATGGAAAGAGCTTATGAGCTTGGTACATGGGCAATCAATCCCGTTTCCTTCACTCGCGGTAGGGATACTAACCGCATGCGCATGTGAGACGGAGGTAGCTCGCTAGAGTTAGGCTGCCACGAGGAATGGGCGGGTTTTGGAGGCTCAGACCCGGGTAAAATTTACTTACACAAAAATGCAAATAACTTATGAACTAGACACAATTTTGAAAAACTATTGGCACCACGTGATTCCCACATATTCTAGGTTTTTCGTCAATTAACTAAAAAGGCAGGCTGGAAATCACCAACTGGAGCTAATTTATCCATTGTTCTTGATTAGTAGTTACGCTTTCTTTAACAATTGAAGAACAAGGAAAAACGATCAAAGTTCATTTTAATACCAAAAACAGGTTACCGTGGAAATGTGTAGATTATTGGAGACAGTATTTCCCTGTAACATCATTTTGGCAAGAAAGATCATAGTCACTGCGTTATAAAGGGGAAAAGATTGGAGCTGACGGGCAAAAACGATCTGAGTCCACGCGCAGACAGGCAAGAATGATCAAAGTCCAATTCTCTCCCTTCCACTCCAATGATATTTTTGATGGTAACTTTAATATTTCATTTGGTTATCCTCGGAAACATACATGTGGCGGTTGTGACATAATGAAATCAGAGATTTCTGTGTTAGAAGATAAAATTACCAAGGCTTCTGACGAAGAAATTAAAACTTCATTAGCGGTAGAACTAGATAAAAAGAAGCCAAGAACGCCTAGCCAGCAAAATGCTCTGGAAGAACTTTACAGTGGAAAGCTGCCCATTAAAGCTGCAAAATTGAAGGATCTAATACACTTAAAACAGTTCTTGACCAATCCCAACGCTCAAGCATTCTACGATTCACTGGTTCCTACCCCTCAGATCAACGAAGGAGAAGACGACGACATCGAGTACGCAGACGATCAACCAATTGATAAACCTCAGTAACTGGCAAAAACGATCAAAGTCCACGTCTTTTGTATTCAAAATTAATTTTGTAAGTTGGATATGTTACAAGTGTTTCTATGTCTGCTAATGTATAATAAATCATGTGCTACACCATAACAAGCTTTACACATTTTTTTCATACCTTTTATAATTTATTTAATCGACTTCAAACTTAAAAAATTCATTACTGAAACTTTTGGTGCGGGGGACTACGATCGTTCTTCCCTTCAATTCTATTTTAACTGAACTTTCAATGAAGTTTTTGGTTAATGTAAAGGGAATGAGGTTGTACTTAAGAGAATTTCAACCACTGTTAGAAGAAATGTGATGGGAGTGGCAACTTCACAAGTGATTGTGAAACAACTTCTCAGCCATATTTAAAGATAATTCTAATAAATTGATTCAACCTGTAGAATTTTAACAACCTTCACAGTATAAAGTTTATTTGCTAACAAATTGCTATTGCTTATAACATTTATTTAATTTGAAAAAGGAAAACCAAGATTATATTGCACTTGTGTATTTAATATTTAAAAAAAAAAATCAATTTGCGGACTTAGCTCAGCACAACAATATTTCATAAAGATATAATTTAATAACACTGAATGAAGGGTAATGGAAATGTAATTCTAATTAATGATTAATAAAAACACCCATCATTAAAATGAAATTGATAAATTTTCTTTGTTTCTCATATATATTGTGTTTACAGCCTATACGAAACAAATATAATCATTCTCTATACTATCATTTTGAATTTAAGAAATAAGTTTAAAATATTAAAGCAATACATAAATAAATATTTATTTTATAAATTTAAATTAATAAAATGGATACCTCATAAAACAAATAGGGAATACTGTATATATGAAATAAGCAAAAATAAGTGAATTAATGAAAATGTTTATAGCTTAATAAAGCTACAAAAGAAATACCTGTATTTTGTTAATTATTTAGAGTCTAAATACAAATTTGTTACATAAAAAGATGTTGGCGCTCTACAAAGTAAAAATAATTCAGTAGTGACCTAATGCAAATTTGTTAAAAAATATTTATACCAACTTACCTTTTTACATTATGATGTTACTATTCAAAACCATAGAAGAAATATGCAAACCACATTTGAATCAATTAGGCACTACTTTAAAGGTAGACAATTATCAGTTTTTGTTTGTATTATAGGGATCTATATTTCTGATTAATTATTTTACATATTTTATTGTTTTTGAGATTTATCAAAATAACAATAAATAATATGAACAATATTGTGTCATTTATTAAATTTATTTATTTGTGACACTTATTAAAATTTCTCAACACACTAGACCAGTATATTCAATTAGATGTCATTCGACTAGATCTCCTGAATAATTAACTTTTTTTCCTGTTAAAATAAAACCTGAACATTTGTTGATTCAATTTTCACGTGAGCTACTAGTTATCACTAAACACTTTTAAATGTTTTAAACTTGCCTATAGTAGCACTTACTTTGCTTGTTGATGACGGCCGTTTCGGGAGATGTGTCCCTTTGTCAACTCAGACCGTAACTGATCTCAAGGTTTACGTAGGTTAGGGTGAGGGTGTATTTTGTGTGTATTAGGAGTTATGATGTCAAAAAGTGCGTGTGAGTTGTAATGTAATTGTGTATTGAGTATGTGTGTAGGGTGTAGTTTGAAGTGCCTATATATTTCGTATTGTTCGGTTGTGTAGCGTTGGTTATTTCTGTGTTGTTTATGAAGAATTTGTAGGTTAGATGTTATGTCTATGTAGTCATATTTTGTGGGATTGAGATGATCGGCGAAGTTTGATTGGTAGTTTGTTAGTGCTTTTATATGTTCTTGGTAACATGTGTAGAATGACCTCCCTGTCTGGCCTATGTAAAAACTGGGGCATGAACTGCAAGTTAGTTTGTAAACTCCAGCGGTGTTGTAAATGTTGTTGATTTTGCTGTTGGGTTTAAATTGTTTGTTGAGAGTGTTGTGTGTGGAGTAAGCTATTTTGTAGTTGTATTTTCGTAATGTGTTGGTTAGATTATAGGTTTTGGATGATCTGTATGGTATTGATAAGGTTTTTATGAGATTGTCATCTTGTGTGTTTGTATTTGGGTTATTATGTTTATTTTTTAGGCGGTTGAATAATTTGTCAATCATTGTTGGGTTGTATCCGTTCGTTTGTGCTATATATTTTATGGTTTTTAACTCCTGGTAGTGTTCATCTTTGTCTAGTGGTGTTTTAAGGAGGCGATATATCATGTTGTTGTAAGCAGCTAGTTTATGTTGGTGTGGGTGGTTTGAGGAACTGTATATGGTCGTATTAATACTGGTGAGTTTTCGGTATATGTTGAATTTATGTGTTTGTTTGTCTGTTCGTTTAATTGTGAGGTTTAAGAAGTTGAGGGAGTTTTGTTGTTCTGTTTCGATGGTGTATGTTAGTTTAGGGTGTATGGAATTTAGGTGTTTTAGAAATATGTGTGCTCTGCGTGTGTTGCCTTTATATAATGTTATGATGTCATCGACGTATCTGTACCAGTAAATTATGTTATCTAAGTATTTATTGTTGAGTAAAATGTGGTTTTGTTCAATATGGTGTATGAATATTTCTGCTAAGATGCTAGCTATGGGGGAGCCCATAGGTAGTCAATCTTTCTGGTTGTAGAATGTGTTATTGTAGGTGAAGTAGTTTTGAGATGTGATTAATCTTGTGAGGTGGATGATTTTGTCAATGTGT
Organism: Prosapia bicincta; assembly: GCA_036971475.1. Lineage (NCBI taxonomy): Eukaryota > Metazoa > Arthropoda > Insecta > Hemiptera > Cercopidae > Prosapia > Prosapia bicincta. The sequence continues at coordinate 229,828,668 of JBAIZL010000001.1, read as the reverse complement.
GTATTTGTGTCTATTAGCATGTTTTTGAGGATGTCGACGGATCCTGAAAATAAATCTACTTTACATTTTAGACTGGCTCCCAGTTGCCCATTGAAACAAAACACAATGACAGTGAACATGTTTCAATTAGTGTTCTTTCTTCATTTTCCTAGATTTAAATATTCTAATAGACTGTTTCATGATAACTTTATCAAAATTATTTTCTTTCCAAAAATATGAATACAAATTTTGTTAATTTTTTTTAAAGAATTTTTATTCCTATCTATAATTAAAACCCACTGGTAATAATTATTGTATTTTCCAAGTCAGATATAGACTAAGGCAATTTCAATAAAGCACTTATTTTTAGACTAAACTGTGGTTACATAGAAAAATATACCTCATACTGATACCAGTACCTGATTCTGTGCATGAAGCAATAAGTGGTTTTCTAAGCATTGGTTATTAATGACAACTTATGTGAATTTTAACTTCTTTCTTCTTCAATGTTATTAATGATTTTATTACTCAGAAATCGCCCAAATATTTTGAAAGCATTTGTTAATAAAAATTAATGAATAGGCTAAGAATTCAACAAAAATTAAATCTGAAACAAAACACAAATCTAGCCCCATATATAAAATAAAATATCGTGGAAGATGTACTTTCAATAAAAAGATCTAGAATTTAAAACAATCATCAAATTATTATTTAACAGCAATTTCTTCAATTAACTACAATATCTAGGAAACATCAAGAAATGTTTTCCATTAGCTGGACATTTATAAAAGCGAGGACTGCGAGAGATTAATACCTTCTGTAATTTGTCACAGTAATGACCAACATCATCTGCACTGTCACGTAGTATAAGCGTTATCAGATAAGGACAATACCAGACATGAGTCTTTCGATTATTTAGAAAATCTCTAAAAACATTTGACCTTAGCGACTTATAGGGAAGTCCCTTCCGGAAAATAAAGTGACTTATAGGGAAGTAGATGAAATTCTAACAAAATTCATGGGTGGTATGAGAGACAAAAAGAAACAGAACTGATGAAATTGATAGTATTAAGACAAATTCGGCATCTTGCTGAAAAAATGCCAGATATACCAAAAAAAGAATGAAAGATTATTTTAGAACTAAATTGTAGATAGTTTTAATAGACCATATTTTTTCTGTCTAGTGTTTTTGTTCTTACAAGGTACTGTTATATGTTATTTTATGCATTTATGAAAACAGAGTAACATACTGTGTTTGTAATTACGAGCTATACTGCAGGCTACTAGGGTTTTTATAGTGTTGTGTAATAGTGATCTTAAAAAATTTACAGCCGACATAATTCAAGTAATTACAAAATTAATTACATTTCACGTAATAGGTATGTTACCCAATATTCTTTGTTTACACAAATTACATGTTATTTTCATAACTTCCGTTATTCGTCTCTTTCTCGAATTCGTCACCCCCTCAGTCCTGAGCAAATGAAAGAACCAAAATTCTACTTTATATTTCAACTTTTCAAGGGTGAGTTACATTTTAACACAACAAAGTGTTCAAATTTAAATCCTATGTAGTAAAGTAGTTTTATCTTGAAACTTAAAGGTTTTCATTTATTTTAAATAATTTATTTTTTAATTAATAAATAATGTTTAAAGTCGTACAACATTAATGCTTTTAGTTATAAATGCCAAAGTAAAAAGAAAAGATTATTTTGTTAATTATAAAAAATAACGTGTCTAAAGATCTTAGTTGTTATCATAATAAATTGTTAATCGTTTTTTATTAACTCCTGGAAAACTAGGGCAAGGGTTTAATACTAAAGGAATGCAAACCCTTATTTCATCCATATAATTTGTGGCTATATTATTCTTAATTTTAACATTATAAAACCAACTATCATAATCTTATGCACTCACAACAATTACCTCCTGGAACATCACCACTCATTCATGCTGAACAACTTAGAATTAAATACAAACTGGAACTGGGAAAGCATCTAAATTCCCAACCTCTCAAACAGTTTTTCTATCATTATCTGAGGGAAAGTTGTCACTAATGGGTCAGCGGTGAAACATGGCTCTGGAGCTGGCTTTTACAGCAACCACTTTGAGGGCTGTAGCCCTGTCGAAATTAATGCCAACAACTATGATGGTAAGATTGCGGTGATAGTACAAGCTGCTGAAAAACTTTATTTCATCTCTGGGCAAGTCGGTATAAATTGTGTCCTTTGCGGATTCACACACTGGCTGCCATAACTGCACTAACTAGAACAGACAAATGGCCCTTGCAGGCAAGATTGAAAAAGGGTGTTACAATGTTCCCTAGCCATGTCGGCAATAAAGAAAATAAGCACAAAGGCTAGCAAGCCAAGAAAGGTTGCCACAGCCTGATAATCCAAAATCTCTAGTGACAGCAAGAAGCCAGATTGAATCACTATGAATGAAAAAACCTGGGAAAGTAAAAAAAAACCCAGTGTAGATATATGGAAGGGCCAAGCTCATACAGTGCTAATGCCACATAGCCTGCCTAGAGTGAAAGCTGTTGCCAAATTCAGAATGCTTGCAGGTCATAAATATCTGCGAGCCCACTTATATAAAATAGGATTAACTGCCTCGGATATTTGCCATCTATGCAACCGGCAGATGTACAGGCCACAGCTTCAGAACTGCACAGTTTTACGAGGCGTGGAAGAGCGAAGTCAGCATTGTCTCTACTGGGAGGCTAGACGGATAATGGCAGAGATGCCAGGCATTGGTTAAAGTAAAGTAAAGTAAGTACTCCCTGAAATGTAATTTTAGTTTATATACTTTCCAACATCCTCCAAAATGTTTCCTAATTCACCATTTGATACAATATGACAATAAACAGCCAAATCTCATTTATATGAAGTGAAGATTTTATTTTGAAAAACCATATTACTATTTACTAAAGTCATACAAAAAAGTACATCCAGCAACCATTAGTAAAAAATTGAGGTTTTTTAAAGAATAGGTTATTTTTGTAAGAATTTTTTTCTGAATAAAAATACCTATTAATAATGCAATTTGACATGAAAGATGACCACTTGCAATATTTATAAATAAGCAGCTGAAGGAAGCTACTTTAGTAACACTATAAATATAACTGAGAGCATGCACTCATCTTAAATTAGAGCACCATTTTGATGATATACTCGTATAATTATATGAATGTAATTTCTCAAAATAAGTTGTTTTTAGTTCTGGTACATAATTTTTTTATACTGTGAATAAACCCAGAGAATCCCAAGTTTTTTTGAAACGTTTAGGAAATCGGAAGGAGGATTGAAGTATTAGGGTAGGCACACATGAGCTTGAAAGTAATCGGGACGCCGAGATAATTTTCAATCTGATAGGCAGCAGAAGTACTGTACCTTGAGAGTAATGGAGCAACACACATCGGATGCTGATAGCTATCAGATACCCTCGGCCTATCTCGATAAGTATCTGAACTGACGCAAGTTTTTCCTCCTACCTTGCGTTTTAGAAGTGTAACTTTACTTTCACCTTACTTGTAGGTTAGAGTTTGTAATAGCAACCCTCACTGATGATGATGATGACTTTGTCATTGAAACACGTCTGAGTTATTAAATGATTAATTTGTGACTTTTGTGTAGGTCTTTTATTTGTACTAACATAACCTCACAAGCTAAGCTCAAAGAAGTCGAATTATAAGAATTTCTTTAACCATGAAATCATTGTTTTTGCCTGTCTTTAAATTGTTTTTTACATAAATAACTTAAGAGTTTCTTAAAGAACTACAATATCAAGGTAATAAACATTTGATTTAAAACAAACATGAATTCATATAGATAAAATGAGGAATGTTTGGAACAAGTTTATTTAACCATGTACAACATTAGTAATAATAAATTTCACATGATTTACAGAAAAGTGAATTATTTAAAACAGATATTTGTAATGTATCACTTTATGCAGAAATATAACACTTAGAATTTAACATTTCTAATTAACATTATATAATGTAAATGTTCAACACTTGTCTAGGATTTAAATTAAAGACTATTTAAAGTCAAATTTTAGACATGAATTACATATATTATTATTAGAATAAAAAAGCTATTTTTAACCGAATAAACTACAATAGTTTATCAGTCTTAGCAAAATACAAATAGAACAATGTCATTCATTTATTTTAATCAATAATCCAGGAAAACGTTCTCCACTGATCAAATTCATCCATTGTGAAACCAGTCAAATTATTTTATTTCAGAATATTTGTCAAAAACACTTTAAAAAAATTATTGCATTGCTGACAGCAAAATGCAAATGTCTACAAGGTTATTTCTGCTATGATTTTGAGCCTGTTTTATACAGGTATAAATATACACCACAATACACATGGCAACATTTAGTCCAGCCTTTATTATTTAGTCTACAATGGGTTAAACATAATACAATGTACTATAACAATTTTTATTACATTAAAGTTTAAGATTTGTTTCTAATATTACAGTTAGTCCTTTGTATTTTCTTGCTTGACCTTCGAGAGGTCGCATGCGGGGTGTTTCTCCGCACATATCATTATTTGTTAAGAAAATGTCTTTCCAGTTGTCAGAAGCTTATTTCCGGCTCGTTATTCCACAACCTGCATTCTAAGAAACAGTCCAACCTATTTCTGTAAATTTTTTCCTCGTAACGTTTGTGTGAATTTAACCTTTATCACTTGCAGTCAGATTGGGGAGGTTTCGTCTGTAAACGCCCTTTCGTGTAACTTATTTGTGCGGAGTTCTTTACGCATGGCTATTTACCTTCCAGAGGTCGCATGCGGGGTGTTTCTCCGCACATATCATTATTTGTTAAGAAAATGTCTTTCCAGTTGTCAGAAGTTTATTTCCGGCTCGTTACTCCACAACCTGCATTCTAGGAAACAGTCCAACCTATTTCTGTAAATTTTTTCCTCGTAACGTTTGTGTGAATTTAACCTTTATCACTTGCAGTCAGATTGGGGAGGTTTCGTCTGTAAGCGCCCTTTCGTGTAACTTATTTGTGCGGAGTTCTTTATGCGTGGCTATTTACATTAGAAATGACTTAGTGAAGTTGAATTATTACTGTATCTGTCATTATTATTGTTGTATGTCCTTTTAGAATCTAAGTTTCGCATTTTACTGTTGTTCCATTTGAAGAGGAGAGAATTCATAAAATGTTGGGTGGTGTTGAGAAAGAGGAAATTCAAGAAATGCGCCCTACTGGAAATTTTGTTAAACAGCTTTTTGATAATTCTGATGGAAACGAGTATCTGCCAGAAGATGAACACGATGAAGAAGCGAATGATACTTAAACAAATGAAGACATAACAGATGAATCTGAAAATGACGAAAGTGACTAATTTGTTGAAAGTCTGTCAGATTTTGACGTTATAGAGAAAATTGGGCTAAAAATCTGGCAGGAATCAGTTACGGTGCGGTTTGACTATGGAAAAGAAGCATTTCTTTAGTAAAAAAAGAAAAATGGTGTTATATACTGAACCAGTAAGGCAAGGGAGCACAGCAAGAAGAAACATAATTCTCATGAGAATGAGCCTTGTTCGCGCTACACTAGTGAGCTTAGAAATGAACAATTATAAGTTGTCTTTTCAAAAAGACTGAAAGTTTCTGCTAGTTTTATTTTACTCAAGAACCTATTGTGTTATAAAGCCATCATTTTTTTCATCCAGAATATATTTGAAGTAAAACAATCCTTATTTTCACTAAATATTATAATTAATTTCATATTTGTATATGTACTATCACAAATTAATATTTTTATATTTAGATATTTAATTACTTTATTACAGAAAAATAACCTGCAAACAAGTTTCATCACTCTTCCATAATGAAAACAGTGGTCTAGTATACATTGCTTACATATTTTAAAAATTAAAATATTTTTAGAAATATGACGTTTAGAAATTTAAAATTGTACAATGATTTTTAAAATGGTTTACTATGTAATTATATATTATTTAATTGTAAAATCACCCAAATATAAAAACAAAAACCGTTTAAATTTAAAGAATTTTTTGTGCGGAATTAACCTCCGGAATTAACCTCCGCATCCACCCACTCCAGTTTGAAACTCTATGCGCCCCCTCGAAAGTTAATAACTGTATCATCACTATGTTTTTAAATTCTGTAGGATACTGTAACTAAATATTGATATTCATAAGTATCATTACACCTGTCTTAATTTTTTTTTGTATTCAATTAAAAAACTTCAAAAGTTGTTTTTCAATTTCTTCTATTACACGCTCTCATATATATATAATTCAAATTTTCAATCGTTAATCAAATACTTTTTATTCATCCACTAAAGTTCAAATACATTTTTAACTTGTATTGGATGACATTTGATGTTAATACAGTTTTTTCAAATATTAATTAATTATTTAAATTAAATAATTAATTAATTTAGTTTCTAAAGGAAGTTTTAAAAAATGAAATGAGTTGAACCTTATTTGAACTTTAAATCTGAATGACATGTTTAAGAGAGCCTTTCTATGGCAACTAAATGTAGTTTGAAATTAACTATCAATCTCTTTTCTTCTGATGCTTTTACTGAGTGTAAACAATTGTAGATAGATCACAGAAATCTACCCGAAAACACTTATTTTTAACTGTTTTTTTTATCAGTCTTCTTTGATGTTACTTTAAAAAAACGTTTATTTAATTAAGGAATAAAGGAGAGCTCTTATGCAATCAGGATAACTCTAAATTTGTTTTTTCTTTCAACACACTGACTGTGGTCTTATGAAATAAGAAAATGACTCTTGGAGTTGAAATATATTTATTATTACACAATATTTACTAACGTTTTCTAGAAGTCATAATATGATGACAATTGTCTACTGAATGCAAACTAAGCTCCGTTTGAGGATGTCATAGTGTGCCATTTGCAATCTAATGGGTAATGTGATGGACCTGCTGCTCCATGTACACTTTGTAAATGAGTTTTTCAAATCATAAAATGCTTTGTATTATTTCATACTTAAGAAATGGTTTTTAATTGTAAATATATAATTAGTTCTTATAATGTTTAAAATCACTCTTATTTATAATGCCTTTGTTGTTAAATTTGTCAAAGCACTTTAAAGCAAATGCTAATTTCCTATGACAAACACCACAACATATTCTTTGCAAACTTTACAGTTTTTAGATTTTGTACATTTCCCCTTATTATTTAAGTTTATATTCAAGGGTACCAAGTGTATATTCCATGTAGTTAGAACTTCAGTTATGGGTTTAGAGGGGTTAAAAGTTCTTACATTTGATGCTTTCTACTAGGTGCATTTTGAACACCGTTAAAGTTTTTATGCAATTGTGAAGAATAGCGATTCGACAATGGTCAAGCGACCAAAAGGCCTCACACAAGGTAAACATTAATTGCACTTGGTGGTGGGTAATGTGAATAAATATTTTGTTTATAACTTCATCAAATTTTTTTTTAATTGGGTAATATGGCATTACCTTTTTTGAGTACATTGTAATATATGACAGGCAAAATCACACTAAATTAAAATGTCTTTATACTAAACAAACACTTAAGCTTTAATTACATGTTAAAACATAATAAGAATTTCATATCCTGGCAGAAAAACACCAGATTCTGAAAACTACACTGAAACTACGTTTTTTTTCACTGCTTCTAGAAAAACTTTCAAAATTCTGTTGAAAAACCCTTTTATCATTTTTTTTGATTCCACACTGTTGTTATATTCTAAATGTCTTGTATGATTTATATAAATGTTTTGAAGGGATTTTTCTACTGAATTATAGCACACTCAATTAATTCATTTTACGCTTTTCATCACATTCACCATGAAGTATTTATGGGACTGATCATTCCTCTATGCAAGTCTTTTTATAACCTTCATCTATCTGTAACTCATTTCTTTGATTTTGCTCCACCCACTTTTTATTAATTATTATTTTATATTATTTTTACTCTTATTTTCAAATTTTTTGTTGCATTTAAAATTTTTAAACATTATTATTAGTTAGTTTTTTTAGTTGGTTGTTTCTTATTTTTAGACTATTCCTTCTGTTTAACATATTTGTATGTTTTCTACTACATTAAATTGGTTTCTTTAATTCTTAAAATGAATTATTTTCATTACTTTATATATTTCTTCTGGGGGTGTTTCAAATGAGAAATATTTTTCGATTCTGCTAGGGGAAGGCAACATCTTTTCCTCTTTACTTCATTGCTAATAAAAATGTGCAACCAGGGCATGGAAAATTCGAGAAGCACCATGCTCTGTGATTATTGGCTTTGTAGTTTAAAGAATCCAAAGGTCTAATGTTGAGGTCCCTCTGGTTATGATCTAATGATAAATTCCTCTTCTGTTGTCTAAAGATTCATTAAAATATACAACCTCTGGATCCAAGAGTTAAGTTCAGACTTATACAAAGTCAAGTCGACATCACGTCCAATGTTCAACTGATCCTTACAGCAAGGAGCCTATCAATCAAATTCGACTGAGCTTTGGCAAGCATGTTAAATAATAATACAAATCAAGTTTTTTTACATTCTTTTTCTGTAAGATATACCCTAATGGTTTTTGTTCCTAGGTAAAAATAGTCATACTGGCAACTGTCTTGAAAACTTAACCCAATAAAGTTCCTGGCCTACTCTTACAACTGGTTCATTTACACTCAATCCTACCTTATACAGAAATGTTTACGCAGTATACTGTTCTCTCTAAATCATATAATTCATGTTTACTTTTTCATAATAAATTAACTGTTCAAAGGTTTTAATTTAACAGTAACCTTACCACAAAATCCTATTATAAACCTGACCTTAATTTATAAGTCTTAATAGAAGTATATTGGATTCTTTGAAACTTGTTTTTTTCAAATGGTTACCTAATAAACCCCCATTTCTTCTCTGTTGATCTGATAAATTCCTTAACTTTTTTAAAATTCTGAGTCAAGTTTTGTCTTTTACAAGCTTTATCACATTTATCAAAAGCAAAGAAGGGTTATATTATTTGAATGATTCGCTGTTCAGTTGAATATTGTTCTTTTAACCCATTGTTTCCCATCGATGAAAATATCTCGTCGCTACAAAATGCATTTAGCGTATACCGACAAGGGTTTCTCGTCATTGATTCAAGAAATTAGATTGTTTTTTGTAGTTGAATGTTTAGTCTGTTTGACCCTTGTTTGTCTCTTTATTTACACATCTTTTATAGGAGTTTTAAATAATTTTTATTGTCAAAGCTGATTATCAAGGATGCCAAAATGAATTAATGATAAAGTTTACAATTTCTTAGAAAGTTAGAAAAATGAACATAATATTATGTATTGGCTGAACTGAATAAAATAAGCTGAATGTAAATAAACTAAAAGGTAAAGTTCTTATTCAGAGCATCCATGCTGTGATCACACACAACCCACTACGCATCAAAATGCTAAAAATAAGAAACGTTAATTTGTGTATTAAAACAATGAGTTTGAATTACAGATCATTTTCTTATCTATAATAAACTTATAACAATTTGAAATGTATTAGAAACAAAAAAGCCCTTTAATTTACTTTTGTAATGATAATTAAAACAGATGGCACAACAAATTATACGCTACCAAGTGGTTAAAAAGGGTTTAAATGAATTGAAATATGAATATCAAGTACAAATCTAAAATGAATTCATATAGTAAAATTTTAAAAAATGTAGTGTTAAGGCAATTGGTCTTGAGATGTATTTATAAAAATGTATTGAGAATATTGTCACCGTATTTACACTTGAGACTACGTTCAGTTTTGTTACCAGACAATTGTTATTATTGCTGCCCCTTAGTTCCCTTTGTATGGTATTATCCTTGATTCCTAAAATCAAGATAGGATTTCCTTTTATGCTCTTGATTGTCAGAGGGCAAACCATAAAATGGTTTTACAAGGAAGAAAAGACCCTGCCATAACCATTCTCTCTTCTGCAAAAGTATGATTGTTTCAAACATAAAAATTGTAGGCTTCTTTTTTCTGAGAAAGAAATACTACTAGTTACATTAAATTTGACCCCTGAGTTTATTTCATGTGATTAGTTATTTGGCCATTGTTGTTCAGAGTCAAGTTCTGATGTCAAACTTTCTACAATAAAAATAATAAAATCTAAGAAATAAGATTTTGCAGTTTCAAATAAACCAACCAATACCCCGAGGCCAATGTTGGGAAATCAGTTTTTATAACATAAAAGAAAACCATCCTATATTACTTCAACTTAAGCAAAAATTATTACTGTATTAGTGAAATGAGCTAATTTATAGATTTAAATTGCAGTCTTTAAAACAGTATGTTAGGATTTTAAGACAAAATACTTATAAAATCCACTTAAATTTAAAATCTATAGAGACAAATAAAAGTATAAAGCACCTTAGAAAACTCTTTGGTTTTTTAAAAATAGTGCTGAAGAATCTTCAAAAATATTTATAAATAAAATTTATAGTATTGTAATTTTTTCATGTTTTTTTTTTTTTTTGATTATACAGGTTTTATATGTATACAGCTTTATACATATATAAAGAATAATCTTGTAATTCATTATTGCAATTTATGTTCAAAGCAGAACTACAAGAGTTATGAAAATTCTAACTAAACAATTATTTTATACGTATATATTCAGATTTAATTTCTTTAAATTATACATATAATTATTTTATACATTGTTGCTGCAAAAAAAAAACAAAAAAATTTGTTTTCAATTTATAAAACAATGCTCAGTACACTTAATTAATTTTAGAGAATTTTTCTGGCAACAATACATAGCATTTATAGGTTTACTAATTACACAATGGAATTCAGTGGCAACCATACTTATTTAAACACTTTTCCCTTGGTAGTCAATATTTATTATATAATTAGATTTTTAAATTGGAATATTAACCTATTACTAAAAACAATATATTAAATAATCGACAACTTTACTACATACATAATTTTAAGTACAATAATATACTCGACGAAGAAAATTTAATAATTAAGAAAGGAAAATATTTTAAACCAGATCCTAAGCAATATATCTACCAATTATGATAATTAAAATGTTTCTACACACGGTAAAATTACACCATAGTAACAACTATATACAAATACCTTTAAACTTAAATTTACACGAAGTTTGGGTTTTTAATTATTTTTAAAGTTTAACACAGAGTTTTCATTAATGAATTTAAAGGGAAATAACACAGGTTTGAGTTATTTAATATAACCAATATTTAATATTATTTAACTATTGATTAATGCATATTTTGGTATAAGTATAACAATTTATAAAACTTACTTATATAAATAAAAGTGACCACGTATAATAAGCCAACGTGACAGTAAAAAGGTTAGTAAAAACACTAGACTGAATATTAACATTTTTTTACATATATAATTTTCTTTAAATTTAAAAGCATTTAATGATCAACACTTAAAAAATGTTTCTTAACATTGCTCAAAGTTTATTTATTAAGAAGAGGAATGATTTGAAAAAAAACATTTATTCTAAAAAGTTTTGTAAGCACATTTTTATTAAATTTGAAATAAATATGTAAACGGGTCATCTAAATAATAGTAATTATCAATTAAACATTGATGTATGTAAAAAACATCATTGAAAAAAAGCACTTTCCCAAGATAGAGTATATATTATTATAAAGTGAATAAATAACACAGATAAATTTAATAACAAATAAACATAAATTTGAACCACTGAAAATTCCATTTCATTTTTTTGAATAAAACGTTTTATACCTGCAAATAAAACTTTCCTATATTCGAAGACAAACATTACTTGACTTTTCAGTAAGTAACAAAAATGTTTTACAATACACGAGACTCTAGAATGTACAGGTGACACACGGGAGACGGACGGTTTTTAATGAAATAATACTCAGCCAACTTTAAAATTAATGCATGTTTATTTACACAAGATCAAAGCTCATTATTTGCCATTTTAATTAACAAAAGTTATTTGTGAAAAATAATGTCATTAAGGTGATGTCCATCATTTTGAATGCAGGACTCAAGTCTCGTCACAAAATCCTCCATCACACGGACTAAAATCTCTGCAGGGACGGCAGTAATTTCTTGAATGATTGCATTCTTCAACTTGTCCAAATTTCGTGTTTTGTGGTTATAAACACAGTTCTTAAGGTACCCTCACAGAAAAAAGTCACATACTGACAAGTCGGGAGACCTGGGAGGCCAAGGAACATTGCCAAAACGTGAGATAATCCGGCCAGGAAACATGTGTCTAAAAACTGTCATTGAAGTGTCTTGGGCCAGGATGCTTCCAGTTGATCTGAAGTTTTCCACCCATCTGAGGATTGTGTTACGGCTCGGAACAGCTCCATGTCGACCCTAAACCACGCATGAAACAATCGCTGCGTAGCAATAATAGACTCACCACTTTTCACAAAACTGTCATAGACAAACCCTTGATGTTGCAAGTCCCACTGCTCCATAGTGACTGAGTAAATGAAATGGCGTCTTGTGTGGATCAGAACTATCCCCACCATGACCACCACCCACCACCGCGCCCTCAGTACTACACAGTTTAAAACCGTCCGTCTCCCGTGTGTCACCCTGTATTAATGAAAAGTGAAAATCCAATAGCAGCAATAAAAAGTATGAGTTCCAAGAAACTCTGAATAATGACGGTGTTTTAAAATAATGTAATCGACTCAATTTGAAAATGTAAGAGTGTTACGTAACTGTTAACTATAATGATTGTTTTAACTTCAGTACATTTATCTGCCTTTTATAACTTAACAGCTGAGACAGTTCAAAATCACCATAAAGTACACCTATATCCATTACACATGAAGTTGATTTGATAGGTTAAATTAGGCTAACAGAGACAAAATAAATAAATTAAAGATAATAGTGGATGTCTTACTAGAAACAACCTAGAAAGCAGGTATATAGTAGTGTTGTATAAAATTTCAACCAAATCTATCCTAACTGGCTGCTTTATAGGTATATTCATGTCTAGACATAGTGCAATGCGCTGTTGCTAACTAAAATGTGAATAAATGAACCTAACATAACCTAACTTTACAGTGTTTTCCACAGTTGATTTGCGTGTTGGTTCAAGTTAATTTATTTGAATTTATTTACCTGTGAAGTATCAAGTCAGGATAGATTTGGTTGTAATTTTATACAACATTACTATTTACCTATATAATATGTAAGTACCTTTTTTTTACAATAATGCTTACAAAACAGAAGATTATTTCTATACTTTGAACCGAATTAATTAAAGACTAACAAGAGAAAACTTAGATTTACAAGAGAAAAGAGATCAGGCTGTTGAGGATTATAGAAGTCTTAAGAAAAAGATTCAAGAATTGAAAAGAAAAATGAAAGAAGCTGGAGTGGAAAATCTTCTTGAAGCACCAATGGTAATATCTTCTAATGAAACCCAAATAACTACAAATGAACCAGCTGTACGTTTGAAGGAAAGAACATACATCGGTATGTTTGAATATAAGGCGGGAGATAAAAGTATTATCGTTAAACGTTTAGTATGAGAACTGAAACCCCAGGTTGCAGTAAAGCTGTTGCCAGGACTTCCAGCATATATTCTATTCATGTGCATTCGCCACACTGATTATATAAATGATGAAAAAAAAGTTCGAGATTTATTAACCAGCTTCATAAACACTGTTAAAAAAGTAATCAGGAAGAGAGTGGATGATGTAGACACTACAGTTTTGTGGTTGTCAAATACACTACGCTTTTTGCATAACCTAAAGCAGTATAGTGGGGAGAAAACATTTAAGGAAGAAAACACTGCAACACAAAATGAATGGTGTTTTAGAAATTTTGATTTATCAGAATATAGACAAGTATTAAGTGATATTGCAGTCTGGATCTATCAGGGTGTAATTCGTCACATGCAAGATAAAGTACAACAGAAAGCTGTTGCAGCAATTTTAGAACATGATGCGATACCTGGACTAGCATCCAGTTGCAAACCTGGCAGAGGATCCTTATCTCCAGTATCTGAAGTTCCAAAACAGCAGCCTTTACTCTCAACTACAAGTACTTTCATCGTTTCACAGGATTCTAGGTTTGCATGGTGTTGATCCTGAACTGATAGTTCAAGTTTTTAAACAGTTGTTTTATTATATCTGCGCTAGTTCTTTAATTAACTTACTGCTCAGAAAAGATCTCTGTCATTGGTCAAAAGGGATGCAGATCCGATACAATATTTCACATGTGGAGCAGTGGGCTAGGGATCAAAAACTTCAGGATAATAAAATAATTGAGATGTTGGCTCCCATCATTCAAGCAGCACAACTTCTACAAGCACGTAAAACTGATGAGGATGTCAATACAGTCTGTGAAATGTGTAACATTATGAGTGACCAACAGACAATAAAGCTTCTCAATTTGTGTGAATTAATATTGATTTTTATAAACAAAATATAAAAATTCAGGATCCTAAAATAATTGAGATGTTGGCTCAAATCATTCAGCAGCACAACTTCTACAAGCACATAAAAATGATGAGGATGTCAATACAGTCTGTGAAATGTGTAACAGCATGAGTGACCAACAGATAATAAAGCTTCTCAATTTGTGTGAACCGAATTAATATTAATTTTTGTAAACAAAATATAAAACTTCAGGATCCTAAAATAATTGAGATGTTGGCTCCCATCATTCTAGCAGCACAACTTCTACAAGCACGTAAAACTGATGAGGATGTCAATACAGTCTGTGAAATGTGTAACAGTATGAGTGACCAACAGACAATAAAGCTTCTCAATTTGTATGAATTAATATTGATTTTTATAAACAAAATATAAAACTTCAGGATCCTAAAATAATTGAGATGTTGGCTCAAATCATTCAGCAGCACAACTTCTACAAGCACGTAAAACTGATGAGGATGTCAATACAGTCTGTGAAATGTGTAACAGCATGAGTGACCAACAGATAATAAAGCTTCTCAATTTGTGTGAACCGAATTAATATTAATTTTTGTAAACAAAATATAAAACTTCAGGATCCTAAAATAATTGAGATGTTGGCTCCCATCATTCTAGCAGCACAACTTCTACAAGCACGTAAAACTGATGAGGATGTCAATACAGTCTGTGAAATGTGTAACAGCATGAGTGACCAACAGATAATAAAGCTTCTCAATTTGTGTGAACCGAATTAATATTAATTTTTGTAAACAAAATATAAAACTTCAGGATCCTAAAATAATTGAGATGTTGGCTCCCATCATTCAAGCAGCACAACTTCTACAAGCACGTAAAACTGATGAGGATGTCAATACAGTCTGTGAAATGTGTAACAGCATGAGTGACCAACAGATAATAAAGCTTCTCAATTTGTGTGAACCGAATTAATATTAATTTTTGTAAACAAAATATAAAACTTCAGGATCCTAAAATAATTGAGATGTTGGCTCCCATCATTCAAGCAGCACAACTTCTACAAGCACGTAAAACTCATGAGGATGTCAATACAGTCTGTGAAGTATGTAACATTATGAGTGACCAACAGACAATAAAGCTTCTCTTTTTGTGTGAACCGAATTAATATTGATTTTAGTAAACAAAATATAGTCTTGACACACTAAGTCCACTTATTTACAGTGTCAGATAAAATTATCCCTTTAAAAAATTTAAATCAATTTTCTTTGAAAAAATTACTTCATACAAATTGTAAAGTGTTAAAGAGTATCAGTTTATTTTTTCAGTTGCTTAGTATCAGGATTATTTAGGTTTACGGTAGTAAGCAATGTGAATAATTTTTATTCAGAAAAATTTGACTTTTGCAATATAAATTACTAATAAAACAATTTCAATAATATCTCCTAAAAAAATAACATCCTTTCGATAATTATGTATTAAATTTATCTCTGTAACTTTTCCTTGTAAGATAGTTAAAATATTTGCATATTGTTAGAAATAGCCAGCACAAGGAAATGGAATTGTGTTGACACAGCCAGCACTTCAGGTGAATAAAAAGATCCTTTGCCATCTCTCTGTTTTGCTTTATGCTTTCACAAGGTTACAAAACTAATATCCATGTTTTAGTATTCATTCTTTCTTAAAGTTCTTATTTAAAACAATCTTTAAATTATTCATTCATAAAAATGTTTTTGTATTCATTGAACAATTGAATCTAAATAATTACAAAATATATTCTATCAAGGTAAAATTATCAAGTGTATATAGCTGATAACAGGTTATTTCTAAATGCTAGAAATATAATTATAAACAAAATATAAATCATTCTTCTTCTTATCAATTGTGAAATTAATTAACTATAAAAAACACAAATTGATAACAATATTTTAATAATTATCTTACACCTATAAATGTACAAAGACTAAAAACCAGGAATGTCTTGTGCCAAATCACTGAATAAAATAACAGAATGTAAAATTCAACGAGTCATTTGTTACCTGGTAAAACATTTTTCTCTTTACTAATTAGGCCTTGAAAAATCACCATTTTCATGTTATTCAGAACAAAGGTAAATAGGATAACATTTGTACGCATACATTTTATATATCGTGATAGAGAAAACGTAACAATGAAATGGAAAAATGACACTATACATATACATCTGGATGAAGAAAAGATACAGATAAAAGACGGCAAAGGATGAGTAGAAGAACTTGTGTGGCGAGACCTTCAATTGGTTTGGGCCGCATTTGTCTGCAACAAATAAAAAGACCTTATTAAAAATTGAACTGATTAAATTATTTATAAGAGACATGTTTGAAAATAATATTAATGGTAAAGATTGGATGTTAGATTAATATCAGCATGCCCTTGGAAACCAATGTTATAATCACAAACCTATCTTTAATTTGTAATTAAATAAATATAATATAATTAATAATATTCAGAGTTTTAGAAAACAGCATGTTTTGAGGTTACAGATTCTCTTTATTAAATTCAGCTATCACTGAACCCTACAGCAGATGTAGGACCTCACATTAGTTTGGATTTTTATAATTTATAGGGAACAAAATTATATTCAACACTTTAGCTGCCACGTCGGCCTAATTGGCCCGACGGAGCAATAGGCTGAACCAAATACCGTCGGGCCACTAGGCTCGACATTGTTGTCTAGTAATATTTTATGTTTATTCGTACTACTCAACTGGTGTTGCTACTTTTGGAAAAATTAATGCACAGTATTAAACCACAAGCTTCACACTTACAGATATAATAACGATAGTTTTTTTTTGATAGATAAACGCTGACGGTAATATAAACATGATGTTATTTTAGGAACTGTTCGTCGGGAGTTACAGCCCGACACACACATTTCTTAACAATTTTAGTGAAGTTGAGTTGATTATGCCAATCTAATAAATTAGTTCGTTGAAGGAAGTTTATCTTTATATACTTTCACAATAAAATAAATAATTTGTAAATACGTATTATATTGGTTTTCACTATGTTTTCAAAATTTCACAAAAGCTAAACAATAAGTCAGAAATATTGACTAAATATTTAGTTGTATAAAAATTCTTACAAAAATGGTCTTGGTTGAAGTTAAGTACAAACATTGGTACGCTTAGATAGACTCATCCTTACTAGGAAGTAAATTATAATGTAAATTCCTTTAAAAGTAAATTACTAAGTTTCAAAACTTTTGCTTGTTATGAAATCTTGTGTGGTATTTATTGTATCTGAAGCATTATTTATCAGACAGAGAATATGTTTACCTTACCATTCTAAATACAAAATAATTATAAACTCACAAATCAATCACAAGTGACACGTCTCTTCGTGATAAGCGCCAAAACATTTTAGTCGCTAGTCAGCTTATTATATGGGCAAACAGAACATGAAAATGTGAACACGAAAAACCAAGATAAACTGAATCGGTTTATTCCAGTGCGTGGGTAAAGATGTCCTCGAGTTTCACTCAAATATATCTGCACGTTTAGCAATATTACAAAATTAACTACAAAAGTGGGGATTCCCTACAACTCGTGTGACGGAGTGTATAAAGAGGTATTTGGATTTTTGACATTCATATTGATGCTCTACTGTATGTCACTGGGATGGTTTACAAGCGAATGAGAAAAATGTTGCTTATATTGAGCAGCAAGAACATTGCAATATACTGATGTTATTAATGTAATAAAAGACTATTAAGATATTATGTAATAAAAGACTTAATGGTGATATCATTAGAGGATTGGTAAATATTGCTACAACTATATGAAAAAAATTAGTTCTAAAAATATCCAAAATTTAAATTATTGTCATTAATCCCTCATCTTCATTTTTACCAAGGAATTCTTAGTTTTATAGAGTCACCTAGATTATTAGTTTCAATTTAAACATTGCACATGTAGGTTTTACAAATTGACATTTATAAATTACCTCTTACAAAGTGAGTAATATAGACTGAACTCAGACTGTAAAGAACTGGGATAAAAATCTAGATTTGTAAGGAATTATTATTGATATTGCTGTAACATTTTTTAATGAACAATACAAAAAGTAGTTGATTTTTTATGAAGGAGAATTAACTAAACATAGAATAAATAGAATGAAAAATATTGGTATTGCTGTAACATTTTTTAATGAACAATACAAAAAGTAGTTGATTTTTTATGAAGGAGAATTAACTAAACATAAAATAAATAGAATGAAAAATATTGGTATTTATACTCATAATATTTAGTAATGAATAAATTATTTTTTAAAACTCAATCATAAAAATTTGTGTTTAATGAAAGACACATATTTACTAAAGAAGCGTTCAATATTTACTGAAATAGTTTCTAATTCAAAGTTACTATAGAGTTTTAATTGAATATATAAAGTAGAATCTCATTATAACTCATTATCCTCACTAGTAAACCTGATGCTGCTTAAATTGGACTGTGCTTTAAAGATAAATCCCACTATCCACCAACCTCATAAACAAGCACCGCAGAGCCATAATCAGCGCAATTCCTACATACCTGCCTACGCCTATTTCCAAGTGGTATTTCCCCTAGAAATTATATAGTGTTTATAAATGTTTTGTTAAACAAAATCTTTTCAAAACCTGAGCTTTATGCATACAAAAAATATTACCAATCAGAAACATCACACCTGTTTTTTAAAACTACATATTGCCAACTTATAAAGAGCTGACAATTGTTTTGCAAATACTCACTTTACCAAAAAGTTCACCTGACTTCTGTTTATTAACACGTTAACTGCCATGATGGTACCGAAGCTTTTTCCCCTTTTTTATAAAATAAATTTTCATTCTATTATAATTTTAACAAATTAACCATGTTCTAGCGTCTACTAATCACATGCCGTTCTGGATCAAGAATCAACACAGGCAACTGAAGAATCAAAACATCCGGTCTCCCAGTAGTGGGATTACAGGAATACGCCATGATTCGCAGCCTGTATTCCCCCTCCTATTTTCCGTCCTCGTCCTAAAGTCCTTCTCAATCCTCCATAACACCTCTACAACTCGCACTTCCTCTCCCAGCCGTCTACCTCTCGCCTCCTAGAATAGGCTACTAGTTTTTAAGTTTTAGTCTCAATACGTTTAAATTGTAAAAGGTGTTTAACTCCTGTTTGTTTATTCCTATTAATACCATCATGTATCTGTTTCATTATATAAAATGCTAGTTAAGTTAAGTTAGTTTAAGATCATCTATCACAACTTTGTTATTCCATTCTAGCTCTAAGTCTTATTACACATTTCTACACTATCTTACTTCCCACAAACACCCTTACTACATATATAAATCAACCCACATAAAACGATAAATGACACCAAAAAAAAGGCAGTCAGCCAGTCCAAATATTTAAAATAAACGTAGTCCCCCAGAATAAAATCCGTATTACCGTCCCACCCAAAAAATAGTCCTGCCTTGCAGATGCCCTTCCTACATCCAGCCCCTACCAAATGCCCTGATCCCATATTCCTACCCGCAGCCATTGTCGGTGACAGACGCTGCATAACCTCGAGGGCTACCAAACCTCCTCCTTTTCTGACTGACAGTTACTGGTGACCTATCTTTTGCATAGGTCACCCGTGACGGTCAATGTAGACCTAAGGCTCTCGGGCACATTCATACTTGGTGTATTTAACCATATGAGATGTCCGACACGGTCTCTGAGTGTGTTCCTGCAACTTGGTGTTCAGAATTTTTTTTATTATTTTCTTTTACAAGGCTATAATTATTGGAAAACTAGAAGTTCAGAATTACAAGGAAATATTAGAAAAAAAATAGTTTTTATTTATACTTCTCTGTAGAACTACATAATGTTTTAGAATAGTGTTACCTTTGAATTGGTCCTTAAAAAAATCACCAAAAAACTGAACAATTCAAAAGTTAGAAACTAAATACTTTACAACAAAATTTTGTTGTTGTTCATTACGAGCTGATTGTTAATCATTTATTACACTTTGAAATTACTTCTGACCAGATATTCTATCAATATAAGTTGTTAAATTGTTAACTTATACTTGTACGAAACGTTTTCGTCTGACAACTTCAATTTCAAAGAGTAATAAGTAGAAACTTTAATTTAAAACATACATGTATTGAAGCAATACAAACATAAATGTAAGAATAATGTTCAAATTATATTTACATTCTAATTATTCGAGAAAAAAATATTTTCAAACAAAAATACAGTTATGGTGAAAATTTAAAAAATAGGGGAGAAAAACCTGGTAGATATATTTATTGTTTAAAAATATCTATAATATTGTGAAAATACATTATAGTATATATTTTTACTTGAATTTATATTGAAACAAATATACATTTTACATTCATTCGGAAGATTGGCCTTGAACAGGGAATGTGTAGTAAGCCCGACAATATGACTGACGCAGCGCCTCGAAGTATAAATATTTATGTCACCGGTGTTCGACGACATTATAAAAAAAAACAGTTTAAATGAATAAACACAATATATGACAATATATTATTATGTTTTGTCATTATTTAAACAAAAAGAAGAACAAAAAAATTGTGTTTCAAGGTTATTGGAAAGCTGGTTGGCAGTCAATGTGTTAAAACATCCTTAAAATATTTTCAATCTAAAGACTTACTAGTAAAAGAAAGGTTGATTTTACATTACACTTGGTATTGCAAATTAATTAACTGACTTTTTAATCACTGTAAACCAAACTTACAGATGTTTTAAATTAGTTCGCTTCATTTTAATAACCATTTAAAATTTTTTGCCCTTTTATTAACATTCTAAAATTTTACAAGAACTTTTATAATGGGCAACCCTCAGCCGTAACTAGTCCGTTACAGTGAGGTTCAACTGTAGTAAAAATTTAACAAAAGTCTAACCTTCTTTCCTAGACACAAACTAGATGTTGGGATCTTTTTGTTTGAACATTACAGTTTCCTCAAAAATATACTGCTTTAATGTCTCCTTTGGTAGATCATCTAACTCCATGGAGAATCGGAATGGTTCCTCTGCTACAGGCTGAAATTTATACAAAATAGTCAGGTTATTTTCCAAAAAATTAAAAAGCACACAATAAATATATCGGTTTGAACATGCAATTCAAAAAAGCCAATAATTTTTACCTGCATTTCCATTTGTACAATGTCATTTTTTTAATATAATTTATGACAAAAACAAATTTTATGTACAAAAATATATGACAAAAATTGTAACAAATAAGACAGTATCATAACGGAGAGAACTTAGTATCTAACCCCTCTGCTAAGGTACCAATACATAATTTGTTGTGAAAACATTTAGGTATCAACTATTAAAACTTTATATAGGACTATCAAGGTCATTAACCCAAAAGTGGCTTTGCTTGAGTTTTTCTTAATGCTTTGGTGTGATCCATAAAATACTTTGATGAGATAACATATGTTTCCTGCTAGTTACCCCACATTTCCAGTTCTTCCCAGAACTTTTAGGAACTTATTCTGAATGTTCCAACAGCATTTATAGTGTACTACCACTAGCATTGTGGAAGAGTTTGTGAGTGGCCAAGTGACGAATAAAGCTAAGGCAAAAGTGTTATTGATGAACCTGCAAGTGATATCAAGTTTATTATCCCTGATGTAAATATTATTGTTTCTCATGATGAAGACTCGTTTTATAAACAAAATGAACCAAAAATAATGAAACGTAGATTTATACTAAACTCAACACGTTCATCTAAACTATATTAGACATCTTCTTATATTTTTTCATAAACATACACTTTTGTTACACATTAGTCATGTCAAAATGGTTTGTTAACAATGATTTCAATAAATAATTATGTTAAATAAAAGGATAGTAAAATTTAAAGAGTAAAAAATTGTTTTTACGCCACAATGTTAAAAAATCATGAAAAACTTTAAAAAGTTATTACAAATTAGAAATCTAATTTGTTTGTACCTTAGGGTGTTTGTAACAACCCCTATAGTAACCTACAATTTGGATTTTCTGAGTTATGCAGTACCTGAAGAAACTGGGTTGAATGAGTAAGGCCATAGGTTGAAACAATGTTAGTGAAATTTTAGGTCTTTTTTTCAATGGTGAATATAGTTACACACATATAGTAGTTACAGGCCAACCAGTTCATATGGTAGCTTCAAACTTTATTTTTGCTTTCAGACATTTTGCACTATTTCAATAATTTTGAATTGAATAGCTTTCCTTCTAATAATGGAACCCAGAAGGCAATAATTGCATATATGTGTTTTAGCTTTGGCCATTTTTGCTTCAGCATTTTGCACTCTTTCAATTAATTTTGAATTGAATAGCTTTCCTTTTAATAATGGAACCCAGAAGGCAATAATTGCATATATATGTTTTAGCTTTGGGCATTTTTGCTTCAGACATTTTGCACTATTTCAATTAATTTTGAATTGAATAGCTTTCCTTCTAATAATGGAACCCAGAAGGTAATAATTGCATATATATGTTTAAGCTTTGGGCATTTTTGCTTCAGACATTTTGCACTATTTCAATTAATTTTGAATTGAATAGCTTTCCTTCTAATAATGGAACCCAGAAGGCAACAATTGCATATATGTGTTTTACACATTAGTCATGTCAAAATGGTTTGTTAACAATTATTTTAATAATGAACTATGTTAAATAAAAGGATAGTAAAATTTAAAGAGTAAACAATTGTTTTTACACCACAATGTTAAAAAATCATGAAAAACTTTAAAAAGTTAATACAAATTAGAAATCTAATTTGTTTGTACCTTAGGGTGTTTTCTAACAACCCCTATAGTAACCTACGAATTGGATTTTCTGAGTTATGCAGTACCTGAAGAAACTGGGTTGAATGAGTAAGGCCATAGGTTGAAACAATGTTAGTGAAATTTTAGGTCTTTATTTCAATGGTGAATATAGTTACACACACATAGTAGTTACAGGCCAACCAGTTCATATGGTAGCTTCAATCTCTATTTTTGCTGCAGACAGTTTGCTCTATTTCAATTAATTTTGAATTGAATAGCTTTTTTCTTCTAATAATGGAACCCAGAAGGTAACAATTGCATATATGTGTTTTAGCTTTGGGCATTTTTGCTTCAGACAGTTTGCACTATTTCAATTAATTTTGAATTGAATAGCTTTCCTTTTAATAATGGAACCCAGAAGGCAACAATTGCATATATGTGTTTTAGCTTTGGACATTTTAGCATTTAGACATTTTGCACTATTTCAATTAATTTTGAATTGAATAGCTTTCCTTCTAATAACGGAACCCAGAAGGCAACAATTGCATATATGTGTTTAAGCTTTGGGCATTTTTGCTTCAGAAATTTTGCACTATTTCAATTAATTTTGAATTGAATAGCTTTCCTTCTAATAATGGAACCCAGAAGGCAACAATTGCATATATGTGTTTAAGCTTTGGGCATTTTTGCTTCAGACATTTTGCAATATTTCAATTAATTTTGAATTGAATAGCTTTCCTTTTAATAATGGAACCCAGAAGGCAACAATTGCATATATGTGTTTTAGCTTTGGACATTTTAGCATTCAGACATTTTGCACCATTTCAATTAATTTTGAACTGAATAGCTTTCCTTCTAATAATGGAACCCAGAAGGCAACAATTGCATATATGTGTTTAAGCTTTGGGCATTTTTGCTTCAGACATTTTGCACTATTTCAATTAATTTTGAATTGAATAGCTTTCCTTCTAATAATGGAACCCAGAAGGCAACAATTGCATATACGTGTTTTACACATTAGTCATGTCAAAATGGTTTGTTAACAATTATTTTAATAATGAACTATGTTAAATAAAAGGATAGTAAAATTTAAAGAGTAAAAAATTATTTTTACACCACAATGTTAAAAAATCATGAAAAACTTTAAAAAGTTAATACAAATTAGAAATCTAATTTGTTTGTACCTTAGGGTGTTTTCTAACAACCCCTATAGTAACCTACAAATTGGATTTTCTGAGTTTTTCAGTACCTGAAGAAACTGGGTTGAATGAGTAAGGCCATAGGTTGAAACAATGTTAGTGACATTTTAGGTCTTTTTTTCAATGGTGAATATAGTTACATACCCATAGTAGTTACAGGCCAACCAGTTCATATGGTAGCTTCAATCTCTATTTTTGCTTCAGACATTTTGCACTATTTCAATAATTTTGAATTGAATAGCTTTCCTTCTAATAATGGAACCCAGAAGGTAACAATTGCATATATGTGTTTTAGCTTTGGGAATTTTTGCTTCAGCATTTTGCACTATTTCAATTAATTTTGAATTGAATAGCTTTCCTTCTAATAATGGAACCCAGAAGGCAACAATTGCATATATGTGTTCAAGCTTTGGGCATTTTTGCTTCAGACATTTTGCACTATTTCAATTAATTTTGAATTGAATAGCTTTCCTTCTAATAATGGAACCCAGAAGGCAACAGTTGCATATATGTGTTTTAGCTTTAAAACATTTATCCTGATAATCTAAATCCAATTTTTATTTAGAAAATAACTTCAAGATTTCTCCATCCAGTAATGAATATTAATGAATTTATTACTGTAATAAATTTCTTTTGAATAAGTAAAATAAATACAATCTAACATCTCATGAAAGTTCTCACTCACAAATCTCTTCGTTGAAGGTTTTTCATTAATTTTAAGTTTAGTTGCAAATAATTTCAAAACCAATCTAATTTCCTAACATGCATTAGGTTAGTTATAGCCCAAGAACATTTTTATTACCTCGTCTGCAGGATCATAATACTGCTCCAAATAAGGATGAGCCAGTGCATCTTCTACAACAATACGATTGTGGGGATTGAATGTCAGCATCTTGTCTAATAAGTCCAGAGCTTTTGGATCTGCATTGGGAAACAGTTTGGACCATGGCACTTTTGGTTTGAATGGTAACGACTGCAAGTAACTCCGTGCCTAGGTAAGTAAAGTATTCACAGCTTTAAAAAAATATTTTTATATGAATTATAATATTGATAATTTACTACACAAAATTCTGTACTAAATTAGTATAGAAGATTTTAGTAAAACAGATATTCAATGTGAATCAAACACTTTTCCTTGGAATACTCTTTTAAAACAATGTTATTGCAATTCTTATTACATTTTTGTAATAATGAGATTTATTCTACAGAAGCCT
The DNA here is from genome assembly GCA_036971475.1 of Prosapia bicincta. Classification (NCBI taxonomy): domain Eukaryota; kingdom Metazoa; phylum Arthropoda; class Insecta; order Hemiptera; family Cercopidae; genus Prosapia; species Prosapia bicincta. The sequence continues at coordinate 229,803,094 of JBAIZL010000001.1, read as the reverse complement.
ACTTTGGTAAGACTCTGGGTCTCTGAACTCAGACATTTATAAAAAAATTAAGACATTAAAAATACTAAATTATTAAAATATATCATCATATTGCCACCCTTTCGAATAAGTTGAACAAGCAGTATGAACGGATATTTGAGTAGATGTAGTTAACTTTCACATTTAAAATTTATGTAATATAAAGATGGATGATCTTGAACTATGTACAGACAAGTAGAGCCAGTAAGAATGTTTAAATCAGCAGTACAATGTCCAATTATCCAAAGTCATCTGTTTTGGAGGATAATACTTGAACCATTCATTGAAAAAACCAGCATTAAGCAATTAATTAATTCACTGAATTCAAACAATTTTGCCCAAATAGTGTAACTGCTCTATTACCTTTTTTATTTCAAATTGGGCTGTAATTTTACAGTCATCTATCTTTAACTGTAAAATGAAATAAAATATATTTGCTGTTTTACATAAGAAGTACCAGCCCTGTTTCTTTTAAAAGCACAATTTTATAAAAACTTTTAAAAAAATTATCGAAATAACATTTAAAAAGTAAATAAAGATCTAAAGAGAATATAAGAAATTTTTCTGCTAGCTGGGAACATTGAATTTTTTATGAATAAAAGTAAAAGGATGGGGCATCCATAATGTATTTTATACGTACAAGAATTAAGTAATTGAAACAAAAATATGATATTTATGATTCTCATTTTTAAAATAAAATATATTTTAAAGGCTCATGCTTTTATTCCTTTAGATTTTTTCCAAGTAAAAGTGTTTTAAAAATTTTATCAACCCATTGAAGTGGGTGATATTTCTATTTCAGCACACATAGGACTGCTGGGCGCAGTTGATTTTGGGAATTTGTTAAAGATATGGGAATAAATTTATATGATCAGATGATCTGTATACTGATATTACAAACCCACCTATAATATTGTAAAAATACACCAGTAATAGGTTGCCTAAATAAACAAAATAAAATATCCCATTCAAGCTCAAATATGTAAGGAGGATATGCCAGCACAATTTAGTACGATAAATAAAGAATTTCATAATGAAATATCGTTTATATCTCGACCACAAGTAGTACTCATGTCTGAGCAATTAGTTCAGAATGGGCGCATTGAGTCAGACCTGTTATTCTACCTTAATGAGCAGACCCATTAACTTCATTCTGTTCCATAACATATTTTTTTATTTTTTCATACAAAGCTCCCAAAACCCTTCTATATTTTAGAAGCACACAAATATGATTTCTTTACTTTGTCCACTTTTTATATACATATACAATACATTAATACGTTCATCTCAAACAAATACTACCATTTCTAAAGAAGATACATCTTTAGACATTTTTTCATCATATTTCTAAAATTATTTGAAAAATAAAAGCTAAAAATTTGTGATTATTTAGATTTCTGAGTTTTAAAGTCTCTCTTAGTGCAATAATTATTGCCAACATTGACAAAAATATGAAGTTCTCATATAATATTATCTCCAGTGCTTTAACAAATATCCGAAGACTAAATATTCTTTCAGTATTTATAGCTGTACATTCTTGCAATTTGTGACATTGAAATTATACCTTTTCATTAATAATACACTCCAGATCTTCAGATGTTGGGGAACCAAGAACACCTAAGATATGGTTTAACTGGTCCAAGTAATGTTTTCCTGGAAATATGGGTCGATTTGATAGCATTTCTGCAAGAATACACCCGACACTCCAAATATCAATAGATTTTGTGTAACCCTAAAAAAAAAGAAATTTAATATTAGTTTTACATAGATGAAACTACTCTACAAATATTCAATGGAATTTTTTTCTTAATTACTTAAGAGTTATTAATAGTATCATTGTTAAACACAAATAAAAAAAATCATTTATGTTTTATTTCAACATCAAGTTGATGATAGGATCCTGAAACAGCAAAATGTAAGTGCTACTAATAAGTGTTTAGATATGTTAAAGTGTATCAATATTTAAACTTGTAGTACATTTAAGAATCATATTTAAAGACAGAAATAAATAATATATACATTTTGTTTAATTTACAAAAAATTGCAAACAACCGCAGGTAAACCATGACATTATTACAGATAGTAATAATTCTATTCCTCCAACCAAATTTTAAATATATTGAATTCTAAAAAAACTGCCAAGCATATGCACACAAGGTTCACAGATTATATTAAAATACAATCCTTCTATTATAAAACTACATTAAGAGGCAATTTGATATTAAATGTTTTACAACAGAAACTATTTAAAAATTAAAGCAACTAGAAATACTAAATGTTTAATTAAAATATATTTTTAAAAATTCCTAGAACAGTAATAATATTTTTCTAAGGTCAGTGAATATAAGTAAGAAGAATGAGAAAGTAAAATCATTTACTGACACAGATACGTCGATGATATCGTAACACTACACAGAGGAACACCCGACGATGTGAAAAACAACGCAGAAAACAAACAAAAAAGACACCATTAAATATTTAGCATACACAAATGGATACAGCACCACAATAATAGACAAACTATGGCACAATGTACAAAGAAACACTAAAATTAACACTACAGGGAGGGAAAACAAATACATCACAATACCATACACAAACAGAATATCAAATAAAATAGCCCACAAATTTCAAAAAATAACAGGATACAAAATAGCATAAAAACTAATAACAATTTACAATACAAAATACAACACAACACCAACAACAAAGATAAACAACAAGCACCAGGCGTATACAAACTAAACTGCAACAAGTCCAACAAATTCTACATTGGGCAAACAGGCCGCAGCCTCAAACAAAGAGTTGAGGAATACTCAAAATCTCCCAAACATAACACCAACTCAACATTCTCCAATCTCCTAAAAGAAACAGGACAAAAATACACAGACATTTACCATAACCTAGAAATCTTACAGATCAACAAAAAAGGACTACATCTCAACACACTAGAACAAAATAACATTTACAAACACGCAAAAACACAAAATACAAATTACACATACTCATTGATAATATTGTAAACCTGCCTTTAAAACCGACATCACTTAACATAACAAAAACTCCAAGCAGAAAATTTAGACACTAATGAAGATCGCCACGGAGCGATCGAAAACGTCCTGTCTCAGTATGTTTTTACAAATTTACTAAATTAAAGTTGAAATAGTCATAAACTAACGTAAAAGTGATTAATTAAGCTTTTCTTAACAAATACCTATCGCAATATATATTACAAAAAAATCACAAGCATATCTTATCACAAGGATATAAAATATATGAATAATATTTAAAAGATTTTAAAAGTGTTCTTATTAGTTTATTAAAAAATATATCAAATGTTTTTATTCATATTTTTTTGTTTGTTTCAATATTAGTTAAACTGTAGTTATTCTTAAACACCTTTTACAAGAAAAGTTCTTAAAGAACACGAATTGTTTATAACACAAAAAATGGTGAAGGAATTTAATGCATCCCCTTCAATGCAATAAACAGCTCAGTGCTTCTATATACCTAGAGTTGTACAAGTAGAAACATTGCACTAGTATAATTTGTTCATTTATCACTCAACATCACTCAATAGGTACCCAATGAAATGTAAGGTTCCTGCTGTGATGTATATGGAATATTCATGCAGATTGTGAGATGTAGGGTGTGGAGGGATTAAAATGCACAAACTAGTCATGGTTTGAGATGCAGGGTATGGGGTGCTAGGCGTGTGACGTGCTGTATGTGTCATGCAAGGTGAAATGTATAGTGGGGGACGCCTGCCTTGCCTTTGGCACTGTTTAGAGTTATCTAGCACTTCTGTGTGCCAATTTTCAATCAAAATTGTTTAGCGAATCTGAAATATATTGAGAAAATTAAAAGTATTCTATCACTTTGACGCAAATGTAGAACTTAAAAATTCCGTGACCGATTGATTGTACAGTATTTCCAGGCAGTTGATTATAATGAAGAAGGAATTTGGAAATTGGTGAAATATTACGTCCACAATGATAAGAAACTTTAAAAATTTGGTTTTCAGAATTTTCAGCACATATATACGCTGGAAATTCTGAAAACCCAGTTTCTCGACAATGGTCAAATGACCAAAAGGTGCCTCATCGCACAAGGTAAAATTATTGCACCTAGTGGTGAATAAAAGTATTTACAATAGTAATATATTAACTTCATAAAGTCAGTGCAACGGAAAAATAATGGACAACATAATATATATATATATATATATATATATATATATATATATATATATATATATATATATTTATTTATTCTTGATATTTAACGTTATCCATTGTTTTTCCGTTGCACTGACTTTATGAAGTTAATATATTACTATTGTAAGTATGGTGGATATAATGGTAGATAAAATTACTTACAATAGTAATATATTAACTTCATATATATATATATATATATATATATATATATATATATATATATATATATTATGTTGTCCATTATTTTTCCGTTGCACTGACTTTATGAAGTTAATATATTACTATTGTATATATATATATATATATATATATATATATATATATATATATATATTTTTTAAAACAACACAGGTTATTCAAATACAAGAATATTTATTATTTTATATCCAAAGCTTTTCGTTGGCAAACAGTACCAACATCATCAGGAATGAAAATTACAATAATGTAAGCTATAGGCCTAAAACATATGTTTATTTAGAAATAGAATTGTTGTTAAATTTATACAAATTGCTAAATTTATTTTGTTGCTGTAACAGCAATATGAAGTCCATATTTATTTATAGGCCATGAAATAAAAAATATCACCAAATTATTTAAAAATACAAATATCAAAATTGCATACAAAACTAATAACAAAATAATAAACATAATAAATAACAATAATAAAACAATTAATATGCATGAAAAAGGAGGTGTTTATAAATTAGAATGCAAAGATTGTAATAAAGCTTATATAGGTCAAACAAAGAAAAAATTAAAAGAAAGATATAAAGAACATTTAAATGCCTACATTAATCCAGAAATATATAAATCAAATTTCGCAAATCATTGTATTAATAATAAGCACCAATTTCCAAATATAGAAAATATGAGACTTATAAAAGAAATTAATAAGGGATTAAGAATGAATATATATGAAGCATTTGAAATATATAAACACAATAATAATAACAAATTAATAAAAGAACAAATACAAATACATTCTAAATTTGATACTATATTCAATGTCTATAATGTTACAGCAACAAAATAAATTTAGCAATTTGTATAAATTTAACAACAATTCTATTTCTAAATAAACATATGTTTTAGGCCTATAGCTTACATTATTGTAATTTTCATTCCTGATGATGTTGGTACTGTTTGCCAACGAAAAGCTTTGGATATAAAATAATAAATATTCTTGTATTTGAATAACCTGTGTTGTTTTAAATTATTAAACAAGAAAACGTATTTTATATTTATATATATATATATATATAAATATAAATATAAAATACGTTTCCTTATTTAATAATTTTATATATATATATATATATATATATATATATATATATATATATATATTAATTTTGATAAAAGTTTATCACTGTTAATGAAGGTTTAAGAAACCATGCACACTGTGTAAGTCAATGAGCTGAGTTTCCTTATCAGTTTACTAACCTTACATACTCTTCTAATCAGTTATATCAAGGCTGCCTGGGTTAACCACACAACTATATATGACTGTTATTTATAACATTTTTTTACACATTACAGTTACAAATTAAGTTATGAATTGAATGTATAACGATTGTCCTTATACAGGATGAGCTTCTTTTGTCCACATACTGCCTTTGAAATACTGTGAAACCAGTAACGAAATACTAGCAAACTATCCTTGCAAAAGCAAAACTAAAGTCTCAAGCAACGTGTCAGACCAATTCAGATTTCAAAACAGAGCCAAGAAGAAGGGAACTTATGAGCGGGAAACTTCTTGTGATAAGAATTGACAAAATCACAAACATAGAAATTATACTACATTTTATAATGACAACTCCATTTACCACGATGAGAATATATTTTTATCCCTAACTGTTATTTCATACAAAGATGCTTCATTGCATATACCAGTGAAATGCCTCTTTTTGGAGAGTCAGAGATTATGTGTGCTCAAGTATTATACAGAAAATAGATCCTAGAGAAAGGACAAGATCAGGTTGTACAGGGAGGAAAGCATACTGCTCTACAGTGGAGTGAAGCTCGATGCAAGACTGTAACTAATGAGAGGGTTGTTAAAGGAGCAAGATGGGCTTCTGGGATGCACCCTGTATCTGATGAGATTTGATTACAGGGAGATAAAGCATGTTCTCCAACTGTGAATTGGAGCTTGCTGATCATAGTAAGCAATGAAATGGCTGTTGGAAGGGCTGCCATTTTTAAGACCAAATGGATAAGATAATGAAAGGATAAAAGATCATAATCCCATATTTGTGATTTGCTTCTGAACAGAGTGAGGAATATACCAGAGGTGTAATAGACAGAAGAAACAAGTAAGGATATGTTTTTAGCAATGATACCCAGCGTACACAAGAGGTCCTTAATCCAACCAGGGCAAAATGTGTTATTCTGTATTGGAAATAATTTTGGTAGTTGATCAAGATTGCTTATCATATATGTTGAGCCATGAATTTTATGCGAGGCTTGAACCTTGTGTAAAGAACCAAGTTCTTCATTAAACAAACTATGTGGTATATTTACATGTAGAATAAAATTACATTCCACATAATATTATCAATGATTAGCATATAGTAACCTGGGACTTATCACACAAGAACCTAGAAATCTAGATGAAAGACAATTATTTAAAGTTCCATTTTTATAACAAATACTCTCTGGATTTATACTTTTGAGTAAAGATCAAAAGTAAATTGAGTTGGTTGCACAAAACAGTTTACTTACTTTTGATGACAAAAAAGGTAAATTATGAATGTAAAGTCATAATTACTTTGTTTTACTTACTTTGTCTTCAAGTAATATATACACACATTTTTTAAAGACAATTCCAACTTAGATTAACAAAGACAAATTTTAATTAAGTTATTTTTTATTGAATAATTACAATTAATATAAATAAAGTAACATAACATATGCGTTAAAACAGCTGTTCTACCACATAACCTATAAATTAAAATCAGCTGCTTTATGAAATCATATTTTATCACTTATTTTAACGCAAATGGGACAAAATAATGATATTGGATACTTTAAATCTTTTTTGATAAGTTTTTTCCTCTATACAATTAAAATTAATTCATTAAATTTAATTATTGAATTAATATTTGAAAAAACTATTTTAACATCAAGTGTCATCCACCACAAGTAAAAAAAACATTTGACCTTGAGTGGATGAATAAAAAGTATTTTATTAATGATTGAAAATTTGATTACCTTTGAATTCAACATTATCTCTGGTGCCCTGTACCATCTTGTAGCAACATACTCTGTTAAGAAACCTGTGTGATCATGGTCAGGATCTGCTACTCTTGCCAATCCAAAATCACAAATCTAAAATATAAAATTAAATCATGTATTTGTTTCACTGTACAATTAAATCATGCAGATATAGGTTTGACAAAAAAATCATTTCAGTAGATTAATGTACAGATGTTGAAAGCAAGATAAGGACAATTCTGGACTTGTGCGAGAATTTCAATTTGTAGGTTAGGATTGGTAGTTTTTAGACATTTTAATGTGTTAAATGGCATTAAGAGGATGGGAATACGTTACTGTCAGATGCAACATTTGTAACAAACGTTTTAGATGTAATAAACATTTTACAATTACCAGATATTATTAGCAATGTAATGATGGCTGAAAATGAGGCCTTTAACAGGTATTAAACAGTTTTGAAATGTAGCCTTTCAGAGGAAAAAAAGGTGCAAAGCTTTTCACCCTTACACAAGTCAAGAGAAGAAGTGTGGAGTTATGTTCTATTATTTCTAATATTTTTATCTTACTTCTATAACACACATAATGATCAGCAGGTATTAAAATTAAAGAAATGCATATCAAGGTTTCAGTTATTTTACAACAAAGACTACATCAGTTATTTATATAACAGAACATAATCAGAAGCAGGTGTGTCCAAACTCACACCACACTACACCCACATCGACTGTAACAAGCTTAAATTGAAAATTTAAGGTTTACAATAAAAATTCTAAATTAAAACTTTTTTAAAAGTATTATAATTCATAAAAATAAAGATTAAAACCGAAATGTAATGTAATGCCATAAGCATCAAATAAATGATCATAAGAAATAGAAATGAATGATGGACAATGCCATTTGAAACGAAAGGAGGTTTTGTAAAAGTGAAAGAGTTGGACAAAAGGTCAAAACAATGTACGAGAGACCATCAACATTTGAGGAGTAACAATTTGAAAAAAGAAGAGGCAAATAAAGAGAATAAGAACCTCGAAAATGAATAATTAAAAAGTTATATTGAAATAAAGGTTTGGGACAAATACCTGGAGCATTTTATAAAAACAACAAAACAGTTTTGAGGAAGTGACGTAAAATCGCACGATACATCACACCACCCCAGGAGGCATCTCGAGGGTTGAAATCGACAAAGAAAGTTCGTTGCTGGAACTGCAGAGCTAAAAATGTCTCCGCGGGAATCCAGTGTTCAAACAGCAAGGGCAAGACTCTGCTTTTCCAAAGTTCGAGTTAAAAAAGTGTTCAGAAAAAATGCAGTGTTAGAAGGGTTCAGGGCAGATGCCTTAACATGTAATCTTGTATGTTTCAAAAAAACCCTTTTAGAGAGGAAACTCCATGAAAGCAGTTTTTTAAAAAACTAACTTCGTGTTGGGTTGCGCTTTTCCGACCAAAGAGGTTTTCAAATAAAATGACAAATGTTCAACTGAGTGAAGTAAAAAATTTTAAATATAAACAGTGATTAAATTATAAATTAACAGAAGTGAAATTTAAATAAAGCAAAATAGAAACAGTAACATACTCAGTCTGGAAAATTATAAATGATTGGCTTTTGAAAAAAAAAAAAAATTTCTAAAAATCTAAACGGGTTGAAGCAAAGAAGATGAAGCTATGAAGACAACTCAACTAACGGCGGGCAGAGGGAGGTGACAAAGAGGGAAGATGACAACTCATCAGTCCACCTACAGGTTCTGCAAAAAAGGATTGTGCATCCAAAATTAGAGGTTAGAACTAGCTTTTTTCTCTTTCACAATGAGAAAAATTCAGTTTAACTATTTTGGGGAAATTTAAAATAATAAAAATTTAACAATGTTTTGTAAATTTTTAAAAGGTGAAAATTAAAAATGAAGTGGCTTTGTTAAAGTAAACCATATTATTGTGACGTCATAATGACGAAGGAAGCTAGTCAAAATTTTGGACACCAAATAGTAAACAATTCCATAGACACGAATATTAAAATTGGTCTGTAAATTAAAAAGTATACTTGGAGTAAATAATATAAAGATAATTCGGTGACTAAAAAATGATGATGTAAAAGTTAGGAGACAATTTTAGCTCTAAATTGTAGTTAATTAGAGGAAGGAAGTGATAAATATACATGTAAATTATGTCCATTAAATAAAGGTGTTTAATACAATTAATTAATTTGGTTTCCAAAATATGAGAGATTCAAATAAGTAATTTAGATGTGTAAAAATTTGTTTTGTAAATGATATTTGATTTTTTCTTTTTATGTATTTGATTTATACATTTATGTTAGTTTTACAAAATGTCTATAAGTTAGCTTTTATTTTTATCTCAGATATGTGGGATTTTTTATTATTTTAAGATTTAATGTAAGGGTTTTAATTAATTTAAATGGTTTGAACTGGGTTTGTTTTTTATGAGTTAAATTGATTAAATTTATGTTTGTTTTAAAATTTGTTTAAAATAGGATTATAAGATAGAATATAAATTTTTAATATGCTTGTCAGGTAATAAATTTGTTTTTTAAAATATTATTATTTTGGTTTTAAATGCTGAATTTTAAATATTAGCTATTTCATGACTAAATGGTCAATCTGCATAGGTTGAAGTTAAGTTGAATTTTAATTTAATTGGTTCTGTTTTCTTAAAATTATTTTGGAGTCAAATCAGAGTAAATGTTGAGTCAAATTTGAAATTTTAGATATGCCTTTTGTTTAAAAAGAAATTGTGTGTTTTCAAGACGACAACAAGGGGTTAAATTTATATTTAAAATAAATATTATAAATAAATTAGCTACATAATTCTACAACTAAGATGAGGCTGTAAAAAATTCTTTTTGTTCTTAAAGTCAGGGAGGAGTATAAATATATTGAGCTAGCTAATTTAGAAAAACTGTAAATAAAATTTCTGAAAAGAACTGGGTAAAATAAAATAATAAAATAGGGGGAAATTATAAGAAAATTTAAGAGTCTCAAATTCTATATGTTACAGACTGTGGTGTTGTGAAAATTTGATTATTAGAAAAATAAAAACGATGTTTTTAGTAACTTGCAACTTGAGTAACTATTTTATTTTATTACATTTCTTAAACAATCCTAAATCATTGGCCATTAAAGCTGAGGTTGCCTGTAAAAGAATTCATTCCTCGGGAACGAAATCCCGAAGGGTTGAATCTCCATGAGTTAGGTTTATTAAATAAAGTCCAGTGACTGGTTCTCTAGCAGATTTTGGCAAGCTGTAGCACAGGGTTCGGCTTCAGTTAGGATGAGTTGGTTTCAAAATTTTTTTCCTTGTGACGGTGGCTTGGCAGACTGCGGTTCGCTTGCGGGTGTCGGTCGGTTAAAACAGCCTATTGTAACACACGCACATGCACACACACACGCCTTTAATGAAGGTGTTTCAACAGGTGAAATAAGGTAGGTGTTTACTTTATGTTTCGTTATAGGGTCACTTTCCTGACATAAAACTGTTAGCCACAGGGCTCATAGATAGATGATGTCTACACATTACCTGCATCATTCCCGAAAAAAGAGAGAGAAGGAATAAATTATGGTTACAAAGGTAAGATTAAGACTAGTACATGGAAATAGCTAAGGAGTTGTGGAGAAACATGGGTAGAGCAAGAAGGGACACCTACCTCATGCAGGCCTGTTCTTTACAGTATTTTTTTAATGTTACAGAATTTAATTATAAGTTGACTTTACAATAAAAAGAAAGATAATTTATATAAGGTATATATTTATTTTCAGTGTCTTTAAAAATGTATCAGTAGTTATTAAGATCAGTGAAATATTTTTTCCTGATCAATTTGACCCTGCTGAACACGAACCTGCAGTTTTTTTAAATTGCAAACACATTTTAAAAAAATAATAAAATAACCTAACCTAACCTGGTTTTCTTAGGTTAATATGTGTTTGCCGTTAAAAAATAACTATAGATTCGTGTTCAGCAAGTTCAAATCTATCAGGAAAAAAATAATTCGCCGATCGGAGCGTTAGTAAGCACCAAAGTCAAGCCAGGTCAGGTTAGGCTAGGTTATTTTTTTCAATGTAAATATGCGTTTGCAGTAAAAAAAACTTCAGATTCGTGTTCAGCAAGGTCAAATTGATCAGGAAAAAAAATTTTGCCGATCGGAGCGGTAGTCATTGATCTTAATAATTACCAAAATATCTTACACACTGCACTAAAGAATTGCTTAACATATTCTCAAAATAACAGCCAATGAATACATAAATGAATGAAACAATACAAATAATTTAATTAATTTGTTTGTGAAACTCTATAACAGGTAATGTTTGCTATATTTATTTGCATTTCTCTATATCAGTAACCATATCTAATAACAAATCCTCTTACCTCAGTCAGGAAACAAACAAAACAACTGCAATTAATTCCACTCCAAAACATGGGCAACATCCATTCAAACAAGTCTCATGCAAGATAAACACTTCACAAACAGGTGACAGGTTATTATTTTAATTGTTGTTGAACAATGAACTCAGCGAGACAATGCCATTGTAAATGTGAAATGATCTGAGGTAGAACAGGACAAAATGGGTAAATATAAAAAGCCATTCATGTGATCATATTGAAAATGTCATTGTTCAAATATGAGAGAGTGAATATTGCTTTATAGTGATCAGTGGCTTTGTTAAATGACAAATTTAACCATTGCCATTGTTGAATTTATTGGAAATATAGAGCAGAAGAGTTGTTAAAAATATATTTACTTCTAGCAAGTAATTTATATTTTGTCAACAATTTATCACACTTTTTTATATAAAAAATTTCATCTTACATGGTGACTAGAAATATATCATTTTAAAACTCTATTAAATTTTGCAGGTAAACTCAAGATTTTTATTGATTATCAGAATGTCTCATGTTAGAATAATAATAATGTCAAACTAGCACGATTTTAAAATAATGTATTGAGGCAAGATTGAAGAGAGACAGAGTGGTATCTATATCAAAATGAAAGAGTAGGACATAAAATGAAGACTGTAGGGGTGATTGATAATTAAAAACAATTGTATAATTTAACCTAAGATCCAAGTACTAGGGAAATTTGTCATTAAGAGACAATATCCAAGTGAGAAATACAATACCTGGTTAAATTAAACATATGATAGATAACTTATAATGAAAACTAAATTAAAAAGAGTTGTAAAAGAAGGTAAATTCTTATTGTTCTAATTATAAAACAAAGAATTAATTAAAAAGAAATGAAACAAAAACTAAACAAAATTTGAACCTATAATTCTACTTTCAATCACATGAAATTTATAAAAATAAAAGAATGATTCTTAATATTTAAGTTTAGGAAAGTGGAAAATAAAAACAAAATGCAAAAGCTCCAGGGGGATGAGAATGAAAAATAATTGTTATAGAAAAGAACTGCTTAGGAAGTTATTCGACGCTGAATTCCATTTGGAACATTAGAACTAACATCCAATTCGAATATTAGATTCCCAGTTTTATACATTACCGACACTGGAAAAATTGAAATTCAGAAAAGCAAACTGACAATAGATAATTTTAAACTTATATCTGATTTTGAATAAACAGAAAACCTGCCAGTTAGGTAATAAAATACTCAGTAATCATTTTTGAAAATTAAGGTGTATCCTTGATGAAATTTTTAATTTGTAAATTTTAAATTACATTTGAAAACAACGTGATCACTTAAAACTTGAATCAACAATAATTTCTGTCAGTGACTATTAGTAGTAAAACCTTATTAAAGCAATTTAATATTAACCCTCCAGTACACGCGCGGCGCTGAGTAACACCGGCACACGCGCGCGGACTGTTAGTCCGCGATATTGATTTTTACCTAAAAACCATTTTAGGCAGGAAATATATATATATATATATTTGTTCATTGTATTTATGTATGAATTATGTACGAAATGGATAATATGCTTACAAAAAAATTTAATTTTTTTACAAGGAATCGAAATAAAAGTCTGTTCGTTAGCAAAACTTAATTTTATTTCAAATTCACTAATCAAAGAAATATACAAAGTGTATATTGTAGTAAAATATATATAGTAAAAGTGTTATCTAATACAAAATTGGAATAAATTGTTTTGTTTTAAAACTAAATATAGAATATTAGTGAAAATATAGAACCAAAAATGTCATGCAAGTTTACAGTGAAATCACAAATATATAAGACAATTTCTTACAATTACATCAAAATGTCTATCTCTATGCTAATTACAATAGTTCACTATCTCCATGTCCATGTTAAATGAATTGAGCTTGCAAATTGCAATCACCACACACATATGAGGCCACATGCGCCAGACATATGTACTTCCTGCAATTAGTGCACATAAATTTTGTTGGCCGGTTTTTTTTCTGTTACAGAAATTGCACCTCCCTCGACCTCCTTCTGTCATGGGCCGTTCTCTTTCAACTCCTAGAAGCTCCGACAGGCGCATTCTTAGCGACGTTGGTAGATTTTCTTGATACAATTTTGCTTGTAAGAAATCTTCTATTAGTCCCTTGGCTAGTACTTTCATAAATTCGTTTCTTTTTATGTCTAAAAGCTTATTTCCCTTGTACACAGCATAAGCATTTACTGCCCCAATGTTTAGTAATGTAAAGAAAATTACTAGCATCGGGCGAATCATATTCAGATTGCTCTCTATCCCTGTTGTGATCGCTTTCCTCCACTTTGTCATCGTCACTGTCATCAGATCTTCCGATTTCATAAAGCGATTGTTCAATTTTCACATTATCCATGATCAGTCACAGTAAAACCCTAACTTAATTGTCAACACAAAACTTAAATATCCAAAGCATTAACACACGCGCGCGGAGCCATAGTCCACGACTTCGACAATCGAACAACTGAAACAAAATGGGGGCAGCCAAGGTCAAAACAACTATCCCCGTCCCTGAAAAGTGGAAGGATGAAGGTAGACGACTGCAGAGGAAGCTGGGACATGACTAACTGAAAATATTTACAAATATGGAATTTTGCGGACTGTAAGTCCGTGGCGGGTGTACTGGAGGGTTAAAAGTTTTTATTATATATGTTTAGTTATAAAAGATGTGTTTAGAATGTATAAGTGAATACAATATTCTTTGTATAAAAAATTATAATTTCTACACTAAAAAATCACAAAAAGATGGGAATTGATCTTATAATTTTATTAATAATTTCTATGTATTAAACTTATTACATGTAAAACAGTTAAAAAACTAAGAAGAACCTGTGGTGCCACTGTAACTCTAAATGCATATACTTATTGCAACTTCCAAAAGTTCTACCTATTATCTATTTAAATTGTGATTACAATAAAAAGCAAATAAAAAATCTTTTGAATATAAACTAAAGATATTAGGAAATCCTTTGTTTTCAAGAAATTTATATGTATTCTACATGCAATGAATTTCACCAATTAATTTGTAAACGTATATTTAATAGATATAAGAGTGTTTTAATATGTTAAAAAAATATATTTACTATGGAAAAAAATAAATTTAAATTTTTAATACAAACCTGTTTTTGAAAAAAGTGTATGATTATTGTTGAGTATAAAATTCTGAGGAGGAGGCACTTTATTTCTAAATGAATGATGGTGGTGCTTACTGTCTTATTTCGCGGGTACTATAAATGGGGATGGGTTTGGAGCATATCGGAATAAAACAACAACTTAGCTGAAGGAAGGTCTAGCGGGGATTGAAAAGCAATACCAGAACAGTTTATTACATTATAAATTTTGGAATTCCTTTCTAACTGTGTAAGATTATTTTATTTAATAAAATAACCTAATATTAGTTACCAGGATTCGAAAAATGAATAGGGACAATTATTTAATAATAATAAATTAGAAAATTGTGAATATGTCTATCAGTAATATATGTAACAATTCATTATTATTTAAAAAATTGTAAAAAAATATGGTAAAGATATTAGATTCCTACAAGCTTAAAATAGAAATTATAAACCTTTATAAAAGTGTTCTAGATGAAATGCGGGGAGCGATGCTCGTAAGATTAATTGTATCAGAATAAATAACTTGTCCCCACTGGGTAATCAGCAATTAGTGAGATGTACTTTTTAAAATGCAGTAGATTCAAGGGAGAGGGGATTATGCATATCTGATCCATAGAAGTTTCTATTAGAAAAAAGTAATGTTTGGTTAAATGTTTGTATATAATTTTGTTTAAAAATGCGTTCTGAAAGTTATCTTTTTATTTCTGAATTATTTAATTTATTACGTATCTATATGCAATATCCAAGCTGATCAAAACAACTACATGACAGATTAAACAGGGAAAATGGCCAACTCTACATAAACTTTTCAGATAAGTGATAAAATAATTTGTTACAATCTTCTTTTTCAAAATGAAGTCAAATAAATACAGTTTTACGTAATTAACAGTTTTGGTCGGTCGAATAGTGAAATTTCTAATTTTTGTGTGTTACTTTCAAAGTGTTTGTAAGTGATTAAGCACATGATGTTAAATCTCTATGTTTCAAACACCTATTTTTAGATTTATAATAAGTCTAATAGTTTAAGTGATTGAAACAATCTTGTGAGAGAATATCTCATATCTATACCACAATTTAATTAATTGCATAATTGTTCTAATTTGTTAATTTCCTAGTCAAGAGATAAAATATTTTAACCTGAGTGTAATTATAAAATTATGTTCATTTGTTTAATTTGTCTTTATTTTGGAATTCTTAATTAATCAAATTCTTGATTTGTATTATTCTTAAAATTTGTCTTGAAACCTACCTCTTATTAATTCAATGAGAATGCACTTAACTTTTGCAGGTTAACTTATTATGTAACATTTAACAGCAATATTCAACATCAATAATAAATAGTATAACAACTGCTTCCTAACAATAAAGTTCTGTTCAGATACATTAAACATTTCAATTACTAATGAATAGAATATGAGATATGTTCTATTTGGTTTAGAATGGATTGAAATGTCAACTTGCCTCAGCCAGCAATAAAAAAGCACTGTTTCAGTTAACTTTAAATTAGCTGATTTCTACTACAAAAATGTCACAGTGATCGCATATGATTCTAAATAAAGAAGTAAACAGGAGAAAAAGTTTTGAAACTTTTTTTTGCTTTGTGTACACGACTAAACATTTCTTCAGAGGTTTTGTATCATTTTATACAGATAGATTATTAAAGACTCAAAAATTCGGTATTTTCTCAGGAAGCAAAACTGAAATTAGATTTTATGTTTTTGAATGTTAAAGACGCAGACAATTTACACAGTTCTAAGCAGTATTTTAAAAATTAAATATTTGCATTAACTAATATTTTAATAGATAAAACAAAAAAATTACTTGACGAGATTACTGAAATGTCATTTTTCTTTAAAAAATCTAGATTTTGAAACCAGAGTTATGTTATAGAATATAAATAATACCAGATGGTTTTACCTTGAGGTCACATGTTGTGTTCAGTAGCAGATTGCTGGGTTTGAGATCACGGTGAAGTACATTCGCTGAGTGGATATATTTAAGTCCTCGAAGTATTTGATAGAGAAAGTAGCATATGTGATCGTTGCTCAATCTCTGAAAAAATAAATATTATCATAATATAAAGTTTCATTCAAGGATTGTTTTTTGTTTTGATTTTGAGGAAACAATAGTAATAATGTATTATTATATGAATAATGACTACTAACATAGGTCTAGTTAAATATTATTATTTTAATAAATAGAAAATTTAAACTAAAAAATAAAATAATTTTAAATTGACAAAGAAAGTACAATATTCATACAACATTTATTTTATAATACTTATGTTGTATAATTAATTTTAGTTGAAATAAACTCTGTCAACTCCACCCAAGTGGGTTTATTTATTGTGTCTGAAAAGACAATCTAATTGTACTGAAGAAACATCTGTCTGAGATGTACCTTTCCAAGCACATTACTACAGCTATTACAACAGTTTGTTATTTTCTCTTTCCTCTGAAAATGCTTTCACATTAGACCTATATAAAAGAAGATTAAAAACCTTGTTTTCAGTAGCTTCTAGACATGAAGGTGTAGATTTATTTTTATAATACAAAATTAATGTTTAAATATATATTAATAAAAGCTATTTCTTGTTGGTTTACAAATCTACATTTTTAACATGAGTATTAATCAGTCTGAAAAAAGAATTATTAAAATAATAACTCATAAAAAAAATTATGACTTATTGAAGTATTGGAGATAAACAGTGATAATGCTTTGAAGCATTAGGATTTATATAAGGCAACTTACGGGAAGAGGTTACAGTATATTAAAATTAAAAATAAATCATTGTAAGTTATAAGAGTAATTTGTAATATATTATGTAAGATACTTATATTACTAATTATCTTACTATTTATACAAAAATTATAAGTAATTTTTATTCAAGAAAAAATATCTATTATCAAAAACATGTCAAAGTGTGAAAAAAACACATAAAAAGAGTAGAACAAGTAAAAATATCAATGACATATTTAAAAAAATCAATAATGAACAGGAGTAGTTAACTAATGAAAATGAAAAGTTTATATATGGTACTGAATTGACCAAATAAATACCAAGCTGGATTCTTGCAGATTAATTCACGCGTATTATCTAAGTAATTATAAAGAATGTACAAGGCATTTTATAAAGTACAATATTAAAATTTAAAAAAATCAGTACTATATACTTTTCTTAAGCCGGCAGAGGTCGCGTCACGGTCTTTTCCACCGAGCCATCACCATTTTCTTAATATCTCGAACTGTCGATTTTTGTAAGCTTTCGCCCCCTCAGTACCTTTAAATAGACTCGTCCACTGGCGAATGCTGAATTTGTATTTTCGCTATCACCAACGAGTATCTTAGTGTAGTAGCCTAAAGAAAAGCCAGTGTGGAAACCACCGTGTGCAACTCCTCGCATGTGCTAAAGTGTGACATAATTTTCAATTTTACTTTTGTGTTATTGATCGTTTAGTGCGTTGTGTGTTATGTTTATTGTTTTACTATGCAATATGAATCGAGCAGAGGAAAAAAGATTGAAAATCCTGGGAATGTTAAAAGACAACTTTTTCGTGAAAAGAAATATTGAAGAGATGCTGGACATACAGCCGCTGGGGCGAAATATTGGAGAAGATGCACGTGAAGGACGATGTGGTCTATGCAACTAGAGACAAAACAGGAAATAAAAAACTCGGTGCAACAACTGTCATAGATTCATCTGCAGAGAACACACTGTACCTCCTTGACAAGACTGCGACACCCTAGGGCATCAATCGGACGAGAAACTGTACGGAATTTCATTGCTATAACCCTCAGGTGCTTAGACATAGTGTATGTCATTTTTTGTTTAAAATCATAAATTTTTACAGTTTCATTTCATCACTATAATTGTAATATTATGATAAATTTACTTAAACTTTCAACACATTTTGATTCAAAATTGGTTCTTTCACCTTACAGCCATTGTAAACATCCAATACATTCCCTTATTCAGAAATTAGTTTTCTTTCAGAATATATCAATAAACATAAGTATTTGTAATAGAATCCTAATGTTATGACAACTTATCTGAAGCCTTGTATTTTTTTCAAAAAATAAATTTGTTAAATCTTAAAACATTATTTAAAATTATTTAATACATTAATGTTACAATTAAAATCAATAGAACTTAAGTAAAAACATTATACTTAATTACGATGTTTGCGTTTTTAAAATAAAACATCGTTCAGTAATTTTTTTTGTATTAATAAATTGACCTGGTCGAATCCACCGTGTGCGACCCCTCACGTTTTATTTTACACGCGACCTCTGCCGGATTAATAGTATTGTGTTTACATGAAGGTCTGTTTTTTAATCTACTTTTCTGCATAATTTCTACCAGCATCAAAGCATTTGTTATATCATACAACCAGGTTTTTAATACTGTTCTTAGAGAACTCTGTCACATGATTTGAGAGGCACTGCAACATGGCCTTTTTGATGTTTTCATCATCATGGCAGTAACCTTCTTGTTACTTGGATCTTTCCTAAATAGTAGTTACTGGGAACAAGATCAGGAATGTCTGATTAGATCATTAGCTTGATTATCTACATGTAGTGAGGCATTGTTACCAAGCAAAATGATTCCTTTTGTCAGCATTACATTATTTTATACCACACTGCACAGATATTTTTAATGTCTCACAATACACTCTGGAATATTTTGTGCCATAATGAAGTAACAAATCAACAACCAACCCCTTCCTGTCTGGAAATACAGTAAACATGATTTTCGTGTCAGAATTGTTTGTTTAAACATCACATTCTTGGGAGATGTTGAATAACACCATGTTTCTTCACCTGTCAACTGTGGGCCAAGTTGATCAACATCATGTTATTTTCCTGTGACAACCAACATCTTCTTTATGCTGTTCAAGGAAACTCAATTCTCAGGCTAAACATTTGGTTTTGTACACTTCAGTCAGCCTTTTATGTAAGTTGGATATACAATGCTTTCGATACTTTAAACGGTCACAATTTCATATAGTACACTTGAGGGAAACAGCAGATTATAAAGCATCTAAACTGTTTAACTCTTTCATGAACTTTTTGCACTAATGATCCATGTTTGTCCCAATTAATGTCTCCCTCTCATGTTTGTTTCTTCCATTAATTTCATGATCTGACAATGAATTTTAGCCGCTTTCATATTGGTAGCTATATAAAAACAAATTACAGTGCATATTTCACAGTTAATTGGATTTCTTAATCAGCAGCAGTATTTTAAATAGCTACAAACAAAAGTAAATGCAATCAAATGATTCCAATGTGGCATCTGTAGCCTGCGAACAAGCAAGGGTATATGGATTGTGCCAACAGTAGTGTTGATGGAGCCTGATTTATAAAAAAAATCTGGCTTATAGTAAAGAATCTCACATTACATTAATACATTTAAAGAATTATTTACAGAAAAAAGTGTTATTTGATTACAATTAACACTAAAGAAGTTATTTTAATGCAGATCTGATCAAAGATGTAAATAATATAGAGAAAATTTACATCTTTACAACATTTAAATCTTTTCTTTACAATTTACAAAAAAATCTAAATAAAAATAAAATCTAGCAAAAAAATATTCCATGGGTCTGAAAATAAATAAAAGCAAGGACTATTGTCATGCTACAATTTTAAAAAAAACCTACTTCACTAAGTTTTATTTTACTGAGTTTTGAAATATAATAGAAGTAATTTTGGAGTAGTAATCTCAATATGTAATATATTTCACAATCAAACAGATGATATAGAACCATGTTAGAATTGAATTTATAGAGAATAAAATTGAAAGTAGTAAAAATTAAACATAACAGAGATGAATAACGTCTAGAGGTAAACAGAAACACAAAAAATAGAAATTTTTATTTTAATCAGACCCTATTTGGTCATTGAGCAATTTGCTAAAGAAATGGGGTTATATTACATATAAATCTTCCTTAATGACTACCCTAACCACATTTCTCCTTAATGGCCTCTCAGTGCTTTTGAGATTTATATTTATATCTAAATGGAAATAGCATTTTGGATTCATTTGCAACTACGTAAAATATTTAATTCGTAGAAATCTTTTAGCTTATAGCAATAAATTATGCTTATAAATTATGCAATAACTGTAATTCTAGAGACTTTTTACTGAAACTTTTTCAATAATTTAGTTTCTTTTTAAGAGTAGTATCTAATTGAGCATAAAACATTCATGATTTTCAGAACTGGGGGTTTCTTTGAAACAAGTAATGTAAAAGTTTTTTTAAAAGTCAATTCCTACTTGGTTTCTATTTATTTTATAATTACCATTAATATAAATATACTTACTTACTTACTTACTTACTAGCCAACGCCCACCCTTGGCTGTTGGGCCATTTGGTGGCGCGCTGACCAGTACAATCGAGAGAGACGTCCCTCATTGTCCTCTTTGTCTGGCTGGACGTAGCCCAAGGAAGTGCATGTGAGGAGGTGATCCGCATCCATGGTTCCGTTTCCACACAACATGCAATCCGGCGATTGGAGTACATGAATCCTGTGGAGGTGTGCCGCCAGGTAGTCGTGGCCAGTAGTCAGGCGGAACAGTGCTACACCAGTGCGGCGGGGAAGGCTACGGTTTATTGGTCCTTCGGTGACGAGTGTAGCCCAGCTTTTGTTTTGAGAGGCCCTGATTAGGTTTTCTCTCGTGCTGCGATTTAAAGCTGAGTTTATCTGTATTTTGACCGATTGAAAAGAGGTTGAGATAAGTGGCTGCGGCAAAGCAGCTCCCTGTTTAGCGAGAGTGTCGGCTTTCTCGTTTCCTTCTATATTGACATGACTTGGCACCCACTGAATGTGAATTTGCCAACCCTTCTCCTGAAGGGAGTCTAGTTGCTTTCTACAGGACAATGTTCGGTGGCATTCCACTTGTCTGTTGCTAGTGACACCCTGTATTGCTGCCATAGAGTCCACAAGAAATACAGCCTTATAGGTCCCTTTGATTTTTGAAAGTTCAATGGATGCTGCCAAGATAGCTTCAACCTCCCCATCATAATTGCTCTGGCTACTGCCAACTGCCACAGCCCCTTCGAATAATCGGCTGTGGAACCCAGCTCCTGTTCCACCGCTTGCTGATGATCCATCTGTGTAGATGTGCAGCCAGTCATCTGGCGGGAAGTTAGAATTAATAGTTTCAAGGGCTGCTGCCCTCAGCTCTGAGGGATTTGATTGATTTTTTGAGGCATTATGGTTTTGCAGTTTCAGACTAGCTGGTGGTAGGTTGTTAAAAGTCAAATGTTGAACCGGTTTAGCTGGTACTCCCGGCTGAATATTGTATTTATTCAGGAGATCGTTGTACGTTGATAGTGATGTTTTTTGGGTTTTTAGCCTTTCGGTCGCATGCCTGTAATATGTCCAGCGATGACTGTATGTCCTCTTGTACCGCTCCCAAAAATTGAGTGTTAGTTTGTTTCTTCTAGCCAGCATAGGTTCGATTTGGGTTTGGGCCTCCATTGCAGCAACAGGGGTAGATTTTGGGGCCCCTTTATATATTAATATAAATATGTATACAGATGTGAGGAGAATAATATTAAGTGGCAAAATAGAAAGCGAATTTCCTTGCAATTTTTCATTTCCCTTTTTATGTATGGTGTTGGACTAATATTTTTATTTGTTAATGTTCATAAGCTTTTTTTCACCACTTACATTGAGCTGTAATTTTTTTTGGCTATCCTTTTACATTGTCCGTTTTTGAAGCAACTTTCAATAACATTATTCCAGTTTATTTGTTTATTTTATTCTTTTCATTCATTTCTAATCCTAGAACGTTATTTATGATATTGTGTGGTAGCCATGGCAACAATTTAAGGTTATACAATGGAGGTTATTCATTTAGATTTTTGAGAAGTTCATTTCTAGCTATGAAAAGTTGGCTCGGTGCCAAAAAGCCCTAGACTTCGAAAATAAAGATACACAACTCAAATCCGACCTAAAACCCCAAAATTTTATAATTTAATTATTGAATACATATTTCAAAAATCTGTATTTATTATCCACAATAGGTTTAAAAAAGTGAATTTGAACTTGATTGGATGAATAAAACAGTATTTTATTAACGATTGAAAATTTGTACAAAGTATTAATAAGGAAAGTGTGAAGAGAAGGAATTTTTTTTTAAATAATACTTTCACTAATACACACTAACATATATTAAAAATTGGTTATAACCAATAATTGGCATTTACCTTTCATGTTAAGAGTGGTAAATTCAGAAGCTGTATTCAGGAGATTGTTAACCTTGACTCGGATTTCATGGATAAAGAATTGCTTTACTCGGCAATATTTGAACTTTTAGGGGTAATTATGTCAAAACACAAATGTTTATTGTTGCATATTCATGTGTTGCTACACGTATTTGGTGTATATGCATAGTTTGTAATTTAAATTGTTCTGATGTGTGAAGTCTGTGGTTCTTACCTTTGATATGGATGAGTAATTCTGGTTATATAGAAGATAGGGTTTCGTTTGTTAGTACATAAATGTGTTTCTGGTAATGTAAGTTAACCCTGGAGTCGGGGCACCCCGGCTTGTAACGTGAGTACAAGTCCCAGTCTCACAGACCCATAATTGTTTTTATTAATGTAAGCACAGTTTTTTTTGTTAAACTTTTTAATCGTTATTTTTGTAGGTTATTGTTTCTAATGAAGATATTTAGGGCATTATAATATAAAAATAGACAATTATATTGTGAATAAACACGTTTATTGAACAATAATGCAAAATGAGTAATTATATAGGAAACAATTATAAAACTAATAATGAACATAAAATTCAAGTTATTTGAAGGTTAATATTTTAAATCGTTGTGTTAAGTACAGAATGTTAACCTCACTTTCCCTAAACCACGTTTATTTACCTATGTCATTATTTTCGTATAACCTCGGAACAGCTGGTATTCCTTACCACAGTTCAATTTCTACCGCCTACTAGACATTCGTTGCCGGCCAGAATCTAGGCTTCTTTTACTGCAAAGAAATAGTTTTCTGATCTAGTTACCTTTTGCTAGCCTTTCCGTTTTTTCTCAGTTACACATCTTCTTGCAACATGGTGGTTTACCAGTGCGGCTCTCCTGTTTCTATTCAAGTGCTTTAGCCGATTACATCGTGTTTAAATCGCGTTATAATATTACACCGCTTACTGATTATGTTAAGTTAATGTCTTAGATGCGTTTTAACTATAAATTACCGCCGTCCAACTTTAATAAGTCATTTTAACCGCATTCTAAGTTTTGATTGCCATTGTAATAGGCAAACCGCGTGGTATTTCATTACACCGCAGACAATTAACTCTTTAACCTCGTGTGTGAACTATCAAGTGTTGATTAAAGATTTTATATTGTGACTATTGAAGTGCTTTTAACTTTCAATTAATTTTAAATAAGTTCTAGTTTTATGCCCTTCTTCGCAAGCTACGTTTCATCACTTCTGGACTTACCCAGGCCTGGGACAACCTCCGCATCACCGCTTCGCCTACCCTGTATAGCTTGGAATGGTAAGTGGCGTAGACTTAACTCCACTCATAAAATTGAACTATTTCTTTTAATTAACGTTTAGTGTTTCATTTAAATTCAGTATCGTTTTTATCATTAAAGCAGCCCTTGCACTGCTTCAACAAAGCAAGGTGGTCTTCCGGACGTTTTTAGTGCAACCTCGAATGATTTGAACTACTCTATTGATTTCTAATATTTCACATAATTTTTCTTTCTTTAATTTTGCTACCAAAAGTATACACGTTGGTTATTATAATACAAAAGAGTATTTAGACAAAATAGTCGTGTTTTCTTTTCCAATGTAAGATGGTCCCATCGGTTGTAACTTCACGTTGAATATCAACTTCCATTTCGCATTTAGAATCTCCCCCATCTTGTTCGGAATCCTCATCTCCATGACAAACTTCTACTGTAAATACACTATTTACAACACTTAAATACGAAGAAAACTATTTACACAAACTGAAAATATAGTTACACAAACATGGGCGCTTAGTCTGACAGACCCGAAATAGAAAAAATACTGTCACACGAGTCGGGGAGCCAAATCGTAAAGAAAGGCAGGTAGAGCAGTGGCAAAAATTCGACATTGACTGGCACTTAATATTGTACAGCTAGATGGACGGAGGGGTTTATAGTGCAGTGCTACCAACCGTGGCAACAAAATTTCCCTGCTCCGGATCTGTGGGAAATGATCTTCTAGTTATGCCTGTCTAGCAACAGTAGCAAGAATTAAAAGATTACTTATGTATGCCCTAATAGTTGTATAGGTTTGTGTGTGTGTGTTTTATATTACGTTTGAACTTAATCACTTTTACATAAGTTTATGACTATCCGAACATTAAATTTTGTAAATAAGTAAGAACTTACCAAGACAGAATGTTTTCGATCGCTTTGTGGCGATTTTCAACAGTGTCTTCTCACGTTTGAACTGTTAATTGAGGTTGTTAAGTATGAGGTAGGCTTTTATATTTATTGGTTAATGATGATTTATAAGATATATATTTGCGTAGCATGAACCTTGTTGGTTACAACAAATGCATAACAAGGGATTTAAACATATCTCTAAATAAATAAACATAAATATTACTTTATTTATTGTGATGTTTTTGAATTTCAAAGGAGATTTTTAGGTGATAGATCTTGGAGTTGTAGGCCGAAATGACACTGAGTTTCAAGTTGACAATTTTTAAAATTAAAAATTTTCATAGCATAACTCTCTTTACACTGAAATAAAAATTTCATTCTTGAGATAATTATACAAGTCAAGTTACTGGACCTTGAAAGTCACAAAATACACTTTTGCAAGAATTCAAAAAATAATTGTTGAAAGGAAAAAATATAACTGATGAAAAGCCGATTTGTCTAAAAATTATTCTTTTATTGTGTAAGATGAAACTCAGGGTCGTTCCTGGGTCAATTGACAAGTCACCATTATTATGTCTGTACTATTTAAAATATTCTAAAGTAAAAAGCCAATGATTTTGTATCATTAGCAATACAAAAACAATACAGCAGTTCACTAATTTCCTCTCATTTAGTAAACAATATCCCAGAAAATCAACTGCACATTAAAATATTCAATAACAATTTATGATGAAGCTGTTACATTTTCATTTGGTGGTTGATGAAAGAATACCATTTTATGGTAAGAATGCTTGTGGTGTAAGCAGTGCCACGTAACAGCCCCCCCATTGTTTTGAAAAAAATTAATCAATTCCAATCTTCTAGCTGTGCCAAACATTAAAGGTATTAATTTTTTAGGGCCAAAACCAGAATTATAACCTACTACTATTTTTTCCTTAAATAAACTTCTTGTTTTTAAATGAATGTTTTCATGGTAAGCTTTTAAAATGTAGTCCTGTTATCAACAATAAAACTATTTTTTTAATGATAATTTTCTGTCATTTATTGTCATTTTTCTACTTGTAGTAAAGAACCACTCTCTAACTCTCTTTTAACACGTTCATTGCCAATCACGCGATATCTCGTGGTCGTTCCTATCCAAATTCTAAGTGAATTATTGTAGAGGCCACTGCGAAATGCTGCATAGTACTTATATTGGCCACTAGGGGATGGATTAACCTTGTTGTAGTGGGAATGGCCACCAGCCATTTTGTTTTGTTCTTATCAGCCAGTGCCTAGAGTGGTAGCGTTCGGACAAGGTAATTACGAAATAATTTTGTCTGGTTAATCGTTGATTTAGCATTTTGAAGTTAGGTTTTTACTAATTTGAGTGTTAATTTTGTTGCTTTAATTATGAGTGACCAACCAGGACCCTCGAAAAGGCTCAGTGAAATGCCGGATCGTTCAAAAAAACATTTAAAAACTACCGAGGTAGATGAGTTATTGCTAGATTCTGACAACGACTTTTCTACAGGAAGAGATGTCGATGATATAAACTATGAATTTATTGATAGTGAAAGTGATTCAGAATCCGATGAAGACGAAGCTTCGCAATTGCAGGTGAGACAAAATAATGACGTTATAAATGCTATACAAACACCGGTTTCCACAAATGGTTGGAGTGTTGACTTTAGTTCTATGAAGGATATTCCCTTTACTGGGACAAATGCACTACTAGTGCCAGCACCCAATAGTCCAAGGGATTATTTTAATTTATTTGTCAATGAAAATTATTCAGAAAAAATAGTTTGATTACTCAAATGGATACACTGAAACCCTAAAACATTCATCTAGTCAGGTTCAGTCTCGTATTACACAATGGAAGTCGCTCACCCTGGAAGAACTGAAAATCTTTATTGGGTTACTATTACACACTAGTACAGCAAAAATGAATCGTCTTGTTGATTACTGGAAACTTCACCGTCTATATAAATCAGTTTTTCCTCAATATATGTCGAGAAATAGATTTCAAATAATTCTGACATGCCTTCATTTTGTTGAACAAAGTAATGACAATCGCATAGATAATTTTAATAATGTTATGGAGTGTATTTATTACCCTGGTAAAAATTTGTCACTGGACGAATCAATGGTTTTATGGCGTGGTCGACTTATTTCATGGTCGTAACGGTGTTCATATTGGAAAATGGAAGGACAAGAGAGAGATTAATTATATATCTACTGAATTTCCTGACAAAATGCAAGAAGTGACCACAAAACGTGGTACTGTGGTAACAAAACCTGCAGCCATCATAAATTACAACAGAAGTATGTCCGGCATTGATTTACAAGATCAAATGCTAAGTTACTACCCATGCGAAAGGAAGACTTTACGATGGTATATGAAAATTTTTATACATACTTTGATGATGAGTCTGTTAAACGCCCGGGTACTCTATAACAAATATTCAAATCAGAAGAGCATGTCACTTTATGATTTCAGGGAACAAATTATTGAAACTTATTTGACAGAAATAACCTCTGACTCACAAACAACACAGAAGACACGAGGAGACCGAGTCCAACACAAGCTAACTAAAATTGAGAAAGCCAAACCGCGAAGTATCTGCACCAGCAAAACAATAAATGCAACTTCTAGAAAAGATTGCAGAAATTGCTATAAAAATTTTAAGAAAGTAAACACCCCATCTGAGTGTAAAAACTGTCCAGGTGTTCCAACATTATGTTTTGATGGTTTTTTTGAATTGCATGATTGCAATGCTAAATAGTTATATATTTTGAAACCATTTTGTAAATTTTGAGTGTATAATTCCAATCTAGAGTGAATTTTTCAAATTTTGCCTGATTATAAATGTCTTCTAATTAAAGTAATTACCATTAATACATTTAAAGGGCTTTTATTTGTAAACTATGTAACCTATTTGGTTGAATAATACATCACGCGATATCGTGTGTTTTGGCCATATTGGCAAAGATCCCTTCAATTCCTAAGTACATAATAATAAACGTTTGTAAATATTATATTTACTTATTCTGAGCACTATATAACCAAAAAAACCATAAAAAAAATTTGGCCACCACACAAAGTTTTTAATTTCCAGCTTGGCAATGAACGTGTTAACTGACTCAAGTTCACTAATAACATTTGGGACTTAAATTCTTCTACGCCTAATTTTCCTACAAATCCTTCTGCTTTTATTGGCCCACTTGAAGGAATATTTGTTTAAAAGTTCCTTTCAGAAGTTTGTTTAAGCCACTTAAATATACAACCAACTATTTCTGTCCAGCTGCTCTAACTAGTTTCCAATTGTTGTCATTCTCATGATTCTATTTCTAGAATATTGTAGCTTCATTTTTTAATAGGATGACAATGTGTAGTATAGGTAAAATGGTGTATTCTTTTGCAATTTCATATTTCCTTTTCACTTCTTATTTTTTTGCTTCAATAACTTAATATTTTGAATTCAATGATAAACAGTTGTATTTATAAGATGCCCATACTTGGACATCTTAATGTATCACTGAGAAACTTTATTCTACACTTTGCAGGAAAAAAAAATTAAGACAGAAAAGCGAAAACTGAGCTTGAATGATTTAATATATAGTATTTATTGACAATAAAATCATAAGTATTACTGTGGAGGGTACTAACATTAACATATATTTTATAAAAAGTACTTGGAATGGAAGATCCTTAACCAGTGTGTCTTGTAGACCAGTACCCAGAATTTTGTTAATGGGGGGGGGGGCATTGGCATCAACAGGGGGACATCAACTCCATTGTAACATTCCCCCAAATCAGTCAAGCTACTTTAATGCATACTTTGTTTTATTTTAGAGCACAAACTCAACAACTGTGTATTTTCAAGGAATATTCCTGAAGTTTTGAATTATTGATGCCTATAAATATTATTACCATTTTAAATGGCTAATTAACTAATACTCCTAATACTTCAGTCATAAATAAAACTAACAAATGTTTGAAAGACTTATTTATTAAATATTGAAATCTTGTTGCTGTTCATGACGAGCTGGTTGTAAATTACAAATTACACTTTTGTTATTACTTGCGACCAGACATTTGTTGACTAAAAGTTGTTAATTGTTAACTTACACTTGGAGGAAACGTTTTTATCGAGGCTGAAGAAGTCGTAAGACAAAAACCTTTTCTCCAAGTGTAAGTTAACAATTAACAACTTTTAGTCAACAAATGTCTGATAGCAAGTAATAACAAAAGTGTAATTTGTACTTATTTATTCATAAATCTTAGTAGTTAGAAGGACAACACGTATAATTTCATTTTCTTTATAGGGATGGCCCCAGCCCCCCTAAGGCCCTCTCTTTGGTGTACCACTGTTGTAAACAACAGAGTAGGGCATGGGGGAGACAAAGGGTTAATTCTACCCTTAAAATGTTACCCAATAAAATATTGAAAAAGACTGTTGGATCAGTTTTTTGCAAGTCCAGCTCATTACAAAATAGTACTTTTACCAAAATATTATTTTAAAATATCCTCTATTATATTGCTCCTGCTCATAATATTTCTAATAATTACGTGTAAGTAATAAATTATTAAAGTATATTAGTACGCTAAAGGATTTAAAAAATAATTTTTAGCAACTAATATTTAGAGTTTCTCATTGTAAAAAAGTAGAATAATTAGATATTACTCTTTTAAAAAATTTGTTTATTAAAATGTTTAAAAAACTTTAACCCGGCAAAGGTCTCGTCACGGTCTTTTCCACCAGGCCTTCACCATTTTCTTAATATCTCGAACTGCCGATTTTTGTAAGCTTCCACCCCCTCAGTACCTTCAAGAGACTCGTCCACTGTCGAATGCTGTGTTTGTAATTTCGCTATCACCAACGAATGTCTTAGTGTAGCAGCCTAAACAAAAGCCAGCGTGGAAACCACCGTGCGCAACCCCTCGCATGTGCTACAGTGTGACATAACTTTTAATTTCGATTTTTTGTTATTGATCGTTTAGTGCATTGTGTGTTATATTTATTGTGTTACTACGTAATATGAATCGAGCAGAGGAAGAAAGATCTGCCAGGCGGTTAGATAGTGTGGAAAGGGAAGAAAGGCGTGAGGAAGAAAGATTTCAAGATCCTGGTAATGTTAGAAGACAACTTTTCTGTGAAAAGAAACATTGAAGAGATGCTGGGCCTACAGCCACAATGGCGAAATATTACAGAAGATGCACGTGAAGGACGATGCGGTCTATGCAACTACAGAAAAAACAGGAAATCAAAAACTCGGTGCAACAGCTGCGTTAGATTCATGCAGGGAACACACTATACCTTCTTGTCAAGACTGTGCCACCCAAGGGCATCAATCGGATGAGGAACTGTAAGGAATTTCATTGCTATAACCCTCAGGTGCTTAGACATATTGTATGTAACTTTTTGTTTAAAATCATAAATTTTTATAGTTTCATTTCATCAATATAATTGTAATATTATGATAAATTTACTTAAACTTTCAACACATTTTGATTCAAAATTGGTTCTTTCACTTTACAGCTATTGTAAACATCCAGTACATTTTCTTATTCAGAAATTAGTTTTCTTTCAGAATTTATTATTAAACATAAGTATTTGTAAAAGAGTCCTTATGTTATAACAACTTATGTAAAGTCTTATATTTTTTTTTTAAATAAATTTGTTAAATCTTAAAATATTATTTAAAATTATTTAATACAATAATGTTACAATTAAAACCAATAGAACTTAAGTAAATACATTATACCTAATTACGATGTTTGTATTTTTAAAATAAAATATTGTTCAGTATTTTTTTTCATATTAATAAAATGACCTGGTCGAATCCTCACGTTTTATTTTTCACGTGACCTCTGCCGGGTTAAATATTCTCAAAAATAATATTTTTATTTTATTTATTTATATAAAACAGATTGGGCTACAGGGGTATAATGTGTTACTTCAACCGGAGGGTTGAAAAGTAGTTAAAAAAACAAAAAACCATACATTACAAGTTTATACTACAATATTCTGTTTTACTTCTATAACAATTGTTTCAACTTCTTAGAATTATTTTATTTGGCAATACTGATAAAATTCTTGTACAAACAGATGTTAGACATTAAAATGGCGAATGATAATAAAACAATAAAATGGCAAATATTACATACATCTTAAAATAGAATGGACAGAATGAGTAAAACAAGTTGACAGAATAACGTAAACGAGAAATCCTTTCGAGTTCAACCAATATTGTACTTTCTTTAGATTTGTTGCTATAAATCACTATAACTGCTCTCCCCATTACAAAAATATGGTTACATTATCCACCCTTGGAACATTTTATCCATTAAAAATGATATATCCATTTTATCCCTTCAGATTTACATAAAGGTGTAGGATGGGGCATTCTGATCTCATTTTATGATGTTGGTGATAAAAAATAATCATATGTGTGTAACACTTTGTTATATAACATATATATATTTAAATGTAAAACCTAGACAAATATACTCTAAAACTAAATAAACACACACACTTTTATGTTTTATTATTACACCAAATCCTTTTTAAAATGACAAACAAATAACAAACAAACAAATAAATATAAGTGATATATGTTTTATTACTTGAATAGCAATTTTATCAATTTTGAATATAACTATTACATTCAACTAGAAAACTATACCAATTTCTTTGTCTCTATCACATTTTATCAATTTTGAATATAACTATTACATTCAAGTAGAAAACTATACCAATTTCTTTGTTTCTATCGAATTTTATCAATTTTGAATATAACTATTACATTCAACTAGAAAACTATACCAATTTCTTTGTTTCTATCGAATTTTATCAATTTTGAATATAACTATTACATTCAACTAGAAAACTATACCAATTTCTTTGTTTCTATCGAATTTTATCAATTTTGAATATAACTATTACATTCAACTAGAAAACTATACCAATTTCTTTGTTTCTATCGAATTTTATCAATTTTGAATATAACTATTACATTCAAGTAGAAAACTATACCAAATTTCTTTGTTTCTATCGAATTTAATCAAAGTTTACTAGGAAAATACAGATTTTATTGTTAAAATAAAGTTGTTACAACTCACAATGTATTTACAGGGTATTAACTTAGGATAGATTTAAAATTGATTTGAAGAGATGAAAGAAGTTTAATTTTGCTAACTTTAAATTAAAGGTGATATTCAAATTAGTTATTTAATCACAATAAATTAATTAAAAATTCTGTTGGTTCCTGGCTTGAATGATGAATGGATACTCAATCTTTACTTAGTGATATTATGTTATATGGAGTGAAAACTGATTTCTGTGTTTTTCGGACGGATGAAAGATGATATTTGCAATGGCAGATCTCTAAGCATATTGGTGGCCTAATCCTCTTCTGTGATTTCAGACAAATTATTTTATCATTACAGTTGAAGGTTCATGATATAACTAAGTATTAAACACTGAGTTTGAAGAAATTCTCTCTTACTATGACTAGTCTGAGCAGCACACCAACATTTTTATTGTTTAGTACACATTTTTAAATTATAATATAAAAAACACACACACACATTCACTCAAATCAAATTTTCGTTGTACATTCAATTCCAAAAATGGATGAATTCCCTATCCCTAGTTAATTAAGGACATGAATAAAACATTGAATACTATTATAATAAATATTACTAATACAACAAACATGAACTAATGGAAGAACAAATACAAGTTAAAATTAACCACGATAATATAACATATAAAGGTCTAAAATAATTGTATAGTTAATTATAATGGTTTAAAACTACAGTAAACTCACGATTATCCGTGGAATAGGGTGGCCCGGCAACGCCGGATAACGAATTTCCCGGATAATCCGCTATGAACAAAGAAAACGCAAAACGATCGATAATCAATTATTATACCATAAGTTACACGAATAAATACCCCGGTTAATGCAATTTTAAAATAATCGTCAGAGGACAAAATAAATACAGAAAAAAATTTAAAATTTTGATGTATTTGACGGATAACATGTAAATTTATATGTCTAACTATTTACAATACGTACATAATTATATGTCAAAAGTAAGTATGTATGTACAAATGTAATTTCCTTTACACATAATACTTTCACTTTTTAACAAAAAAATCTCTCACTTTCGTCTGTTTTTTGTGAGCATTGATTTAGCTTTAATGTGCGATCTAAGTTTCTTGAGAACCATTTTGTCACACAGTGCCTACTTGTGTCACAAAGCCGTAAAGATCGATAATGTATATGACTGACATGGATAATGCATATGTCACGTCCTAGACTATTTATAGCCGAGATTAGCTGACATTTGTTTACAATCTTATGATACACATTAGGTTTTCGGGCGTCCAAGCATTTTGTCATTGTCTCTTATATACAGTAGTCTGCTCGCCCCTTTTATTTCGCTGGCCCGCGTCGGGATGCTTCCCTTTCAATGTAAAAATTAGTACGTACGTATTTACATATCTATTCTCTTCATCTTAACTTCTATTAGGCTTTATATGTATTTACGTCGTAAATACCGTTTGGAAATTTAAACACATGAATCTGGAATAAAAATTGGATATTTGTAAAACAATGGCGGACCCCGGATAATCCGCAAACCGGTCAATCCGCTCACGGATAATCGGGAGTTTACTGTACTATATAACAATGATAATACCTTAATTATTAGTTTTTCGGTTGAATTTAAGGGAAAACATTATACTGGGCGACGCAGAAAGTCATCAGGGATACAAAAAAAAAATAATGAAAACTCTCGCTCAGGAAAATAAATAAAATTTTTATCAAATTAAAGTTGAGTAAAAAAAATTCATTGCAGATTAATAAGAAGTACTACGTCTGCGTATCAACGACGCGTAGTAATATGTATACATATATTTAGATACAGGTCTACCTATAAAGTATCCAGTTACGATAGATTTGGTTGTAATTTTATACAATAATATATGCCTATATTAAAATATACCTGTAAAGTGTCCAGTCAGGATATTTGGTTATAAATTTATACAACATTACCTAATTAAACATCTACTTCTGCGGAGTAATACTTCGTCACTTGATGTCTATTCTATTTTTACATGTGTACATTTGGTTAAATGTAAAAAATTGCAGCCAAATATATCTTGACTGGATACTTCATAGGTACATAAAATTAACCTTCTGTGGCAATAACCAACAATAATTGTCAATATAGCTTCATGAGATGTTTTTGATTTATTTTATATGCATTGTATTGGGGGTGGGCAATGTGCATTTTTACCAGCACTATTAGCACCACGTTTGTCTGGTGAGGGTTACGTTTTCCCCAAAATTGTAAACTTTTGGGGCATTAGCAAGAATTTTCATGATTTTTGTATCTCTGCTGACTTTCTTCGTCACACGGTATAACTTTTTTCGCTAAAATCGAACACATGGGAACTGAAAATAAATACCAAATTTTATTTGATGGGTCCAAAATTTTTTACTTGATTGAGTAATACATACACAGACAGACACCATTAGGTTCTTATATAATCGTATATATTAGTTCCCAATAAATATATCAAACTATAAACTTACTGGTGATTATTGTCTTGAAAACCAAGGGAAGGAAAAACAATGTAACACAACATATGTAAAGTAACTTATAAAGGGGGATTTCAAGGCCCGTGGGGCGGTGCCCTGACGGAATTTCTAAATAAAAATAGGCTTATGTGTTAACCAGGGATCCTATGTAAAATTTCAATTCAATGGGTAAAGTAATTTTTACGTGATTGAGTAACACACACACACACACCATTAGATTTTTATATATTAGTATAGCTTATGTGTGTTGAGTGTTTTTTGCTAAAAAATGCCTGGAGCATACTTGCTTACCATTTTATATTTATCTTTTTGCTAATAAAAAGACTGGAACATGCAGGCTTAACATTTTATAGAGAGAAAATACTTTGTTAATAAAATAAAAAAATTGAAGCTGCTTGTAATCATCTTGAATTCGCTGATTAAACTATAATTATATAACACGTGACTAAGTGAAAACAAAGGGCTTACTTGCTGATGTATTTCGAAACAATCGTTCCTTTTACAAACCAAAGCCACTACTGGCATCGGTTCGTAGAGAAAAGATGGTTTCGAAACGCGTCAACAAATAAGCCTTATGTTTTCACTTAGTTAAGTATTATATAATTATAGAAAAAAATGTTTTTTGTCTTATTTTTAAAAAACCAGGAAAAATAAAAATTTGAAGTGTGTGATTACATAAATTAAAAACTAAACATATTTTAGATGTGGAAGGTATATTGTGTAAAAGTACATTTTATTAGCAGTTAGCAAATAAAGCGTTTGAACAATATTTTAAAGAAACTATTGTATGTATTTGTAATATTATTTATTTTGACTATGCATAAAAATAGTAGAGGCTCTAAATACAGTATAAATTCCTCTTCTAAAACAAGGAAAGGACAAAACTAATCACAGTAGTTACAGACCCATCTCTCTGACCAGTTGCTTATGCAAACTACTGGAGAAGATGGTCAACCGTCGTCTTGTCTGGTATCTAGAAACAAACAAACTTATTTCTAATGTTCAGTGTGGTTCTAGACAAGGACGTTCATCAGTTGACCAATTGGTTTTGTTGGAGTCAGCTATACAGAATGCCTTCATCTTACGACAAACACTGGTAGCTGTTTTCTTTGACCTTGAGAAGGCATATGACATGGCATGGAGAAGAGGAATTTTGAACGTATTGAAATCATGGGGTATACAAGGTAACATTCTTGCTTTTATACAAAATTATTTGAATAACAGGACTTTCCGTGTACATTTAGGAGGCATATATTCTGATCGTTGCGAACTAGAGAATGGTGTACCACAGGGTGCCGTTTTAAGTGTGACGATGTTTGCTGTTGCCATTAACAGCGTCACTTCAAACGTACAGTCACCGGTCCACTGTTCCCTGTTTGTAGACGATTTTTGTATATATATGGCTGC
This sequence comes from Prosapia bicincta, assembly GCA_036971475.1. NCBI lineage: Eukaryota > Metazoa > Arthropoda > Insecta > Hemiptera > Cercopidae > Prosapia > Prosapia bicincta. The sequence goes on along the minus strand of JBAIZL010000001.1, from coordinate 229,766,719 downwards.
TAGAAGTATGGCAACAGCGGAAAGATCCTTACAATTAGTCATTAATAAATTGCAAGAATGGACCAAATCTACGGGCTTCAAGTTTTTGGTTTCGAAGACCCAGTGTATAGCATTTAGTCGTCGCAGGCAACACCAGGAACCTATTCTTTATGTTGATGGTACGCAGCTTCAAACCGCGGATAATGTGAGATTTTTGGGTCTTTTATTGGATAAAAGACTTTCATGGAATCCGCATGTGCGTGATTTGAGGACCCGGTGCAGCAAGATATTGGATATGTTGAGAGTTCTAAGTGGTACAAATTGAGGAGCAGACAGAACCTGTATGCTCCGTTTCTATCGCGCCGTTGTAAGATCGAGCATAGATTACGACTGTATAGCCTATTCATCTGCTCGACCTACGGTTCTGAAACTCCTGGATTCAATACATCACGCTGGCCTTAGACTTTCTACTGGTGCTTTTAGATCAAGCCCAATCTCCAGCCTTCTAGTTGAAGCTGGAGAACCATCTCTCTCAATGCGACGTCAAATGCTACAAATTTCATATTACACTGGTCATCGAAGTAAACCTAAACATCCGGCATTCAAAGCAGTTTTTGATAACTACCTCGAGGATCGTTACATTGTGCGTCAACGTTCAACTGCTCCCTTCGGAATAAGAACGTTGCACATTTTTAGCGATCTAAATTTAGAACATCCACCTATATTCGAACGAACATCATGCTACATCCCTCCATGGATAATACAAAAGCCAAAATGTGACTTCTCATTGTCCATGTACCTAAAACACAATACTCCTGACGTTATTTATCGTCAGGAGTTTTTGCAGATTCAACAAACTCACCAACATACTGTGACTATATTCACAGAAGGTTCAAAACTGGACAATGGGATAGGTTGTGCATTTTATATGGAAGGACAAACCTTCACTTACGGATTGCCCTCAGCCTGTAGCGTTTTTACTGCAGAACTTTATGCAATTTTCCAAGCTTTAAGATCAATTCCGTCTGCAAAATCTAAATATCTTGTGTGTTGTGATTCCAAAAGTGCTCTCCAGGCTATTCAGGAAATGTACACTAAGAACCCTTTAGTTGAAGACATCTTGTGCTCTATACACAGGCTCCAATTACGAGGTGTCGAGATGTCATTTCTCTGGGTGCCTGGTCAATGTGGAATATTCGGAAACTCTAAAGCAGATGAAGGTGCAAAATTAGCTACAGGTATGTTGCCATCGACACAACGTGTCGAGAACGTGCTATTCTCTGTTTGGAATGAAGAATGGTAAAATGTAAATAGAAACAAGCTGAGGGACATCAAAAATACCGTCCGACCATGGAGGACATCTGTTCGTTCGAATCGTAGGGAGGAAGTGGTGGTAACTCGACTTCGCATAGGCCACTCTTTGTTAACGCATGGATGGTTGATGAGACATGACGATCCACCACTTTGTCCGTTTTGTAAAAGTACCATCACAATCAAGCACATTCTGCATGATTGTGATAAGTTGGTCAATTTATATATTCGTTACAATCTTCGAGGTAGTTTAAAGGTGGTTTTAAGGGACGATGTCACGGCTATCGACCGTGTCCCCGCTTTCTTACGCCACCTTAATCTATTTAATAATATTTAAATTTTGTATAATTTTAGGTTCTTTAGTTTTAGATATTTACAATTAGTTTTATTTATGTAACATGTATTTAAAAATTTTACTTCAGATGATAACCTTGATAGGCTTTTCGCCTTGATAAAAAAAAAAAAAAAAAAAAAAAATACAGTATAAAAAAGTATTAAAAATTAACTACACATTTTCCACATCAGCTGACAAGCTTCAGTATTTTAAAACATAAAATGGGAAAAAGAACAGATGTAATGAAACAAAACAAAATAGTTGTAGATATACTAAAGAAAGTTTCTATTTCCACAGAATGTAGGGCCCATAAGTAAAACTTACAAGAATTTAAAGTAACTGAAATCAGAGCCCAATCTGGTGTAAAATATATACTCCATTTAGTATGGTAATAATTTTACAATATAGTAAAAAGTGTTCTTTTTTTTTTTTTTTTTTTTTTAATTTTTATTAAAACTGGTCATTTCTGACCAACCATTAATTTACATTTGATAATTAGATTTTAGCTTTTATTACAAAGAATCCATTGATTTCTATTGTATCTTGTTTGATGTTGGAAGCCAACCGGCGTGAGGAAGAGTATTGTTGTCACTCTTGTCGTTCAACGAGTTCAAATGGTTTTGTCCTTTTGAGTCGTCTTGTCAGGTGGTTGTTGTCGAGAAGTCTCAGTGCCTCAGGATTTTCGTGTTGAGTGAGCCGATTTACGTGTTTGATGGCGTTCTGTTTTATGACTTCCTCGACCATGGGTACACCAAGATCGCAATGCAAGTCACTGTTACGCACATACCAAGGAGCGTTGGCGATGTTTCTTAGTACTTTGTTCTGGAAGCGTTGTATCCCTTGTATGTGACATTTGCTGGCACAGCCCCAAAGCTGTATACCATACGTCCAAACCGGTTTGAGGATTTGGTTATATACCAATAGCTTGTTGTATATTGATACCCGTGAATTTCGACCGAGTAGCCAATACATTTGCCTGTAGCGAGTCTGGAGTTCTGTGAGTTTTATTTTGACATGCTCGACCCATTTGGCTTTTGCATCAAGATTCATGCCGAGATATTTAGCTGAATCATGATATGGGATAACACTTCCATTCATTTCGAGCCTCTGAGGGTTTGGGATCCTCTTGTTTGTAAAGTTCACATGGACTGCCTTCTGGTCGTTGAGTTTGATGCGCCATTTCTTGGTCCAAGCCTCAACTGAATCGTTTGATCTTTGTAAGCGTGTTGTCGATTCTTGAACGGTTTTCGCTGTCGCTGCGTTTGCTGTGTCGTCTGCGAAAGTGGCCGTGATGACGTTGGCTGTTTGCGGAAGATCACTGGTGTACAGCAAGTACAGGATTGGTCCCAATACGCTGCCTTGTGGGACTCCAGCTTGTATTTCCTTGAAGTCAGAATACGTAGATTCGTGGTTTACTCAAAACAGTCTGTTCGATATGTACGATTTCAGTAGATTCACAAACTGGGCTGGCAGAAACATGTTGAGTTTGTGAATCAAGCCTTCATAAAAGTGTTCTTAAAAAAATTAGTATTCCTACTCTAAAAAACACCAACCTATTTCATGTCATTCTAATATTAACAGGTTCTTTTGAAAAATGAAATTTTAAAAAAATATAGAAAATACGCTTGGAAAGAAAAATATAAACTGCAAAATATATGGGTTGTATCTTGTTAAACTAATTGTGTAATTGTCAACCTTAATTAAATTGTGAACATCCCCCCAAGCAATTTAGAAATGGTTTTCCTCGAGCTCTAATGTTGATGTTGGGTAAATTGTAATTAATGTTTGATTACTGAAGCTCAGTTTAAACTAATTTACAAAATGTATATACCAATTAAACAGCAATTATACATGTGATACACATGTAAAAACATATGTTCAAAAAATATGGAATAACATATTCAAACATTAATACGTTATTACATTAACATTAATACATTAATACGAAATTTGTTATGATTTACTAATTAAAATTTTATAAAAATTGTTTAAGACGTAATTTGCAATAAAAAAATCTCATGATTGCTTTCCAAGTTATAAAAACATTAACAACCTTAATAAAGGAAAATCGATAAAGAAAATCAGCTTTATAAAAAACCTGCTTCATTCTTTTTATCAATGAGTTTTAAAAAATGTAATCTAAATACTTTTAAGTTTTATTGATAAAATAGACCATGAAAGAAATGAATCTGAAATCAATAGAATAAAAGATAGTATAAAAAAACTAATAGTGAGATATTTTATCTAAATAAAGGAATTTTAATTATTAGAAATAAAGGAAAATCCAAACCTCAAATTTATTTACCAAAAATATTAATAAATATGCTTTTTAAATACTATATTGGGTATTCATGTGAGACAAATGTAAACCTTTGCATAAATAAATAGATAATTTTATAGGCTTAATGTAAAGAAAATTATTTCATGTAAAGTTAAAAGTTGTTAAATTTGTATTAAATCGAAACAAGTATCAAAAGTGTATAACACTAATTAGCAACACAGCTAAGAAACCAATGGAAAAATTATAGATTGACTTTTATAGGGCCTCTTGTCCATAGGAAAAAATAAGGTAATAACTAATTGTTAATTTTGGTGTACCACAATGAATTATATCAGACTGGGTCCATGCTTTAAGTCAATAGAATTTAAAAATTTTATGTTTAATAATGGCGTATAACATTAAAATCATCCCCTAAATGTGTGGAAATCATGCTGAGCGATACATACAAAATGTTTAAAATGCATTGCGAGTATATTTTCATAACAAACAAACTTCTTGGGACGAAGAATAGGCTTTTTGTAGAGGAGTTTAAATTCTACTCTAAAGGAATCAACCAGATATTCTGCATTCAAATTACATACAACAAAGCTGAGGATTTTCAGAATTAAAAAATGTACAGACTTAATTATTTTAATGGGTAATTTTGTTTTGGTAACAATAAAAAATTTTAGGTTTGTACACAAAACTAAATTACTCCACATTACTTACATATTAATAACAAACTTTTGAGAGCATGTGTTTAAAAGAACAAGATTAAAGGACAGCACGTTATGTAATAAAATGTCTTCTTACTCTTTATTTTAGCTAATCTTGCTCTAAAGAAAATTCAACTTTCATCTTGGAACCTAAAGAGGGTGTATGTGTGGAACCAATGTAAGTAAGGAGTTATGTTGGTTTTGTTTATGCATGGACAGGACATAGGTTTTAGTCATCTGTTATTGACCCCTAGTTAGGACTACAATAGAGATGTTAGATTGTAGAATGGGAGGCAAGGCAGAAACATAACTCATGTGTTAAGGTCCTTTTACTAAAGGTTCATGACCAGAAAGAGTATATCTGGTACCATATCTACCTATGGTATAAAGAATAGGTTTAAATTGCCATTCCAATGTTCAAATTGAAGACTAAATAGAAATACATTATTTGAAAATAATAACTCAAAACTATTTTTTAAAATATTTAAGCGCATAATTTACACTAATCAGAAGTAAACCAGTTGGTACACTTTGAACAGGTTTTAAAACAATGTACGCAAAAGATATATTGTCAATCTGGGGATTAGTCCTTGAATAGTAGTCACCGGCGCACAGTTAGAATGATAAGGTCATTCCCAAAAACATTTCTAACACAAAATGTCAGATTTACAGAAAATTACAAAGCAGAAATGGGATATATAATTTGTGCACCCTTTCAAATTAGTAGTTTTACCTTTCTATAAATACTTATATATTACTTACTAAAATATAACAAATACTAAAAAACTTCATGCTGTTATATGTTTGTAGGTCAGGAATACATTTACAGTGCATGCACAGAACTGAAACCCGAGAGTAACAGTAGCCAGATACCGAAGTCAGTGCTATGTTTGTAGGTCAGGAATACATTTACAGTGCATGCACAGAACTGAAACCCGAGCGTAACAGTAGCCAGATACCGAAGTCAGTGCTATGTTTGTAGGTCAGGAATACATTTACAGTGCATGCACAGAACTGAAACCCGAGCGTAACAGTAGCCAGATACCGAAGTCAGTGCTATGTTTGTAGGTCAGGAATACATTTACAGTGCATGCACAGAACTGAAACCCGAGCGTAACAGTAGCCAGATACCGAAGTCAGTGCTATGTTTGTAAGCTAAGGTACTAGAGTACGGGCTTCCTATTGTCCTCTCGCACAGAAATGCCCATTTAGTGGGCTACTTAGTGAATAAAACTGCCGCTGATTGGCCTGATGTGAGTGTAGTGATAGTTGTTACATGATTTGAAAAACTGCATTCACACTACGAAACAAAACTATTAACTGATAATTATAAAATTAGAAATACTGTGTGTTGAAATTATAAATGACAGGATGATAATAATGTAAATTAAAAAAGCATCATGAAACCTTATTTGTAAAAATCAATTTATCCAGAACTCTAACTGAACAGTTTTCAATAAAACACAATTCAGTTTACCTTTTTTAAAGCAAATATTGTCTATAAAAAATATACAGAATTACATATTAAATACCTGAGTTTTTAACAGTTTGTACAAGTCTGTTTCCATTAAGCACTGTACTATGTACACGTCTTTCATCTGATCAATTGTCACAGCCCTCAGAATATCTCTGATGTCTATTATCTGTAAAAAAATAATAATTATTATTAAAAAGGCATGTCTGTATAGAACAAAAAACAATGAATTCACTCTGTGGTGAAGAAATGATTGTCAGACAAAATGACATTATGGCAGGGCGTAAGCTGAGACGCAGGCGGCGCAGCGCATGAAACGCAACACACGGCAGAAAACTGTGCCATCATATGTCTTAACGGCTCCGCGTAAGCTGAGGCGCATGCATGTTTGTGTCTGGCCCATGCATGGGCCAGTATGTCACAGTTTGTAGCACAGACATATTTGACGACACACTCCACGCAACTAGGGATCCAAGATGTTGTTAAATGACCGTTTGATTCAGCTTGTAATGGACAAACACTCAACAGTAGGTAACATATTGTACCTAAATCTTGTATTTTTAAAATCTTTAACGCCACACATGTTTTGACAATTAAGTTGTCTTATTCAGTAATGGAAAAACACCTAACCGTAGTTTACATATTGTACTTGACTCTCATATTATTAAAATCTCTAATGTCACACATGTTTCAACATATATGGTCAATATAGGTTGATATAGTCAGTAATAGACAAACGCTGAACCGTAGTTTTCATATTGTATTTAGCTCTTATATTTTTAAAATCTCTAATAACTCTGTGCGAGTTACATGTGCTATACGAAGTGAATCATGAAGGTTATAGCAAAAAACTCTTTGCGGACCAACATAGCCATGTGTGTGTTTCGTTATTACATATATTAACTCTGCCACAGAACCAATTCCTCAATTTCCACATCGAATTCAAATAAGTTGGTATCGGTATCTTCCATTTTCAAGACAAAAATGGCAGCGTGTGCCGTGTGCTACGTCTCAACATGCGCTGGTAAAAGATTCGTTTGTTGCGTGTGCTGCACCGTAAAACGTGGCTTGCGTGTGCTGCGCCGCCAGGGTCTCAGCTTACACCCTGCCTATTCATGAGGCACAGATTTTTGGCAAAATGTATTAATCAATATATGTCATTACATACTATCATATGCATAGTACCATTATTAAGTAAAACACAATAAGTGCACATTTAATTAAAATATACAAATCGAAATATAATTTAAAATTTTAAAATATTAACGTCAAAAAATTTGTCACTGACTTAAAAAATATTACTTAAATGTTAAAATCATACAAGTTGAAAGACAGTTTTCTTCTAGAAAGAATTTTTGATTATGAACAACTAAGCAATTTTTAAAAATAACGATATGTGTTTGAAAAAACTAAAATAGTAAAACAATCATGTTAAATACGTGTTGCACACACACACTGCACATACTCGCACACACTTTCTTTCTAGGACGAAAAAAAATTTAAATTGAATAAGTTCAAAAATTGCAAATGCTATGAAATGCTACAAAAATTTACTCAATTTAAAGGATAAGTTAAAAAGCTATAACACACAAAGGCACAGATTGCTTTCGAGAGTTGTAACAGGTTTTTACGTTGCAAAGTGATTAACAAACTCATAAATATTGATTACATCATTTCCTTTTCAGCACAAGGAAAACCTTTTAGCTGTTGGCTTTATTTTCTCTCTTTAATTTTGCTCTTGCATTTATAATTCAAAGCAAAAAAATGATAAAAATCAGAGGAAAATCAGTCACACAAACTGAATAACAAAATTAAAAATCTATAGATATTGAAATTAGATATTGTTACTAATGCATTGTTATAACAATTACCTATCTATCTATACACTCGCATATGCCTTACACACATGAGTGTTAATGTGTATCTATAAAATTTCGGTTAAATTAATAATGTCTCCAGTCTGCCTGCTGTTATTTTCAAGATTTCCTAAGCATCGTTCCCTAGAACAAACGTCTTAAAGTTCCTTCAAAAGAACTTATCCAAAACCTTCGATCTCTTCTGATTACAATTTTTCCAGCTGTTAAGGTTTTACTCTTAATGAATTAAAGACTACTTAATAAAATAATACAAATGATAAATCTCTAACCACAAATAGTTTTATTCTAGTATGCAAATTTTAGTTGCAAAGTAACCATCCACAAAGACATGACAATACACATTGACTAACTCTACACAATGAAAACAGTTTTGGGTTGGTTGCTATTTTTTTACACTTTTCATTTCTTAGAAATTTGATATACAAGAATTTGTTTTAATGTTATCTATAAGTTAAGATGATGCGACTTCTTGCTTTTACCTTACTGGTCTGTCCACGCTTTGTTAAGAGTAGAGGCCGCAGAGTTCTGGATAGGGGCAAGTAGCTTCACTATAAATAAGGGAACTGTGTAGAATTAGTAAGTTGTTTACCGACCCACCCAGAAAACGTCTTGCCTTAAAAAGACACTCCTACATCCAGCCCTTACCAAAAGCGCTGGTCCCATATTCCTACCCGCAGGCATTGTCGGTGACAGACGCTGCATAACCTCGGAAGCTACCAAACCTTCCCCTTCTCTGGCTGACTAACTGAATAAGCCAGTATTTATTGTCGTGTCTTTGAGGATGGTTACTTTCACGGTAACTGAAATGTATGTGAGACTAAAATAAAAATATGTGTGGTTAGAGGTTTGTTGTGCGTATTATTTATTAGCTGTTCCATGTAATTAGGGATTGAGATTACTTACTCATACATATTCTTTATTTATTCCACTTATAAATCTTTATCACTTACCCATTTTACATGTTTTACTATTTATCCTTTATTTATATGATGTTGCTACGTCTGAAGGTTGTAGCTATGCACCTGTGTTCTCTGGAGTCTTATACATAAAACATCATTCTCAAAGTTTCAACAATTTTTATAAAATTTACATACCATTTTCATATGGGGGTAGAATTGCCCAACAAGGGACCAATTACCTATGGTATACCTAGGTACCTATTGTATAACTTGTAAAAAGCTATAACTTAGGCTTATTTTTAGAGGTCACATTTCCTAAAGGCCTATGGACAGATGCAACCTGTGCAATTTGTTTTGTGTTTTAATACGCAGAAAACTAACAACTGTTAATTAGAAAAAATAACTTTTATATTTGGTCGAAGGGGGCGATTATTTTAATAAGTGGCATAATTTATCTTGGTAAATATCAGGATTTATTTTATTATTAAAATTAATTTAACTTAAACCAGAATAGGTATACTAAAGACAAACGTCTTTTACAATTGATTTATTTTGTGTCTAAATATTAATTTGATTACTTATATTTTATGATTGTTTTTTCAGATTTCTTAAATAAAAAAAAGTTTTAGATTTTAAAAATTTTATAACCCACTGAGCTAAAAAGTTCTTATAAACCTTTGGCCGAATAGGTTGCATATTGCATTGAATGACCTCTGGGCTCTGCCCCAAGTTAAGTATGCATGGAAGGTTCCTAGACATCTGCATTTCTTTGGTTTGATTCATTGTTTAGTATAGTTTGAAAATAATTTCATTTTAAATTTAAATAAAATTATTTTCAATCTTGCATATTGCATTCAATGTCCTCTAGGCTCTGCCCCAAGTTAAGTATGCATGGAAGGTTCCTAGACATCTGCATTTCTTTGGTTTGATTCATTGTTTAGTATAGTTTGAAAATAATTTCATTTTAAATTTAAATAAAATTATTTTCAATCTTGCATATTGCATTCAATGTCCTCTAGGCTCTGCCCCAAGTTAAGTATGCATGGAAGGTTCCTAGACATTTGCATTTCTTTGGTTTGATTCATTGTTTAGTATAGTTTGATAATAATTTCATTTTAATTTTAAAAAAAAAATTATTTTCAATCAAGCAGTTCATGTGTGGATGTTTCAAGACACACAGAAAAACCATTATTTACTAAATAAATTTGTGTAAGAAGCCCTCCCATTAAACACTCCCTTGCAAAGTTCATCGCCACCTTACTGCAATATCTAAATGCCTGTACAACACTCAGTGATTGATCCTGCGTCACTCTTCCAAGTCCAACACTTCTGCCCCCAAATCTCGCACTGGCTGCTCCTAATCCCTCACTTCTTACTACTTTTCATCACATTGCAGTTTTTACTTGAGGTCAAGCCAAATTATTCGTGTCAGCATCTCTTAACATTAGTCCTAAAGCTAATAGGCGTCAGGCTACAATTTATAGCAATATCTTACTGACGTAAAATATCCGCCGCCGCTCTAACATAATGTCGCGTTTACACCTTCGGCAGTAAAATATCCGCCGCCGCTCTAACACAATGTCGCGTTTACACCTTCGGCAGTAAAATATCCGCCGCCGCTCTAAAATAATGTCTCGTTTACACCTTCGGCAGTAAAATATCCGTCGCCGCTCTAACACAATGTCGCGTTTACACCTTCGGCAGTAAAATATCCGCCACCGCTCTAACACAATGTCGCGTTTACACCTTCGGCAGTAAAATATCCGCCGCCGCTCTAAAATAATGTCTCGTTTACACCTTCGGCAGTAAAATATCCGCCGCCGCTGTAACACAATGTCGCGTTTACACCTTCGGCAGTAAAATATAGGCCGTCGCTCTAACATAATGTCGCGTTTACACCTTCGGCAGTAAAATATCCGTCGCCGCTCTAACACAATGTCGCGTTTACACCTTCGGCAGTAAAATATCCGCCGCCGCACTAACAATGTCGCGTTTACACCTTCGGCAGTAAAATATCCGCCGCCGCTCTAACACAATGTCGCGTTTACACCTTCGGCAGTAAAATATCCGCCGCCGCTCTAACACAATGTCGCGTTTACACCTTCGGCAGTAAAATATCCGCCGCCGCTCTAACATAATGTCGCGTTTACACCTTCGGCAGTAAAATATCCGCCACCGCTCTAACACAATGTCGCGTTTACACCTTTGGCAGTAAAATATCCGCCGCCTCTCTAACATAATGTCGCGTTTACACCTTCGGCAGTAAAATATCCGCCGCCGCTAACATAATGTCGCGTTTACACCTTCGGCAGTAAAATATCCGCCGCCGCTACATAATGTCGCGTTTACACCTTCGGCAGTAAAATATCCGTCGCCGCTACATAATGTCGCGTTATTGCTTAATCTCAGTTGTAACGCCGGGAAAATGATAAAGAAAATCCCATGTCAATCAACGAATATTGGAAGTAAATCAGTGATTAAGCCTGTATTTAAGTTAATTAGTTAGAAAAGTAACTTTCGTTTAGGGTATATCAATTTGTAAAGAAAGCAAATACTTTTGTAGAAATTTCAGTTTCCAAATTTTGTAATTTAATACCTTGCATGTACGTCTTTCGAGAAAAAGAAAACAATAATAAAAACTTAGGTTGTGACACTCGGAGTGCCAGCTAAAGTGAAGACGTTTATAGTCACGCCTACAGATATTTTCAACTGAGAAAAACATTTAATTTTATTTTGCATATTGGAAAATTTCCTAAACATTTGCAATAGGATGCGTCTAAGAATTTTTTCATTTCGAAAATTGGTTTAAAAACATATAACTTAATATTATCGTTATATTAAATTATTTTTATTGAGATGTAACAAAATTTAAATAAATTATTATACTTATTAACTGATCAAAACTATTTAATAAAGTTTCTGGATGTAATCATCTTGAATTCACTGATTAAACTAATTTTAAACTACTTGACTAAGTGAATACGTAATTGCTTACTTGCTTGCTTACTATTTAATAACAGTCTAACCTTTTTTCTTAACAAAGTTCAAAAAATACTGTAACATAACCTACGTGTTAAAAACAGTTGTTTTACAAAATAACATATAAGATAAAATCAGCTGATATATGAAATCATATGTTATAATATAATTCACTTTGAGGTCCCTCATAGGGAAACTATACTGTCGCGCGAAATTGTATGTTTATGTGCATCCAATAAGTTTTTGTAGGCGTCGCCATAAAAGGTTTTACTTACAATATATTAAAACATACAGTTTACCTGAATTTAATGCCCGTAGTCTACAAGATAGATGAGAAAAGAAACAAAAACACTGTATATTTCTTGGATTTGATCAAATTGTGTTTAGAAAGCAATCGAATCCAAAGGGAATTGCGACCAAGTGACGCTGGAAAGCTCCTTTAGTGGTCCTTTGGGCTTTAGGAAGAACACATTATATTACCCAGCAATTCCCTAGAGCCACAGTGCGCGTTTCGCATGATAAACGAGTCGTACTGTAGTTTGTAAAATGGAAGAAATAACTATTCACAGAATCTTTACTTTGATAAATATATTATGGGATTAGTAGCTAATGTTCCATTGTTAGTCCATTGAAATATAATATAGGCAAGTAAAGCAGATGAGTTATGAGACAATTCCTATATCCCCCCCCCCATTTCTTTGGTATTTTATGCCAATAGCACTAGCGATTTGTTTGCTATTTCAAAACACAGTTTACAATTAATGTATTTGTACACAATGATTGCAATATAAATCATAAAAGTAATTAAAATTATTAATAATAAATTATATAGTGCAATTATGTTTTAAACGATCATTATTTGGGTTTCCTTATTGTAATTGTTTTATTCACGGACTCCATAACTTATTCAATACTTTATATATTCCTTAACGTTTTACTTCCACCTTGATAGTATATAATCTTCAAGCCAGTTTTATACATATATTATTTTATTTGTTATTATTTGTGTTTCCCATTTATTCTTATAAAGAGATAATTTTGATAATTTCCTGTATAGACAACATATCTGAACCAACAATTGATAGCTTTATATAAACTACATATCTGATGTAACGGCCGATCGGTTTATATAGACTATCTATATGGTGTAACGGCCGATCGGTTTATATAGACTATCTATATGGTGTAACGCCCGATCGGTTTATATAGACTATCTATATGGTGTAACGCCCGATCGGTTTATATAGACTATCTATATGGTGTAACGCCCGATCGGTTTATATAGACTATCTATATGGTGTAACGCCCGATCGGTTTATATAGACTATCTATATGGTGTAACGCCCGATCGGTTTATATAGACTATCTATATGGTGTAACGGCCGATCGGTTTATATAGACTATCTATATGGTGTAACGCCCGATCGGTTTATATAGACTATCTATATGGTGTAACGGCCGATCGGTTTATATAGACTATCTACATGATGTAACGGCCGATCGGTTTATATAGACTATCTATATGGTGTAACGGCCGATCGGTTTATATAGACTATCTATATGGTGTAACGGCCGATCGGTTTATATAGACTATCTACATGATGTAACGGCCGATCGGTTTATATAGACTATCTATATGGTGCAACGGCCGATCGGTTTATATAGACTATCTATATGGTGTAACGGCCGATCGGTTTATATAGACTATCTATATGGTGTAACGGCCGATCGGTTTATATAGACCATCTATATGATGTAACGGCCGATCGGTTTATATAGACTATCTATATGATGTAACGGCCGATCGGTTTATATATACTATCTATATGATGTAACGGCCGATCGGTTTATATAGACTATCTATATGGTGTAACGGCCGATCGGTTTATATAGACTATCTATATGATGTAACGGCCGATCGGTTTATATAGACTATCTATATGATGTAACGGCCGATCGGTTTATATAGACTATCTATATGGTGTAACGGCCGATCGGTTTATATAGACTATCTATATGATGTAACGGCCGATCGGTTTATATAGACTATCTATATGGTGTAACGGCCGATCGGTTTATATATACTATCTACATGATCTTACGGCCGATCGGTTTATATTAACTATCTACATGATGTAACGGCCGATCGGTTTATATAGACTATCTACATGATGTTACGGCCGATCGGTTTATATAGACTATCTATATGATGTAACGGCCGATCGGTTTATATAGACTATCTATATGATGTAACGGCCGATCGGTTTATATATACTATCTACATGATCTTACGGCCGATCGGTTTATATTAACTATCTACATGATGTAACGGCCGATCGGTTTATATAGACTATCTACATGATGTAACGGCCGATCGGTTTATATAGACTATCTACATGATGTAACGGCCGATCGGTTTATATAGACTATCTACATGATGTAACGCCCGATCGGTTTATATAGACTATCTATATGGTGTAACGGCAGATCGGTTTATATAGACTATCTATATGGTGTAACGGCCGATCGGTTTATATATACTATCTACATGATGTTACGGCCGATCGGTTTATATAGACTATCTACATGATGTAACGCCCGATCGGTTTATATAGACTATCTATATGATGTAACGCCCTATCGGTTTATATAGACTATCTATATGGTGTATAGACTATCTAGAAGACTCTGCCGCATTGGTTGGCGAGGCTATAGTAGAATCCTTTACTGATAACTGCCCTCTCAGTGAGGGGAGAAAAGTAGGGGAGCCGTCATGATGGAACAAGAAGCTAGCCAAACTTCGGAAGACCACCAGGAGACTCTTTAATAGAGCAAAAAAGAACGGGGAGTGGGACCAGTATAGGAAAACACTAACCGAATACAACAGGGCAATTAGAGAAGCACGCAGGAAGTCCTGGAAGGAGTTTTGTCAAGAGATTGACAAAACTCGGGAAGGGGCACGACTGCATAAAGTGCTCTCTAAGGACCCAGTTAACCCGGTGGGGATGCTAAGAACCCCACTGAGAAATATAACAAAAACTGCAGGGGAAACTGTGGAAGAATTAATCAGAACACATTTCCCTTCCAGTACTCTGAGGAAACTTGGGGGAGCAGACACTGAACCAGTTGCTAAACTCTCCACAAGACGTGGTAAGAGGGAGGACTGGGAAGTGGCAAGGAGGATAGTAACTTCACAAAGGGTAAGATGGGCTATTGGCACATTTAAACCCTACAAATCTCCAGGTCCAGATGGGATCTATCCTGTGCTGCTGCAGCAGGGAATGGATTTGCTGGAACTGGTACTTACTAAATTATACAGGCTAAGCATTGCTCTAGGGCATGTGCCGGCAGTCTGGAAATCTAGTAAGGTGGTCTTTATACCTAAGCCCACCGGTAACCAATCGGAAGGGAAAGGATACAGACCTATTACACTCATGTCCTTTGTTCTTAAGGGACTTGAAAAACTGGTTGATAGGCATATTAAGGGGGGGGGGGTGCTTTGGCCATAAAACCACTGCATTGGAACCAGTATGCTTATCAACCGGGGAAATCCTGCGAGGGAGCTCTCCATCAAGTGGTTGGTAGGATTGAGCAAATGATCGCCAAGAAAGGTTGTGCCATAGGTGCCTTCCTCGACATTGAAGGGGCTTTCAATAACCCCTCAGTGGAGACGATGGTAAGTGGTGCAAGACGTCATGGAGTGGATGCAACCACTTGTGGTTGGATAAGTTCCATGTTAACAAACAGAAGCATTTCTGTAGAGGTGGCAGGGGAGGTCAGAAGGGCGGAGACAAGTCTGGGCTGTGCACAGGGGGGGGGGGTTCTCTCTCCTCTGTTGTGGTGTCTAGTGGTTGACAACCTTATTGAACTCCTGAATGAACAGGGGTACTTCTGTCTAGGATATGCGGACGACATAGTTGTTCTGATCCTGGGCAGATTCCCTGATACAGTCCTTGAGGTAATCAGAAATCCTCTACGACTGATTGAAGAGTGGTGTAAAAAGGAGAACCTTAGGGTAAATCCAAAAAAGACTGCTCTCATTAACTTCACCAGACAGCGAAAAGATCTGACGACCAGGATGCCCCGCTTGTTTGGTGAATACCTTGAGTTTGTGAGGGAGGTGAAGTACCTGGGAGTTACTCTGGACAGGAAACTCACCTAGAACCCACATCTTGAGAGGACAGTTAACAGGGCCAAAAGGGCACTGATGACTGTGAGAAGAATGGTGGGTAAGAAATGGGGACTGAAGCCATCAATGATGCACTGGATGTATCTGAGGGTGATAAGACCTATGATTACCTATGGAGCTCTGGTGTGGTGGACAAAGGCCAACCAGGCACAGACAAGAGCTAAACTGAACTCTGTCCAGAGATTGGCCTGTCTGTGCACACTGGGAGCGATGTCAACTACACCAGGTGCAGCAATGGAAGTAATGCTTAACCTCCCTCCCCTTGAGCTTGTCCTTAGGGGAGAGGAGAGGCTGGCGGCATGGAGATTGCGCAACTCGAGCAACTGGGCTAACCCGCCCGGTTGTCTCGGGACATATGAGTATCGAGTGCGTGGTCAAAGAACCCGTCTTGGAAATGGGCAGCGACAACATTACTCGAATGTTTGCACCTGACCAGGTCCACCAAACTATGATGGAATGGCCGGGGACATAACCCAAGGGTAGAAGTAGTTTTTTCCTTGGGGAGGCATACCTTTGTCTTTCAGGCCGAAGTATATGCTATAAATGCCTGTCTGGGAGAGATAGCGAGAAGGGAAACACACGGGACCCGGATTGCTATTTTCTCCGACAGTCAGGCAGCAATTAAGGCACTAAACGGACAAGTGGTCACCTCGGCCATAGTCAGGGAGTGCCTAATTAACCTACAAGCTCTGGCAAGGCACAATCAAATCAAGTTAGGTTGGGTGCCAGGGCATAGGGGAATACTTGGAAATGAAGCCGCAGATGCGCTGGCCAGGGAGGGGTCTTCGACTCCCCTGATTGGACCGTAGCCTGCGGTAGGTATTTCCAAATCCATGGTCAAGATGACAGTGCGAAGGTGGATGGCTGAAAGACACTGTGAGCACTGGATCAGGGCCGAAGGATGAGACACAGTAAGCTAACCCTTAGGAAACCTTCCTTGGGGCTGCAGAAGAGTCATCTATCTGTCTAGGCATTAATTGAGGATAGCCACAGGTCTACTCACGGGACACTGTGGACTAAGGAAACATTTGCATAAAATGGGTATCTACAAAGATGAACCAGTGTGCAGATTATGCGGGCAGGAACTGGAGACTGCCACACACATTATTTACAGATGTGAAGTACTTGCTGAGAGGCGCATCAACCTTTTTGGAGATGGAACGGCTTTGGTGGATGCTGAAGGTAAAACTCTAGTCAGGAAACTCCTAAACTTGGTAAGAGGGAAGGGGTTATTTGACTAGATCAGGGAGGTAAGTACAATATACCTTAAGGTAGCAGTGCTTTGGGCAATTCAAACCCGCTCCCTAGTTAAAAAAAAAAAAAAAAAAAAAAAACGGCCGATCGGATTATATAGACTATCTATATGGTGTAACGCCCGATCGGTTTGTATATACTATCTATATGGTGTTTTAGCCGATCGGTTTACATAAACTATCTATATGATGTAACGCCCGATCGGTTTATATAAACTATCTATATGATGTAACGGCCGATCGGTTTATATAAACTATCTATATGGTGTAACGGCCGATCGGTTTATATAGACTATCTATATAATGTAACGGCCCATCGGTTTATATACACTATCTATATGATGTAACAGCCGATCGGTTTATATAGACTATCTACATGATGTAACGGCCGATCGGTTTATATAGACTATCTACATGATGTAACGGCCGATCGGTTTATATAAACTATCTACATGATGTAACGGCCGATCGGTTTATATAGACTATCTACATGATGTTACGGCCGATCGGTTTATATAGACTATCTATATGATGTAACGGCCGATCGGTTTATATATACTATCTACATGATGTAACGCCCGATCGGTTTATATAGACTATCTACATGATGTAACGGCCGATCGGTTTATATATACTATCTACATGATGTAACGCCCGATCGGTTAATATAAACTATCTACAGATGTAACGGCCGATCGGTTTATATATACTATCTACATGATGTAACGCCCGATCGGTTTATATAGACTATTTATATGATGTAACGGCCGATCGGTTTATATAGACTATCTATATGATGTAACGGCCGATCGGTTTATATAGACTATCTACATGATGTTACGGCCGATCGGTTTATATAGACTATCTATATGATGTAACGGCCGATCGGTTTATATAGACTATCTACATGATGTAACGCCCGATCGGTTTATATAGACTATCTACATGATGTAACGGCCGATAGGTTTATATATACTAAGTACATGATGTAACGCCCGATCGGTTAATATAAACTATCTACAGATGTAACGGCCGATCGGTTTATATAGACTATCTATATGATGTAACGGCCGATCGGTTTATATAGACTATCTACATGATGTAACGGCCGATCGGTTTATATAAACTATCTACATGATGTAACGGCCGATCGGTTTATATAGACTATCTACATGATGTTACGGCCGATCGGTTTATATAGACTATCTGTATGATGTAACGGCCGATCGGTTTATATATACTATCTACATGATGTTACAGCCGATCGGTTTATATAGACTATCTACATGATGTTACGGCCGATCGGTTTATATAGACTATCTATATGATGTAACGGCCGATCGGTTTATATAAACTATCTATATGATGTAACGGCCGATCGGTTTATATATACTATCTACATGATGTTACAGCCGATCGGTTTATATAGACTATCTATATGATGTAACGGCCGATCGGTTTATATAGACTATCTATATGATGTAACGGCCGATCGGTTTATATAGACTATCTACATGATGTTACGGCCGATCGGTTTATATAGACTATCTACATGATGTAACGGCCGATCGGTTTATATAGACTATCTATATGATGTAACGGCCGATCGGTTTATATATACTATCTACATGATGTTACAGCCGATCGGTTTATATAGACTATCTATATGATGTAACGGCCGATCGGTTTATATAGACTATCTACATGATGTTACGGCCGATCGGTTTATATAGACTATCTACATGATGTAACGGCCGATCGGTTTATATAGACTATCTATATGATGTAACGGCCGATCGGTTTATATATACTATCTACATGATGTTACAGCCGATCGGTTTATATAGACTATCTATATGATGTAACGGCCGATCGGTTTATATAGACTATCTATATGATGTAACGGCCGATCGGTTTATATAGACTATCTACATGATGTTACGGCCGATCGGTTTATATAGACTATCTATATGATGTAACGGCCGATCGGTTTATATAGACTATCTACATGATGTAACGGCCGATCGGTTTATATAAACTATCTACATGATGTAACGGCCGATCGGTTTATATATACTATCTACATGATGTTACAGCCGATCGGTTTATATAGACTATCTATATGATGTAACGGCCGATCGGTTTATATAGACTATCTATATGATGTAACGGCCGATCGGTTTATATAGACTATCTACATGATGTTACGGCCGATCGGTTTATATAGACTATCTATATGATGTAACGGCCGATCGGTTTATATAGACTATCTACATGATGTAACGCCCGATCGGTTTATATAGACTATCTACATGATGTAACGGCCGATAGGTTTATATATACTAAGTACATGATGTAACGCCCGATCGGTTAATATAAACTATCTACAGATGTAACGGCCGATCGGTTTATATAGACTATCTATATGATGTAACGGCCGATCGGTTTATATAGACTATCTACATGATGTAACGGCCGATCGGTTTATATAAACTATCTACATGATGTAACGGCCGATCGGTTTATATAGACTATCTACATGATGTTACGGCCGATCGGTTTATATAGACTATCTGTATGATGTAACGGCCGATCGGTTTATATATACTATCTACATGATGTTACAGCCGATCGGTTTATATAGACTATCTACATGATGTTACGGCCGATCGGTTTATATAGACTATCTATATGATGTAACGGCCGATCGGTTTATATAAACTATCTATATGATGTAACGGCCGATCGGTTTATATATACTATCTACATGATGTTACAGCCGATCGGTTTATATAGACTATCTATATGATGTAACGGCCGATCGGTTTATATAGACTATCTATATGATGTAACGGCCGATCGGTTTATATAGACTATCTACATGATGTTACGGCCGATCGGTTTATATAGACTATCTACATGATGTAACGGCCGATCGGTTTATATAGACTATCTATATGATGTAACGGCCGATCGGTTTATATATACTATCTACATGATGTTACAGCCGATCGGTTTATATAGACTATCTATATGATGTAACGGCCGATCGGTTTATATAGACTATCTATATGATGTAACGGCCGATCGGTTTATATAGACTATCTACATGATGTTACGGCCGATCGGTTTATATAGACTATCTATATGATGTAACGGCCGATCGGTTTATATAGACTATCTACATGATGTAACGGCCGATCGGTTTATATAAACTATCTACATGATGTAACGGCCGATCGGTTTATATAGACTATCTACATGATGTTACGGCCGATCGGTTTATATAGACTATCTGTATGATGTAACGGCCGATCGGTTTATATAGACTATCTACATGATGTAACGGCCGATCGGTTAATATAAACTATCTACAGATGTAACGGCCGATCGGTTTATATAGACTATCTACATGATGTAACGGCCGATCGGTTTATATAGACTATCTACATGATGTAACGGCCGATCGGTTTATATAGACTATCTACATGATGTAACGGCCGATCGGTTTATATAGACTATCTACATGATGTTACGGCCGATCGGTTTATATAGACTATCTACATGATGTAACGGCCGATCGGTTTATATAGACTATCTACATGATGTTACGGCCGATCGGTTTATATAGACTATCTACATGATGTAACGTCCGATCGGTTTATATAGACTATGTATATGATGTAGCCCCCCATAGGTTACGATTATTTGAATGTCGCGTATTTGGTTATTTGACAGCTGCGTATTTTGGTTAGATGATCTTTGGTCACTTGAACTAGCCCCGTAACGGCCGATCGGTTTATATAGACTATCTATATGATGTAACGGCCGATCGGTTTATATAGACTATCTATATGATGTAACGGCCGATCGGTTTATATAGACTATCTATATGATGTAACGGCCGATCGGTTTATATAGACTATCTACATGATGTTACGTCCGATCGGTTTATATAGACTATCTATATGATGTAACGGCCGATCGGTTTATATAGACTATCTACATGATGTAACGGCCGATCGGTTTATATAGACTATCTACATGATGTTACGGCCGATCGGTTTATATATACTATCTACATGATGTTACGGCCGATCGGTTTATATAGACTATCTATATAATGTAACGGCCGATCGGTTTATATAGACTATCTACATGATGTTACGGCCGATCGGTTTATATAGACTATCTACATGATGTTACGGCCGATCGGTTTATATAGACTATCTATATGATGTAACGGCCGATCGGTTTATATAGACTATCTACATGATGTAACGCCCGATCGGTTTATATAGACTATCTACATGATGTAACGGCCGATCGGTTTATATATACTAAGTACATGATGTAACGCCCGATCGGTTAATATAAACTATCTACAGATGTAACGGCCGATCGGTTTATATAAACTATCTACATGATGTTACGGCCGATCGGTTTATATAGACTATCTACATGATGTAACGGCCGATCGGTTTATATATACTATCTACAGATGTTACGGCCGATCGGTTTATATAGACTATCTATATGATGTAACGCCCGATCGGTTAATATAAACTATCTACAGATGTAACGGCCGATCGGTTTATATAGACTATCTACATGATGTAACGGCCGATCGGTTTATATATACTATCTACATGATGTAACGCCCGATCGGTTTATATAGACTATCTATATGATGTAACGGCCGATCGGTTTATATATACTATCTACATGATGTAACGCCCGATCGGTTAATATAAACTATCTACAGATGTAACGGCCGATCGGTTTATTTAGACTATCTACATGATGTAACGCCCGATCGGTTTATATAGACTATCTACATGATGTAACGGCCGATCGGTTTATATAGACTATCTATATGATGTAACGGCCGATCGGTTTATATATACTATCTACATGATGTAACGCCCGATCGGTTTATATAGACTATCTACATGATGTAACGGCCGATCGGTTTATATATACTATCTACATGATGTAACGCCCGATCGGTTTATATAGACTATCTATATGATGTAACGGCCGATCGGTTTATATATACTATCTACATGATGTTACGGCCGATCGGTTTATATAGACTATCTATATGGTGTAACGGCCGATCGGTTTATATAGACTATCTACATGATGTAACGCCCGATCGGTTTATATAGACTATCTATATGATGTAACGGCCGATCGGTTTATATATACTATCTACATGATGTAACGCCCGATCGGTTAATATAGACTATCTACATGATGTAACGGCCGATCGGTTTATATAGACTATCTACATGATGTAACGGCCGATCGGTTTATATAGACTATCTCATGATGTAACGACCGATCGGTTTATATAGACTATCTACATGATGTAACGGCCGATAGGTTTATATAGACTATCTACATGATGTTACAGCCGATCGGTTTATATAGACTACCTACATGATGTTACGGCAGATCGGTTTATATAGACTATCTACATGATGTTACGGCAGATCGGTTTATATAGACTATCTACATGATGTAACGGCCGATCGGTTTATATAGACTATCTACATGATGTTACGGCCGATCGGTTTATATAGACTATCTACATGATGTTACGGCCGATGAGGTAAGGAGAGGTCAGGTAAACGACATATTACATGTGAAGGGTAAGGCAGGGCCATGTCGCTTTCACGATTAAGATTAGATCAGGGAGGTCATGCAGTATGTAAAGGGTAAGGAGAGGTCAGGGTAGAGGACAGATCACCTGTAAAGGGTAAAGTATTCTGTCTGGGTAGGTAAAGAGCAGTCTCATGTCTGAAGAGTAGATAAAGAACTAGTATCTATTGAGTTTATAAAGTGTCTACCAAATTCTCGGTACAAATTATGTGTGCAGTATAATATGAACAATTAATATGCAGCTTCATATGAACACCTGGCCTCTTCCTACTTAAATAGTGAAAGTATTTTCATAATCATAAAATGTAACAAAAAAATGTGTTGTCTAACATATTTTAATTTCATGATTTTATTATTCAAGTTGGAAAAGAAATTTGGAACAGAACACAGTATTAAAAAAAATTGCATAAAAACTTTTTTAAAAGCTCAAAGAATAAAAAAATGTAAACGTAAGAATGAGTGGGTCAAATATTTTTTCAAAATGTTACATGTACAGATTAAGTTTTTACTTGATAAATTTTTTTTCTAATTATAAGACATAAGAGTAAAAAGAAAGTATTTCCCGCAGTGGTTACAAACAATTCGCCTACACTACAAAAGTGGTTACAACACACAATAGTATAATAACGTATAGATATCAGTTCACTTGTATGAATAAAACATCCGTATAAAATTAATTAAAATTCCAACACATGCAACTTAAAAGCATAAATGATGCATTGGACGAAGTTTTTTTGTATTACAATGGAAAGAACAATGTATTCAGTTCATTTAATGGAGTTTTAATCATTTAGGCTAACAATATAAAGTTTGTGTGTTGTCACTATACTTACAGGGATGATAGTGTATTCAATGTCATACAAATTATGCGAGAAGGGCTTAGCCAGCGAGGAAGCATTACAGCAACACATGAAGGGCTTAGCCAGCGAGGAAGCATTACAGCAACACATGAAGGGCTTAGCCAGCGAGGAAGCATTACAGCAACACATGAAGGGCTTAGCCAGCGAGGAAGCATTACAACAACACATGAAGGGCTTGACCAGTAAGAACACATCGGGACAACAAAGGAAAGGGCTTGCTAATGAGAGGGCGTCCAGGACTACACACGTAGTGCTTGCTCAGTTGGAAGACATCAAGGCAATTCGGGAAATGCATAGCCAGTGAGGAAATATTAAAGCAACATTGAAGGGTTTGACCAGTGAGAACACATCGGGACTACAAAGGAAAGGGCTTGCTAATGAGAGGGCGTCCAGGACTACACACGTACGGGTTGCTCAGTTGGAAAACATCAGGGTAACACGGGAAAGGGTTAGCCGGTAAAAAACATTAGGACAAAAAAAAGGAAGGGCTTGGTCAGTGAGGAGACATTAGAGCAGGGCTTGGGCCGTGAGAACAAATCGGGACAAGAAAGGAAAGGATTCGAAAACGAGAGAACGTCATAGACTACACACGTAGTGCTTGCTCAGCTGGAAGACATCAGGGTAACACGGGAAAGGCGTAGTCAGTGGAAAGACATCAGGACCACGCAGGAAGAGCTTAGCCAGTGCGAACCACAAGAAAACCTTGGTCAACGAGATTACATCAGGGTAACACCTGCGGGAAGACCGCAGGCAACATAAAAAGGATAGACCAGTTGATAAATACAGGTCATACAGGAGGACTTGTCAACTAAGAACTACAGAACTGCACGGAATTTTGTTTGCCGTTCATTCTACACATTTACATTTTTGACTGTTTAAACAAGAAAGGATAAGTAGGGACGTAAAAGGTATTTGCAGAACCGTATACCATATTGGAGAAGCATCATGAGAGGGTTTTAATTATATAATTGTTACTTTTAAAATATTATGGAAAAGTTTAGATGAATATTATAAGTGGGCCCAGCTGGCGCATTTTACGATCTGTTCTTAATTGTTACAATTATTTACATTTTGCCTAACATAAAATTTTATATTAAACTTGTTCAACATATGATTCCTCCTTCCAGAGCAGATTAAACGTGCAGGAACAATAGAGATTTATCTGAGACCATCCCTTATTTGTAGAGAAAGCTAATTACTCTGTTAGAAGCA
The DNA here is from genome assembly GCA_036971475.1 of Prosapia bicincta. Classification (NCBI taxonomy): domain Eukaryota; kingdom Metazoa; phylum Arthropoda; class Insecta; order Hemiptera; family Cercopidae; genus Prosapia; species Prosapia bicincta. Next base: position 229,741,709 of record JBAIZL010000001.1, on the reverse strand, counting down.
GCATCAGAATGGGGAGCTATTTCGCTGTCTCACTTAGATCTCGCCTGATTGATGAATGTAATTTGTCAAGTTTAAACAGAAACCTTGTGTTTAAACTAATTACTTTGCCGTTCCAATGAACAAGTCATCAAGAAAGTCTCCACCAATGATATCATTATTAAACTATTTATCTTTTTTAAAAATAACTGGAAATCACCTTAATACCTATTAACCTGTTGCCTTTTTAAAGGCAGTTATAGTAATTTTAGTTATGGAAAATCAATACTTAGAAATGTAATAACCTTTCTATAAAAGATGTGAACTTAACCCCAGTTTACTTACTTCTTACTTCTTGCTGCGGACGTCCAGGGTCATGTGACTACGATGGTCCGATGTCCATAATAAGTTGCTGCAGCCAAGGTCCAAAACTGTTTATCGATCAATACTGTTTTGATGTTTCCCTGGCTTCCCAGCGCAGACAGCAGAGCTGCTCTTGGTGGAATTGGTGAGGAGCATCGAAGGAGGATATGTTCTAGAGTCTCCTCCTCTTTTCTACAGTTAGGGCAGAGTGGAGATTCACTCAGATTAAATCTGAGTGAAGAGATAGGTCTCAGTCACAATGTGTCCGATTCTTGCTCGTGCTGCAAAGACGGCTGTAAATCTGGGAATCCCTTGATACATTTCCAAATAATTTGGTTCTTTTTGAATGTCATAGAGGTTTCTACCTTTGGTTTCTTCTCTCCAACGGTGGATCCATTTTCTTCTAACTGATGTTTTCACAGCACTCAGGCATTTCTTTAGAGAGTACTGTGGTAAGAAGACTGGGCCCATTTTCGCTGCTTGTTTGGCGATTGTATCTGCTTTTTCATTGCCGTCGATGGCACTCTTTGAGTCAGTGAATATACAGAACTTCTCTGCTCGTAGTTGTAGGCAGTTTACCAAGGCTGCATTTATTGCCAGCCACTGGAGGCTGCATTTGCTGGTATGTAATATTCTTCTTTGGTGAAGTGGTTATAGTAGCCTGCTCCTGACTTATCTTGGACTAGATCTACTGAACCATCGGTATAGATTTGAACGGAGTCTGGGTACAGATTTTGAATCATTTACAGTGACCTCGCCGAAGTGCCTCCGGGGGGGTCTTCTTTACTTAGGCAAGAGGATAGGTTTAGAGTTACCATTATTTCATTCTACTTCCAAGGGGGATCGTGGTTGCAGGCCGGGATTTCCTCTGGAGTCTCAGAAGGCATTTCAGCAGCGAGCAAATTGATACTGTGAGTGTATGATTGTCGTGTAGTCGTTTCTTTTAAAGAGTGTAGTGGATGGGTTTTTAGGTGTTTATTCCATGTTTGTTCTTCTAGCAGTAAATCTATGGGTTCTATTAACCAAATAAGCCTAAAAGTAAAATGTTATGTAAAATCAGTGGCTTGCAAGTAGCATCGAGTCTGGACAAGCCAGCAAAATTTGATTAAAAGGTACGGGTCCAAAAAAAGTTATTTAGGCCTACAAACTGATGCTAGTGTGCTAATATAAAAATTAATTTCACCGGAAAATAAATAATTAATGATTCAAATGTGACAAAAATATAATCGATTTAAAGAGGACATAATATGAAGGGTGTATTAATTAATAATACTCAATACAAAAAGACGTTATAACAAAAAGTCGTTATAAACCATTATAAATGGTAATAAAAAAATGAGTGAAATATATAAATACCCGTAAATATAGTAAGGTGAAGCCCACTAAAATAAATAATTGTGGTTTTTTCTAATAAAGTGCATTTAATGTGAATCATTGGTAAGGCGAGAGCACATAACAAGACAAAAAACTCAAAGTCGTCGTAAAAAGTCGAACGACATTTTATTTTACAGAAATTAAATTAAAAATCATAGAACAATAGATGTTTTTTAAAAATTACATCAATAATTTAAATATTACAAAAAACCGTCAATTTCGATGAGTTTCCGGTGTAAGATAAAATGATATGATTTACCCACGTAGAAAGTTCTTTTCAAAATTAGTTTCTACAACCTAGTTATGAGGTAAAGGGACAAAGTTTAAATATACTGCCATTGGTTGTAAAAATAAAAATGTTACAGTCCACTTTGGGAATCTCTAAAACTCCGTGATGGAAACAGGTTGGGGCTTCTCTTGATAAAATTTACGAATTGGCGACGAGAGGCCTGACAGAAAAGATTAAAAGGCTAGGTGCAAGGATCTAGCGCTTGCCATTACTATCATGGGAGACGTTTTCAGTTAGATTCGCCAACGATTTTCTTCTGCCGGAATTACCAGAACGGTGTCTATACTGTACAATAATGTAACATACAACGGTCGCTAAGTATAATAAAGTAAAAGTTCACCAGCCATCGCCAAAGGAGAGTTCTAGAGTCCTAGCGCCCCGGAGAGGCGACTTCCAGCCAGGATAGTGAAGGTCCAAAGGAGATACAAAACAAGATGTCAGTGAAGGAACTGATTACAAAAATTACAACTAAACTAACAGTAATTCCCGACCAAATTGTAAATAAATAATTTGTGCCCTATTATATTTTATCAAAAAATTGAATTAAAAAAAAATCAATTTCAACATCACTAACTGGATTTACCCGGGGTTCTTAAAATCTATAAAATAATTAAAATTGTCACAAACAATACAACAATTTTGTAAACAAGTAAAATTTTTCAATCATAAATATATAATTTAAATGAATAAAACATCTATACCACAAATAACTTTCGTTTATTTAATACCTTATGTGCATTTCAATTGCATTGCAATCATCCTCAGAGGTAATTTACAAAGTAAACTACCGTTATTTGTAAAAAGGGGGTATTTTATTCTGCAAATTACCTCTGAGGATGATTGTTATGCAATTGAAATGTACATGAGGTATTAAATAAACGAAAGTTATTTGTGGTATAGACGTTTTATTCATTTAAATTAAACATTAAGCCACAGTTGTTTTATACAGTTATAAAATATATAGTGAGGAAATAGATGTCAAGTACTTAAGGTGGAAAATTGTGGCTAAAGAAGAAGTATTATTTATGGTAAAAGGAAAGTGACAATGTTTTAATTTTATTTTCTTATATCGCAAGAGATGTAGAGATCACGTTTAATTTTATTTTCTTATATCGCAAGAGATGTAGAGATCAGGTTTAATTTTATTTTCTTATATCGCAAGAGATGTGGAGATCAGGTTTAATTTAAGTAAGAGAGATCTAAGAAGATTTATTTCACAAGACTACAACGTACTTTGGAATCTAAATGACTTAAAATAAATTTAAAAAGTAATTATTAGAAGATAGGTTTAAAAAAATAGTCAATTTAAGAAAATATGTATTATATATATATATATATATATATATATATATATATATATATATATATATATATATATATGAGTAAAACATGAATAAAAGTTTTAAAATAATGTGATTAAATTAAATAAAAACAGTGAACAAGGAATAAATATATACATCATTTGAAACTAAAATTTAATTGAATAAAGAACTAAGACGTTAGGCTATATTTTTTATTTAATTTCAGATGCATAATTGGATTATTAACAACGTGTTTAGAACTATATATAGGTTACAATGTTGATTTTTACAGGTTGTTTTAAAAAATGACAGAAATAATTTTGAAATTATTATTAGAAACTTCAAAAAATAACTAGATAAATTGTAAAAAGATAAAGTAAAACTTTTGTTTTAATATTCGATAATAAGAGGTGTAAAGTGGAGAAGTAGATTAATGAGTGCCTAAAAGTATATTATACATTTTCCAATTATATTTTCCACCACTAATTCCAAACGTAATGACAAAACAGCACTCAACATTTTGTTAGCCTATATTTTTAAAAGCAAATCGAACAGAACAGAATCTGTGCCAATACTTTCTACTAATGAAATCTACGTAACAAGAGTAAAAGCATGAAGTGATACAAAGTTTAAAAGAGAAAATTTCATCAGAAGTTCGAAAGAAAGCTTAACACAAGACCTTCCCCTCCTTCCGCATTTTATTTACTTAATTTCTTTATATTTCTTCCAGGAGTTTTTTATTCGTCCTGTAAAATCTTTAAAAGAAAATTATGACAAAGGAATTCTAGTAATGTATTATATTATTAAAAATGCCTTGCCTGTATTTTTAATATCACAAGAATCTGTCAATGGGCAAAGAGTAAGAGTTATGTAACTATTATATATATATATATATATATATATATATATATATATATATATATATATAATTAATAAATTAAAAATATTGCAAAAACAAGAATACTTTTAATGAATATATTTATTCAAAGCTTTTCGCTGATAAAATAGTACCAGCATCTTCAGGAAAATAATTATCTAATAAAATATTTTTACAAAATTAAATCATATGTGCTACACAGTTATATATATATATATATATATATATATATATATATATATATATATATATATATATATGCAATATTCAAATAAACTCTAGTGGATAATCACAATGCCAGCGATACAATTCCCTTTTCTGTTTAGTCTGTTTTACTCTAAGAGAAATAGAGATGAACTATATTAGAGTTTAGTCTAGAGTTAACACTAAATAGCTACATCGAGAATTAATCGGAATAATGATAACCTAATCAATCTAATGCCTTAGTTTATGGTAGTCAAATGTGTAATTAATTAAGAAGAGCTCTCCTGCAATAGTCTATCGCTGAAACCTTCCCTCTGATAGAGAGGAATAGTTGCAAATAAAACTATCTGGTCCACTAAAGAGCAATGGTCTTGGGTTTATTGCTAAAGTATCGATCGGTTTTTTAATCATTAAGGGAGCTGAGTAAAGCTATAGTATAAGGAAATATAGTGCGCGCACGTGCGCGTGTGTGTGTGTGTGAGAGAGAGAGAGAGAGAGACAGATAGAGAGAAAAGAATCAGAAAGGGAGGCCAAAGAACAAGCTTTAGTTAGTCAACGGTTCCACGATTACGCTGTCGTTGAATTGCCTATATAACGCCGTTTTGTCTGTGTTACTATTATTATCATCACTACGTTAGATGTATAAATAGTATTTTATAATGCAACAACAGAGCTGTGTTGACAATGTCCTCAGTCCGCCTCTCGGAACGGCAATGTGTCTTACATGTGCATGATATGTGGGAGAGTAATTAGTGGTTAAAAGTTGTGTTGACAATATCCTTAGTCCGCCTCTAGGAACGGCAATGTGTCTTACATGTGCATGATATGTGGGAGAGTAATTAGTGGTTAAAAGTTGTGTTGACAATGTCCTCAGTCCGCCTCTAGGTACGGCAATGTGTCTTACATGTGCGTGATATGTGGGAGAGTAATTAGTGGTTAAAAGTTGTGTTGACAATGTCCTTAGTCCGCCTCTAGGAACGGCAATGTGTCTTACATGTGCATGATATGTGGGAGAGTAATTAGTGGTTAAAAGTTGTGTTGACAATGTCCTTAGTCCGCCTCTAGGTACGGCAATGTGTCTTACATGTGCATGATATATGGGAGAGTAATTAGTGGTTAAAAGTTGTGTTGACAATGTCCTCAGTCCGCCTCTAGGTACGGCAATGTGTCTTACATGTGCGTGATATGTGAGAGAGTAATTAGTGGTTAAAAGTTGTGTTGACAATGTCCTCAGTCCGCCTCTAGGTACGGCAATGTGTCTTACATGTGCATGATATGTGAGAGAGTAATTAGTGGTTAAAAGTTGTGTTGACAATGTCCTTAGTCCGCCTCTAGGAACAGCAATGTGTCTTACATGTGCATGATATGTGAGAGAGTAATTAGTGGTTAAAAGTTGTGTTGACGATGTCCTTAGTCCGCCTCTAGGAACAGCAATGTGTCTTACATGTGCATGATATGTGGGAGAGTAATTAGTGGTTAAAAGTTGTGTTGACGATGTCCTTAGTCCGCATATAGGTACGGCAATGTGTCTTACATGTGCATGATATGTGAGAGAGTAATTAGTGGTTAAAAGTTGTGTTGACGATGTCCTTAGTCCGCCTCTAGGAACAGCAATGTGTCTTACATGTGCATGATATGTGGGAGAGTAATTAGTGGTTAAAAGTTGTGTTGACAATGTCCTCAGTCCGCCTCTAGGTACGGCAATGTGTCTTACATGTGCATGATATGTGAGAGAGTAATTAGTGGTTAAAAGTTGTGTTGACAATGTCCTCAGTCCGCCTCTAGGTACGGCAATGTGTCTTACATGTGCATGATATGTGGGAGAGTAATTAGTGGTTAGACGTTGTGTTGACAATGTCCGCAGTCCGTCTCTAGGTACGGCAATGTGTCTTACATGTGCGTGATATGTGAGCGAGTAATTAGTGGTTAAAAGTTGTGTTGACAATGTCCTCAGTCCGCCTCTAGGTACGGCAATGTGTCTTACATGTGCGAGATATGTGGGAGAGTAATTAGTGGTTAAAAGTTGTGTTGACAATGTCCTCAGTCCGCCTCTAGGTACGGCAATGTGTCTTACATGTGCATGATATGTGGGAGAGTAATTAGTGGTTAAAAGTTGTGTTGACAATGTCCTCAGTCCGCATATAGGTACGGCAATGTGTCTTACATGTGCATGATATGTGGGAGAGTAATTAGTGGTTAAAAGTTGTGTTGACAATGTCCTCAGTCCGCCTCTAGGTACGGCAATGTGTCTTACATGTGCGTGATATGTGGGAGAGTAATTAGTGGTTAAAAGTTGTGTTGACAATGTCCTCAGGCCGCCTCTAGGTACGGCAATGTGTCTTACATGTGCATGATATGTGGGAGAGTAATTTGTGGTTAAAAGTTGTGTTGACAATGTCCTCAGTCCGCCTCTAGGTACGGCAATGTGTCTTACATGTGCGTGATATGTGAGAGAGTAATTAGTGGTTAAAAGTTGTGTTGACAATGTCCTCAGTCCGCCTCTAGGTACGGCAATGTGTCTTACATGTGCATGATATGTGAGAGAGTAATTAGTGGTTAAAAGTTGTGTTGACGATGTCCTTAGTCCGCCTCTAGGAACAGCAATGTGTCTTACATGTGCATGATATGTGGGAGAGTAATTAGTGGTTAAAAGTTGTGTTGACAATGTCCTCAGTCCGCCTCTAGGTACGGCAATGTGTCTTACATGTGCATGATATGTGAGAGAGTAATTAGTGGTTAAAAGTTGTGTTGACAATGTCCTCAGGCCGCCTCTAGGTACGGCAATGTGTCTTACATGTGCATGATATGTGAGAGAGTAATTAGTGGTTAAAAGTTGTGTTGACAATGTCCTCAGTCCGCCTCTAGGTACGGCAATGTGTCTTACATGTGCATGATATGTGGGAGAGTAATTAGTGGTTAAAAGTTGTGTTGACAATGTCCTCAGTCCGCCTCTAGGTACGGCAATGTGTCTTACATGTGCGTGATATGTGGGAGAGTAATTAGTGGTTAAAAGTTGTGTTGACAATGTCCTCAGTCCGCATATAGGTACGGCAATGTGTCTTACATGTGCATGATATGTGGGAGAGTAATTAGTGGTTAAAAGTTGTGTTGACAATGTCCTCAGTCCGCCTCTAGGTACGGCAATGTGTCTTACATGTGCGTGATATGTGGGAGAGTAATTAGTGGTTAAAAGTTGTGTTGACAATGTCCTCAGTCCGCCTCTAGGTACGGCAATGTGTCTTACATGTGCATGATATGTGGGAGAGTAATTTGTGGTTAAAAGTTGTGTTGACAATGTCCTCAGTCCGCCTCTAGGTACGGCAATGTGTCTTACATGTGCATGATATGTGGGAGAGTAATTTGTGGTTAAAAGTTGTGTTGACAATGTCCTCAGTCCGCCTCTAGGTACGGCTATGTGTCTTACATGTGCATGATATGTGGGAGAGTAATTAGTGGTTAAAAGTTGTGTTGACAATGTCCTCAGGCCGCCTCTAGGTACGCCTGAACAAATCGCTCCATGTTTTTGGCAGAGTGTTATGTTGTAACTACTGTTGAATTCGCGTGTAATATTGTCCATCAGATGATGTAAAGTCTAAGAGCGTGTAGCGTAAACTCCTAACTTAGATAACCCCACAGGAACAAGTGTAGATCTTAGCGGCTACAAATTCCTGCAAACTATGCCGTCTTCGGAGTAACTTTGGATCAGCGCCATAAACTAATGCGACGTATGGCAAGTGGCACCCTTCTGTTGAAAGTCCTCTGCCTCGTCTGTGAACCATGCAATGGACAATATGTTAAGATCTTGCCGGTGGTCATTTTGTACCAACTACAATATTCGATCTTCTTATGTGCCTTAAAGATCTCATAAACAGACGATACCCTATAAACTGTTATAGGCCGGCCTTCTTTGCTACTCTCTGACACATCGTGTATGAGTGCTCGATCTCCTGTGACGGACTCCTCTTATCTGGGGATTCCTGTTGTCGCCATTGAACATCCACAGCAACCATTGGAGGTCGGAGCTAACGATTCTATCCAGTTTCACTCACAAGATGTCCTATGGTTTCAACCTTGTGTACCGTTTGCAGTTCCTGTCTGGACTATTGGCGTGACGTACAGCGCCAAAGATAATTTTATTTTCTTATATCGCAAGAGATGTAGAGATCAGGTTTAATTTTATTTTCTTATATCGCAAGAGATGTAGAGATCAGGTTTAATTTTATTTTCTTATATCGCAAGAGATGTAGAGATCAGGTTTAATTTTATTTTTAAGAGATGTAGAGATCAGGTTTAATTTTATTTTCTTATATCGCAAGAGATGTAGAGATCAGGTTTAATTTTATTTTCTTATATCGCAAGAGATGTAGAGATCAGGTTTAATTTTATTTTCTTATATCGCAAGAGATGTAGAGATCAGGTTTAATTTTATTTTCTTATATCGCAAGAGATGTAGAGATCAGGTTTAATTTTATTTTCTTATATCGCAAGAGATGTAGAGATCAGGTTTAATTTTATTTTTAAGAGATGTAGAGATCAGGTTTAATTTTATTTTCTTATATCGCTAGAGATGTAGAGATCAGGTTTAATTTTATTTTCTTATATCGCAAGAGATGTAGAGATCAGGTTTAATTTTATTTTCTTATATCGCAAGAGATGTAGAGATCAGGTTTAATTTTATTTTTAAGAGATGTAGAGATCAGGTTTAATTTTATTTTCTTATATCGCAAGAGATGTGGAGATCAGGTTTAATTTAAGTAAGAGAGATCTAAGCAGATTTATTTCACAAGACTACAACGTACTTTGGAATCTAAATTACTTAAAATAAATTTAAAAAGTAATTATTAGAAAATAGGTTTAAAAAAATAGTAAATTTAAGAAAATATCAAAGTTTGTATAAATTGGTTAATATGAAATAAGAAAATATGTATTATATATATATATATATATATATATATATATATATATATATATATATATATATATATATATGAGTAAAACCTGAATAAAAGTGTTATAATAATGTGATTAAATTAAATAAAAATAGTGAACAAGGAATAAATATATACATCATTTGAAACTAATATTTAATGAATAAAGAACTAAGACTTTAGGCTATATCTTTTATTTAACTTCAGATACATAATTGGATTATTAACAACGTGTTTAGGTTTATATATAGGTTACAATGTTGATTTTTACAGGTTGTTTTAAGAAATGACAGAAATAATTTTCAAATTATTATTAGAAACTTAAAAAAATAACTAGATAAATTTTAAAAAGATAAAAGTAAAAATATTGTTTTGATATGCGATAATATGAGGTGGAGGGTGGAAAAGTAGATTAATGAGGGCTTGCTAATGAGAGGGCGTCCAGGACTACACAAGTAGGGGTTGCTCAGTTGGAAGACATCAAGGCAATTCGGGAAATGCATAGCCAGTGAGGAAATATTAAAGCAACATTGAAGGGTTTGACCAGTGAGAACACATCGGGACTACAAAGGAAAGGGCTTGCTAATGAGAGGGCGTCCAGGACTACACACGTAGGGGTTGCTCAGTTGGAAGACATCAAGGCAATTCGGGAAATGCATAGCCAGTGAGGAAATATTAAAGCAACATTGAAGGGTTTGACCAGTGAGAACACATCGGGACTACAAAGGAAAGGGCTTGCTAATGAGAGGGCGTCCAGGACTACACACGTAGGGGTTGCTCAGTTGGAAGACATCAAGGCAATTCGGGAAATGCATAGCCAGTGAGGAAATATTAAAGCAACATTGAAGGGTTTGACCAGTGAGAACACATCGGGACTACAAAGGAAAGGGCTTGCTAATGAGAGGGCGTCCAGGACTACACACGTAGGGGTTGCTCAGTTGGAAGACATCAAGGCAATTCGGGAAATGCATAGCCAGTGAGGAAATATTAAAGCAACATTGAAGGGTTTGACCAGTGAGAACACATCGGGACTACAAAGGAAAGGACTTGCTAATGAGAGGGCGTCCAGGACTACACACGTAGGGGTTTATTGTTTTGATATGCGATAATATGAGGTGGAGGGTGGAAAAGTAGATTAATGAGTGCCTAAAAGTATATTATACATTTTCCAATTATATTTTCCACCAGTAACACCAAACGTAATGACTCAAAATGACTCAACATTTTGTTAGCGTATATTTTTAAAAGGAAATCGAACAGAACAGAAACTGTGCCAGTACTTTCTACTAATGAAATCTACGTAACAAGAGTAAAAGCATGAAGTGATACAAAGTTTAAAGAGAAAATTTCATCAGAAGTTCGAAAGAAAGCTTAACACAAGACCTTCGCCTCCTTCCGCATTTTATTTACTTAATTTATTTATATTTCTTCTAGGAGTTTTTTATTCGTCCTGTAAAATCTTTAAAAGAAAATTATGACAAAGGAATTCTAGTAATGTATTATATTATTAAAAAATGCCTTGCCTGTATTTTTAATATCACAAGAATCTGTCAATGGGCAAAGAGTAAGAGTTATGTAACTATTAAATATATATATATATATAATTAATAAATTAAAAATATTGCAAAAACAAGAATACTTTTAATGAATTACTTTTAAAGCTTTTCGCTGATAAAATAGTACCAGCACCTTCAGGAAAATAATTATCTAATAAAATATTTTTACAAAATTAAATCATATGTGCTACACAGTTAATATATATATATATATATATATATATATATATATATATATATATATATATATATATATATATATATATATATATATAGGCAATATTCAAATAAACTCTAGTGGATAATCACAATGCCAGCGATACAATTCCCTTTTCTGTTTAGTCTGTTTTACTCTAAGAGAAATAGAGATGAACTATATTAGAGTTTAGTCTAGAGTTAACACTAAATAGCTACATCGAGAATTAATCGGAATAATGATAACCTAATCCATCTAATGCCTTAGTTTATGGTAGTCAAATGTGTAATTAATTAAGAAGAGCTCTCCTGCAATAGTCTATCGCTGAAACCTTTCCTCTGATAGAGAGGAATAGTTGCAAATAAAACTATCTGGTCCACTAAAGAGCAACGGTCTTGGGTTTATTGCTAAAGTATCGATCGGTTTTTTAATCATTAAGGGAGCTGAGTAAAGCTTTAGTATAAGGAAATATAGTGCGCGCATGTGCGTGTGTGTGTGTGTGTGTGTGAGAGAGAGAGAGACAGATAGAGAGAAAAGAATCAGAAAGGGAGGCCAAAGAACAAGCTTTAGTTAGTCAAAGGTTCCACGATTACGCTGTCGTTGAATTGCCTATATAACGCCGTTTTGTCTGTGTTACTATTATTATCATCACTACGTTCACTGTATAAATAGTATTTTATAATGCAACAACAGAGCTGTGTTGACAATGTCCTCAGTCCGCCTCTAGGAACGGCAATGTGTCTTACATGTGCATGATATGTGGGAGAGTAATTAGTGGTTAAAAGTTGTGTTGACAATGTCCTTAGTCCGCCTCTAGGAACGGCAATGTGTCTTACATGTGCGTGATATGTGGGAGAGTAATTAGTGGTTAAAAGTTGTGTTGACAATGTCCTTAGTCCGCCTCTAGGAACGGCAATGTGTCTTACATGTGCATGATATGTGGGAGAGTAATTAGTGGTTAAACGTTGTGTTGACAATGTCCTCAGTCCGCCTCTAGGTACGGCAATGTGTCTTACATGTGCATGATATGTGGGAGAGTAATTAGTGGTTAAAAGTTGTGTTGACAATGTCCTCAGTCCGCCTCTAGGTA
>JBAIZL010000001.1:229602055-229724555 GCA_036971475.1 Prosapia bicincta | reverse complement strand
ATTTAGAGAAAAATAAATAATACAACTGACCAATTATGATCGAGTTAGGTTAGGCTATATAGTTAAGCTACAATTAATCTCACAAGATAAAATACAAAAATATAACCAAGAATACAGAAGTCATAACAATTGCGCCTTTAGCAGCATTTTTTCTTGAATTGCAGTCCTTTAGTTTTGGGACAGGAAAGATTTTTGTTAAAAATGTTGATGGTCTCTTCTCTTAATCAGGTTTAATGCTGTCTTTGCATCAGGACGGTGTAGGTTGGACGATTATCTAAAACGGTGCAGACATACCGTAGTCTCTGGGTAGGATTGGGCAGGCGTAGTATAGGAGAGCATTTCGGTTTAGCGGAAAGATCTCCGTTGCCCTGAAACCTTTATTTCAAACAACCCTGAAAACCACCTGTGCTATTTCTTACAGAGACACCTTTTCCCCACGCTTAAAAGAATCTATAAAATACGCACGAGAAACAATAGATTTGAAACATTAAGAAACTTATTTTATAGATCAACTAAAATCATTATTCACTACGTGTGACAAGTATCCCATAATAGAAAAGTGCGGCATGCATATTGAAATTATCTGCGTCGACTCTCCCGTTCTGTACGCAGCTAACAGGTCCTTGGCTTTGACTGTCAAGATGACGGAACTAGTCCAAAAACATTCTGAACAAAACTTATTGTGGCTGCAAAGGTCAAACAATGATCTTAATCCAGCGATTTAACGATAGTTGCGAATGTAGTTTGAAGTGAAATAACTTTTAAGCCAAAACAACAGACTTGCCTCAGAAAAACACTAAAAAAAGGTGTAACATCAGAGCAACTGAAACAAAACTACTTCACTTATTCTTTAAATACTACTGTGCGTCTATAGTGAGCATCGCTACAAATTCTGTTGACATTTGTCAAAACTAGGGAGGGGGGTGCGCAGTCTATCCAGGATGCGTCAACTCTCCCGGGTTTACCCTACAGATTCGGAAATTAGTTCTTCCACCTCTTCTTCCGTCAAATCATCTTTCGCAGCTTTCAAAATATTGTCGACACTTCACTATTAATGTATTCAACTCAAGCGTCTGGATGGCACAGTTTCTTCCAACATACACACACCGATGATGGCTTCAGTTCGCTCACTGACTTTTTATTTTAGAAATTCAATTCACGATATATTTTTTTCAGCATAGGCTCACTGTTGAAGGCTCGTTACTTTCCATGGCATTTAATAATTGACGGAAAGTACGCGACGTAGGCTTTAAAAATGGCGATGACGCCCTGGTCTAGAGGTTGAGTCAAGGGTTTTTTTTTGTTTGGTTGCAGGAACAACCATCTACGTTAGAAAGTAACGAATTTAGATGTGCGCGTGCCCGGCACATTGTCTATTAAAACGATCCTTTGCGGCCTTAAACACCGGAGCAGAATTATCCTCCTTCCGTAGAAAGATCGTAAAGGCATTCCAAAACAGTCAGGTTTCATCAGCGTTAACTTGATCGACTGTGTAGCCTTTCTCCGAAATACGATTTTTATTAAATCCGTTTGTTTACTGGCGGAAAAAAACAAAATACGAAAAACTACTAATTCAGTAGTAAGTAAACAGTAATGGAGCTAAACTTATGTATGAAGTTAGATGCGGGTGCCGGATTGATTCATCGTTGTTTGTCAGGGACGATAAAGCCTCTTGAAAGATTGTTATAAATAAGAAATGCTTAGCTTTTTTGTAGTACTGTATAACGGGTGTTAGGAGAATAATCAGATTTGTTTCTGATAATCTACAGTACTGTGAAAAATAAACAAGACTAGAACACATTATTCTACAACCTGCACAGTAACTATACTGTCTTACTGGTCTTTGTTTTAAAATACAAAATTCATATTAGCGGGAAATCCTGTAACTTTGCAAATGCCGAACCCCCGTATAACATGGGTCTACTGTACTGCTGTCAGAAAGATATAGAATATATTATATAGATATATTTGTACACATAAGAGTTCAAGGAATCCATTTATAAACATGTCTATCACAGGCGGTAAACCGTTCCCCAGCAATTCAATTTAAATTAATAACTCTTAAAGGACTTACATTCCCCCTTTTTTGGTGGATAAACACTCTAACTGGTGTTAGAGTTTTAGGGTGGTGCCAGTTTTAGGGTTAAAAAAACATCGTTTAAAACCGATGTTAAAACAATATAAACATTTGTTTAAAGTTAGTTCCTACTTGAATCAACAACGAAAATTTTATTTTTAGTTTCTTTTTGTTTTATAATTGCAATTGCTATAAATATGTATATACATGTCAGGATGATAATATTAAGTGGCCAAATAATATGCGAATTTCCTTGCAATTTTCTTTTCTGTGTATGGTGTTGGACTATTATTTTTGTTTGTTACTGTTTATAAGCTTTCCCTTTTTCGTCGCTTGCATTGTGTTGTAGTTTCTATTAGTTTTCCTTTCGCATTACCGTTAATTAAGAGGTTTATTTTATTCTTTTCATTCGTTTCTAATCCTAGAGTATTATTTATATCGTGTGGTAGCCAAGGCAACAATTTAAGGTTGTCCTAGATTGGAGCAAAAGAAAAATATATATATGTCTTCGAGATGAACGATTCTACTCATGGGAAAGTTGGCGCAGTGCCAAAGCGTGCTAAACTTTGAACATGAAGATACTGAGTTCGAATCTCGCAGATCCTCAAAATGTTTATATTTTAATTAGTCAATAAATATTTGAAAAAAAAACGTATCAACGTAAATTCTTATCCACTGAAGGTAAAGAAAAATGTATTTGAACTTGACTGGATAAATAAATACATATTATATTACTGATTGAAAATATGTACAAAATATATATCAGAAGAATGTGAGCTAATAGATAGAATTTTAAAAATGGTTACTTTTTCCTGGTATTAACATGTTTGACTATACTTTGATTTAAAGTAGAATAGGAATGGGTCTGCGGCAGGGTAGGGATACGATGTCGTCAGTTCGAACGCTGTGACTTTCAACCCGCCATCGCCAGCAGCAGAATGTAGCAAGCTACAGCACTAGTAAATTACTCCACCACAGCTACGATGAAACTGAGCGACGAACGGAAGTTTACGGTCGAATTGGCAACAACGCTAGCAAGCTGTGAACTTCCTATTCGCCCAGATGTCGGTAGCCCCCACTCCTTCTGGCCAATTTCACCTACGTAGAATCCTATTCTGTTTTAAATCAAACTATTAAGTATACAAAAACAGTAGAAACTAATTTAAAATCGCCTTAATTGTAATTAAAACGCAAAATATGGAAACTTCGACTTACATTTTCATGTTTAAACCTGGTAAGGATTTTAATTTCCCGAAGCGTCCTCTGGCAATATGTTTGGTGTTCGAAGGGTGAAATCTTCTTTATTGCAACTTTCGTTTTCGTGACGTTATCATAAGCGGATCTGTAACAAAGGAAACTAACCATTAGCTGACAAATTCTGGCTGCAACTACAAGCAGTTTATCTACAACAGCTGATCTCTAAAGAACCAGGTAGCTGCCAACTGTAAAGCAAGGACTCTGCATGAGTTATAGGTAAGGATTTTATTTACCACAACTTTCGAGAAAGAAATATATTAAAATTGTGCAAATTTGAATAAATTGTTAACACAAACTAAACTAGAATTTTCTATATTTGCGTGCTAATTAGGTATTATATGTCAACTATTTAAAATTCTTTTGCTCAAATATCCCTCAACTAGTCAAGAAACTAGAGCTACAGTACAAAGAATCGATATACACGTTATATTTAACTATTGGAAGTATGTTGGTTTCGATTCAAACCACGATTAGGTCGTACTAAGATCGAGTCTCAATCAACACGAATCGCTTAATGTAAATACAACCAGTTCCCGCACAAATCAAGGAAAGTTATATTCAACTGTTGGAAATATATTGGTTTCGATTCAAACCACGATTAGGTCGTACAAAGATTGGGTCTCAATCAACACGAATCGATTAATGTAAATACAGCCAATACCCGCACAAATCAAGGAAAGTTATATCCAACTGGTGGAAATATATTGGTTTCGATTCAAACCACGATTAGGTCGTACAAAGATTGGGTCTCAATCAACACGAATCGCTTAATGTAAATACAACCAGTTCCCGCACAAATCAAGGAAAGTTATATTCAACTGTTGGAAATATATTGGTTTCGATTCAAACCACGATTAGGTCGTACAAAGATTGGGTCTCAATCAACACGAATCGCTTAATGTAAATACAACCAGTTCCCGCACAAATCAAGGAAAGTTATATCCAACTGGTGGAAATATATTGGTTTCGATTCAAACCACAATTAGGTCGTACAAAGATTGGGTCTCAATCAACACGAATCGCTTAATGTAAATACAACCAGTTCCCGCACAAATCAAGGAAAGTTATATTCAACTGTTGGAAATATATTGGTTTCGATTCAAACCACGATTAGGTCGTACAAAGATTGGGTCTCAATCAACACGAATCGCTTAATGTAAATACAACCAGTTCCCGCACAAATCAAGGAAAGTTATATTCAACTGTTGGAAATATATTGGTTTCGATTCAAACCACAATTAGGTCGTACAAAGATTGGGTCTCAATCAACACGAATCGCTTAATGTAAATACAACCAGTTCCCGCACAAATCAAGGAAAGTTATATTCAACTGTTGGAAATATATTGGTTTCGATTCAAACCACGATTAGGTCGTACAAAGATTGGGTCTCAATCAACACGAATCGCTTAATGTAAATACAACCAGTTCCCGCACAAATCAAGGAAAGTTATATCCAACTGGTGGAAATATATTGGTTTCGATTCAAACCACAATTAGGTCGTACAAAGATTGGGTCTCAATCAACACGAATCGCTTAATGTAAATACAACCAGTTCCCGCACAAATCAAGGAAAGTTATATCCAACTGTTGGAAATATATTGGTTTCGATTCAAACCACGATTAGGTCGTACAAAGATCGGGTCTCAACCAATATGAATCGATTAATGTAAATACAACTAGTTCCCGCACAAATCAAGGAAAGTTATATCCAACTGGTGGAAATATATTGGTTTCGATTCAAACCACAATTAGGTCGTACAAAGATTGGGTCTCAATCAACACGAATCGCTTAATGTAAATACAACCAGTTCCCGCACAAATCAAGGAAAGTTATATTCAACTGTTGGAAATATATTGGTTTCGATTCAAACCACAATTAGGTCGTACAAAGATTGGGTCTCAATCAACACGAATCGCTTAATGTAAATACAGCCAATACCCGCACAAATCAAGGAAAGTTATATCCAACTGGTGGAAATATATTGGTTTCGATTCAAACCACGATTAGGTCGTACAAAGATCGGGTATGAATCAACACGAATCGATTAATGTAAATACAACCAGTACCCGCACAAATCAAGGAAAGTTATATTTAACTATTGGAAGTATGTTGGTTTCGATTCAAACCACGATTAGGTCGTACAAAATAGGATCTCAATCAACACGAATCGCTTAATGTAAATACAACCAGTTCTCGCACAAATCAAGGGACATAGCTGGTACGATCAAAACACATTCATATCATCAGAGATTCTGTTTGACAAGATTGTTGATTTTAGACAGCAGTTTGTAGCAAGTATAAGTAGATTTCCCATTCACACTATTGTGAGTTGCTTACATGCAATGAGCTACGTAAAACTTACAAGGGGTTGACTTGCGAGTCAGGTACAACTATTTACACAGGCAACGTGCCAATATCAGGTCATTGACACTTCGTAATTAATTTGAAGTTTTATTTATAGTACTCAGTTTATACAGATTTACTTAGGATATTCTACAAATCAATTAATTATAAACCTTTATACTTACATTATTTGTTAACAATTTTACTTTCCTCAGATATTACTCACAAGAATGTCTACATTCCCTTGAAACCAACAACTTTGCACAGAACTATACAAAAACTGATATACTGCAATGCGCAGAAACTTACGATCAATAAAAATTATTTTATAATTAAATATATTTCTCAAATAATAATTTAGACGTTTTCAATTCAATATCATTCTAACTTAATATTATACAATAAATAAAGTAAAATAAGTTGCGTGTTATAACCTTCCCCTAACTTGTCCACTCTCCACCTACCTTCTACCTCCATTTCCTTACTTTTCCCTTTATATTCTACCTTCCTTCTTTACCGGATTTCTACGAGGAATAAGAACCACGATAGGGAACACCTTATAAAAGGTACGCGGCCTTATATTATAATGTGTAATATGTATGCATACATATTTTTATATGTAAACTCCGTTGATTTTAATTAATCACCCATTGAAGAAAATATCATTCTATTTATATTTCATCACTTTAAATTTTCAATCTTTTTAAAATTAGAAAATATTTAGTGCCTTAACATAACTTATTTGAAACAAACTGTAACTAGTTTTCTAGCCACGAAAACATGTACGCAACGTCTTGACATCTATCGATACACGTCCCCAAACACCTTCAGGTCAGATCGCTGAATATAAAGCACCCAACTTGGGTAAACGGATATCACGAAGATGTCACTAGTCACAGCACAAAAGCAAACAATATCTAAATTAAAGGTAAACATCGCGGACGGATCACTTGCCACGCGAGTTGGATAAAATGTAAGATACTTTCCGCGATAAATAAACACCTCGTCAACATATTAATATTAAACCACAACAATGACAGAGTATTCTAGTCCTCTTTGTATCCTGAGACGCGCCACTTCTCGCCAACCCCTTTGCTTACAGAAGTTTTAATTCGACACTATTCACCTAAGGCTACTCACATTTATCAATAGACTGGTGCAACTACTAGAATACGGTGATGATGTAGATATAGCTAGATCATGTAGTCTTTCAGGGCTCTACATAAGGCATTTGGATATCTCATGCGAGCGGTGAAGGAGATAGGACACGTATTTGAAGTAGTGAATCAATTCACTTATCTGGGATCCATTATCAGCTCCAATAATAAGGTCTCCATTGAGGCGAGTAAAAGAATAGCCGATGCCTATAAAGCCTACTTTGGATTACACACACCTAAGCAGGTAGTATTTAAGTAGGAAAAAAATGATTCTGTATAAGACGTTGATCCGTCCCATAACAACATGTACTGCTGAAGCTTAAGCATTAACGAGTAAAACAACCTGTCTAACTTCGAAAGGACGAACCTCAGGAGGATCCTTGGCTATGTGAATGTTGGGAGAAATTGTGAACCTTACGAGCTGTTTGGGGAACCATTGGGAAAGTAATAAGAATTGGAAGACTACGATGGGCAGGGCATGTGGCCCCGGATTGAGGAGAGTGAAGTACCCAGCAACCTATTAGTCGCTCAGGATGCCAGAGCCCTGCTGAATATGACTAACTGGAAAGCAGTAACACAGGATCGAGCTACTTGGCGAAGGCTATTTGAGGAGGGCAAGGTCTGTAGCGCCATGGAAGAAGAAGATTCCCTTACACCTACTGCGTTGGGAGAGGACAACTACATCTAGCAGCAGACTGTCTTGTTAGGATCGGTTAAAGAAACAACAATACGTTCAATGGTTTAGGAAGAGGGATATATATTCCGAAACTGTGTTGTGAAATTGAATATATTATTAAAACGCGAGTACTTAGATATACTATAGTATATATATAATTAATAAATTAAAAATATTTCAAAAACACGAATACTTTTAATGAATATATTTATTCAAAGCTTTTCGCCGATTAAATAGTATCAGCATCTTCAGGAAAATAATTATCTAATAAAACATTTTTACAAAATTCTAATAAATTTTTACAAATTTATTTTATAAATATATTCATTAAAAGTATTCTTGTTTTTGAAATATTTTTAAATTATTAACTATATTACAAGAAAACATATCACCATATTTAATATATATATATATATATATATATATATATATATATATATATATATATATATATATTAAATATGGTGATATGTTTTCTTGTAATATAGTTAATATATTACAAGAAAACATATCACCATATTTAATATAATATATATATATATATATATATATATATATATATATATATATATATATATGTAGTAGTGTTCATAACACGAACTTCCCTGACAAACGTTATTTGTTCTTCAAGTAGTTTCACTCGTATCACTTATCTAATCTGTTAGGTAAATATTTTTAAATATGGAATCTGTATGTTCAATCCATGACTACGAGAAGTAAGAAAATATAGTTGGCATAAAAGCAGGACTGAGAGAGAAACATGATGCTCCCCTGATACTAAGAATGAGACTAAGAGTGGACATATTTTCTTATCGGCGCTATAAGATGATATCTAACTGTTACAAACTCCGTGACTCTGAAAAGTAAGAAAATACAGTTGGCATAAAAGCAGGACTGAGAAAGAAACATGATGCTCCCCTGATACTAAGAATGAGACTAAGAGTGGACATATTTTCTTATCGGCGCTATAAGATGATATCTAACTGTTACAAACTCCGTGACTCTGAAAAGTAAGAAAATACAGTTGGCATAAAAGCAGGACTGAGAGGGAAACATGATGCTCCCCTGATACAAGGAATGAGACTAAGAGTGGACATATTTTCTTATCGGCGCCATAAGAAGATATCTAACTGTTACAAACTCCGTGACTCCGAGAAGTAAGAAAATACAGTTGGCGTAAAAGCAGGACTGAGAAAGAAACATGATGCTCCCCTGATACTAAGAATGAGACTAGGAATGGACATATATTCTTGTCGGCGTTATAAGATGATATCTAACTGTTACAAACTCCGTGACTCTGAGAAGTAAGAAAATACAGTTGGCATAAAAGCAGGACTGAGAAAGAAACATTATGCTCCCCTGATACTAAGAATGAGACTGAGAATGGACATATATTCTTGTCGGCGTTATAAGATGATATCTAACTGTTACAAACTCCGTGACTCCGAGAAGTAAGAAAATAGTTGGCATAAAAGCAGGACTGAGAAAGAAACATTATGCTCCCCTGATACAAGGAATGAGACTGAGAATGGACATATTTTCTTATCGGCGCTATAAGATGATATCTAACTGTTACAAACTCCGTGACTCCGAGAAGTAAGAAAATAGTTGGCATAAAAGCAGGACTGAGAAAGAAACATTATGCTCCCCTGATACAAGGAATGAGACTATTGTCCGATTCAAAATTATGGACCCCTGAATTAAAGTGTCATGGAATGTAAACAAAAAAAGATATCAAGATCATAGTTACATTGAAATTTTTGTAGTTTAATTGGGCGTTTAGGCATGTAAAAAATATTTTTTTCTAACTATAACTTCCTATTTATTTTTTAGTTGGAATAAAAAAAGTACCGGTTTTGTGCGCTTTTCAACCAAGCCGTAACTTTAAAAAATCATAAGTCAACAATTTGAACTCCGATCGAAACCAAATTTTAACACAATATAGCTACAAGGGTTCTTTAATTTTTCATATAATTTTATGTTGTTAGAAAATAAAGTTGTTATCAAATTTCCAAGATAACATTTTCTCTTGACAGAACAGACGGAAAAATTTGACTTTTCTTGCGTTATGTAGATTTTACAGTAACTAACTTGGATGTGTTATGTGGTAAACTACAACGAAACAGGTTTAATTTATACGACGATTTATTTGAAGAGGAATCTTGATTTACCGAGGACGGCTCCTTCTTGCTCGGCAGCTAGAGGTGCGGTGTTGCCACGATGAGTTGATTTTGACATCTCTGGAAAATTGGATATGTTTTCAACAAGTTTTTGTCGAAGGCATTCTATTGTTGGAAATATTTTTTTCAGGTAAAAGTCGTGAATACTTGGCCTTATTATTCCCTATGTGAAGTCATCCAGCTTAATTGAAGGTCATCCCGGTCCAGATGTATACATACGTAGTGAGCCGGGTGAAACACAATCTGCGTTTTCTTAATCCTCTTCACCGTTGACTTTGATATTCCCAAACACGTTGACACCTTTTCAAACACTGAGTAACGTTTATCCCCTACCTGTTCCCCTTCCAACCCAAAAAAACCAATTGCACTTAAGATCATCGCAGTCTCGCCTTCAGATATAAAGTTAACGCTCGCACATACAACACTAACGACAGAATGAGCGATATTGAACCAGTTCCCTTTTATCTATTGCCGTTGGCCTGTTCTCAGAATAAAGGAGTTTACCTATCATGGTGACAATGACCAGTGAGTAATATATCCAAGGGTTGCAATGCGTCACACTGTGGAAATATTTCAACCCTAGTTGGAATTCCTGGGCGATTGGCCGCGTCATATTTCCAAAATATTTTCAACAATAGAATGCCTTCGACAAAAACTTGTTGAAAACATATCCAATTTTTCAGAGATGTCAAAATCAACTCATCGTGGCAACACCGCACCTCTAGCTGCCGAGCAAGAAGAGCCGTCCTCGGTAAATGAAGATTCCTCTTCAAATAAATCGTCGTATAAATTAAACCTGTTTCGTTGTAGTTTACCACATAACACATCCAAGTTAGTTACTGTAAAATCTACATAACGCAAGAAAAGTCAAAATTTTCCGTCTGTTCTGTCAAGAGAAAATGTTATCTTGGAAATTTGATAACAACTTTTTTTTCTAACAACATAAAATTATATGAAAAATTAAAGAACCCTTGTAGCTATATTGTGTTAAAATTTGGTTTCAATCGGAGTTCAAATTGTTGACTTATGATTTTTTAAAGTTATGGCTTGGTTGAGAAGCACACAAAAACCGGTACTTTTTTTATTCCAACTAAAAAATAAATAGGAAGTTATAGTTAGAAAAAAATATTTTTTACATGCCTAAACTCCCAATTAAATTACAAAAATTCCAATGTAACTCTCATATTGATATCTTTTTTTGTTTACATTCCATGACACTTTAAACTCAGGGGTCCATAATTTTGAATCGGACAATAAGAGTGGACATATTTTCTTATCGGCGCCATAAGAAGATATCTAACTGTTACAAACTCTGTGACTCCGAGAAGTAAGAAAATACAGTGAGCGTAAAATCACGGATAAGGAAGAGATATTATGATCCTCTGAGACTAAGAGTAGACGGAATCTCTGAGTCGGCGGTTTGAGACTATGTCTAACCGTTACAAATCTGTGACTCAGGGAGATAGAAAAAGATTATGAGGATAAATGTAGTGTTATGGAAGAGATATGACACTTCTATTTGATATTAGCAGTAAGTTTCGTCACTCACCAAACGTAGACTTAACCTCGATATCGACTGTGTGAGGGATGGCTATCTGTTACAACTCCTATATTCAGAATCGATTTATACCTACCTATGCAGGTAACTATAGTAACTTGGAATAATTTAGTAAATAATAAACACTGATTCCACATTGGCAATTTGTGTCGGGACGAACGGAACTTTTCAAAAATTAAAATCCGCAGTCCTATCTGTGTTCCATTGTCATATTGCACACAAACCAATGAATAATAAGAGCTGAATTTACGCGATATTGCGTTCTAGCGATTCAATGCTTTCAAACCGCGTTGTGTTTTCATGTTATTGGCGTCCATAAACTAGCTTTTAAACCGTAACACAACTGTTTTCGCTAAAATATTTAGACCGGCTGTAGCGCTAGGTTTGTTCCCGAATTTCCAGCTGGGGCATTCTGGACGCTCTTTTATTACTCTTTCCTTTCGTTTCTAATTAAGATGAGACATATTTTACTGTTTCCCCGTTATTCTCTGCTCTGTTGTACTTTAGAAGAGACACAAATATGTTCCGAAGTTCTTTACTATATTTAATATACTTCTCAATAATTAAGGATAAAAGTCAAAATACGAGAACATGGTTTACTTAAAATACGAGTACATGGTTTACTTAAAATACGAGTACATGGTTTACTTAAAATACGAGAACATGGTTTACTTAAAATACGAGAACATGGTTTACTTAAAATACGAGAACATGGTTTACTTAAAATACGAGAACATGGTTTACTTAAAATACGGGAACATGGTTTACTTAAAATACGAGTACATGGTTTACTTAAAATACGAGTACATGGTTTACTTAAAATACGAGAACATGGTTTACTTAAAATACGAGTACATGGTTTACTTAAAATACGAGAACATGGTTTACTTAAAATACGCGAACATGGTTTACTTAAAATACGAGTACATGGTTTACTTAAAATACGAGAACATGGTTTACTTAAAATTCGAGAACATGGTTTACTTAAAATACGAGTACATGGTTTACTTAAAATACGAGAACATGGTTTACTTAAAATACGGGAACATGGTTTACTTAAAATACGAGAACATGGTTTACTTAAAATACGGGAACATGGTTTACTTAAAATACGAGTACATGGTTTACTTAAAATACGAGAACATGGTTTACTTAAAATACGAGTACATGGTTTAGTTAAAATAATAATCTATAATTATTTACTATCTTACAGAAAAAAAAGGATCAGAATTGTAGTCAACTGGTGGTATAGATAGCAATAATAGTTCTGTAAAAATAGTCTTAATCCAAAAACAAGTCTAAAACCACTTTGCCAATATACAGTAAAGTATGTCATGACAAGAGTTTTGATCTCATAAAACATAACAAATGTCAAGCTGGATTAGCTGGCTCGTCAACGGTGACGTCATTTGTTCAAAGCGTCATTATACCTGTCATTCTGGTACGGATCCTTACTTTCATGCTCGCCATCGCCATTTAACAAATTCAGAGTACGTTTTTGTGTAATATTAACGAATAAATCTTCTGAACTATAATTGTTTTAGCTGTACTCACTGACGATGGAGAATTTGCCGTTAAAACGTGTTTGAGAAATAATTACTGACTGTAAGTTAGTTGGTATTTGCTATTAATTATTACTGCGTTCACACGCAAAGCTCAAAACTTTCTGGTACTAGTTTAGATAGAATGTTCAGATGTCAACAAATATACATGGCAGTGCATGACCAAGGACAAGTTATACACACTGCATGATATCTTGCCAATCCTGTTGTCTGAATTTACAACAGAGGAAAATTAAAGAATAAAATATAGTACTAAACAAGGAATATGGTAAAAGAGGTATTAAATAACAAACAGTAGAAACAACTTTGTTCCTTCTAAGCTACAGATTTTAGCGTACATTCGGAAGGTAACGCGAAATTCTCTACCTACAGGAACCCTGCTTCCGAGATGTGTGTCGGGGCACAGAAGAAATAATGCTGTACATTGACTGCTGAGTTACTGCAGCCTACTACTGACCCGCTACTAACGTTACTGGCGCACCTATCACAGGTAAAGCTGTTAACGGTAGACGGCAAGTTATCTAATACGAAACCTCAACGTAGCCTACCATTACACATGCAACGGTATCGATGCCACACGTAAATCCATTGCACTAAAACTATTATGTGGCCACGTAGAAAGTCGTGAAGAGCGCAAGAAAATAATAAACTTTGCTCAACTTTATTTAACGTAACAAAATCCAGTAACATTGATGAGATTTGGAACTCCTCGTGTCAGCAACGCCGACGATGTTCGAAGAATTACGTTTATATTTTAAAGCAATATTAGAGTTTTGCGTTACTACGTTCCTTATGTTTACACGGAACTCCGGTCGTTCCGAAGGCGCGACGATTTCTCAGCCCCTTCGGTACAGAGAGAACATAGGTTGCTGGTGGTCTGACGGGACAAATACGTGTTTCCATCGTACGCCCGCACGTGAACAAATAGTTACACAAACTCAATTTACTATGACAGCTACGTGAGCGCTCAAACATAACACTAGCGGGGTTTAAAATAAAGACGTAAAATCCAGGCCGCGCCAGAAAAAATAGTCTACCGCTATTCCAAAACGCAACAATCAACCTGGAAAAATAAAGTATTTCAAATTTAATAGGAAGCAAATAAACTGGACAAAAATATTAAGTACAAGCGATCATTTTTCGTCAACGCCCGTCCACATCATCTATTGGATAATAGACAAAAATACATTGAAATCCTATGAAGGCATACTTAAAATCACAGTTTGATTCAAAATCTGTAATTAATAATTAGACAACATGTAAAAGCTGTACAAAATCTTTTTAAAATTGCCGTTCTCCGTATATGAGGCTTCGAAATCACTGCGATATTCTCGAGTTAAGGAAATGCTGGTTACCATTCAGTGCGATATTCACGAGTTAAGGAAATCGTGGATTTCATGACTACCACTCACTGCGATATTCTCGAGTTAAGGAAATGCTGGTTACCATTCAGTGTACTATTTTGGATTAATAAAATGCTGGTTGCCATTCACTGTACTATTTCGGATTAATAAAATGCTGGTTGCCATTCACCAACGGCAATATTATCGAGTTAAAGAAAAGGTCGCCTACCATTTATTAATGACAATATTCTCGAGTTGAGAAAATTTCAGCTACCATTAATTGCGATATTCTCTAATTAGAAAAATGTCGGTTACTACTGACTACGATATTCTCGACTTAAGGAAATGCCAACTATCCTTCACTACGATATTCTCTAATTAGGAACATGTCGGTTATCCTTTACTGGGATATTCTCGAGTTAAGGAAATGCCGGCTATCATTCACTGCGATATTCTCGAGTTAAGGAAATGCCGGCTATCATTCACTGCTATATTCTCGAGTTAAGGAAATGCCGGCTATCATTCACTGCGATATTCTTGAGTTAAGGAAATGCCGGCTATCATTCACTCCGATATTCTGGGGTTAAGGAAATGCCGGATATCATTCACTGCGATATTCTCGAGTTAAGGAAATGCCGGCTATCATTCACTGCGATATTCTCGAGTTAAGGAAATGCCGGCTATCATTCACTCCGATATTCTCGGGTTAAGGAAATGCCGGATATCATTCACTGCGATATTCTCGAGTTAAGGAAATGCCGGCTATCATTCACTGCAATATTCTCGAGTTAAGGAAATGCCGGCTATCATTCACTGCTATATTCTCGAGTTAAGGAAATGCCGGCTATCATTCACTGCGATATTCTTGAGTTAAGGAAATGCCGGCTATCATTCACTGCGATATTCTTGAGTTAAGGAAATGCCTACTATCATTCACTGCGATATTCTCGAGTTAAGATAATGCCGACGATAATAATAATATACGAAAGCTTCGTAGCAAAAGAAATCGTGCTTGTTATTTTTTTAAAAATGTAATAGGATAAAAAACGCACAACTACAAATTATATGAGCTCGAAATAAAATACAACCTTAGAAAGAGAATTGTTTTCCCAAGTGATACAATAAAACGAGCTATAAAAACCCGTTCGAATCTTTGTTTCCGTTTTCAGTCAAACGACCAGGAGGTTTTGTTTAATGAATTGAAACTGGAATAACGAAATAAACAACCCTTCTGAAGAATAACAGACAAGATTAAAAGCCATAAAACGAGTAAGCCATTAAACATATCCTAATCTTTACTAACAGTCGAACCCCCGAGGAGATCTGGTTCGGTGAGGACGTAATACAGAAGTTTTGTAAGGGCAATGTTAGACGAGCGCTAATGCCGTCGCGTCAGCGGCGAGTCCGCGTTAACTCGGCGTTGTACGTTGTCCACGCGACCGGCTACGCTAGCTCAGCGTTGCTAGCTTAGCTCAAACCAATTATACGTAGCGCTACCAACGCTGGCTCAGTTGGATCTTAACAGCGAGTTGTGAAATGTCATGTTTGATACTGAAAAGTTTATTTATGCTGTTTTTTAATTAGAAGTTAATTTTTTATTTAGTTGTTTATTCAATCCCTTCCATTAGTGCACACTCTCCATATATCTTGTTCAAAGCTTTAATCGTTAATAAAATACTTTTTATTCATCCAATCCAGTTCAAATACATTTTTTTTAAACTTGTGGATGTCACTTCATGTTATAACTATTTTTTTCAAATATCATTTCATTAATTATATTTAATTAATAATGAATTTACTTTAGTTTTATATGGGAGAAAAACTTTCTCCTATGTAGGCCTAATATAGTTACTTCAATCAATTTAGCTTAAATAAAGTAATAACATATGATTTCATAAATCATTTGATTTTATGTTATAGGTTACGTGGTAGGACTGGCGAGCACAGGAACAACTCGATAGGACATGGTATTCTCATATCATACCGGTAGTGACGGCAGGTCCGACATCTTGGTGAGGAATCTGGCCGGAAAAATAAGACATGGTTAGCGACTAATTTTAATACTATAATAAACGATACTTAACCAAGTGAATACGTATTTAATTATGGTTCAATCAGTGATTTCAAGATGATTACAACAAGCGATTTTAGTTTTAATAGCGCTTCATTCCAACAGCGTTTTAAACCTGTTACCATTGTCAGAAAGTAATAAAATTTGCTTGCATAGTAATATATAATACGGAGATTATGATGGGAAATTTTTAATTTTATAAAATAATTTTAATAAATAGAATTACAGTTTACACAAAAAACTCAGTCTATCAAGTTTTTTTTATTTATTAGTCAGGTAAATGATGTTAGCAAGAAAGTTGGAGGTAAGATTCCAAATTTTATGTCTTTAAAAAAAATATTTCGTTACGGCCACCGGTTGTGGCGTCGCTGTAATTGAGAGCAAACATTATTGTCTGAAAGTGTGACTTACTAGCGCAAACTAGTAACCATACTGAGTACTAGGGGGTTAATCATGTGAAGTTGTTATCTTAATCAATCTTCCTTACAAAATGTACATAATGAAGAACAAATGACAAAAATACTTTCCCTGTTTTGCCCCGATGTAAACATACGTTTACTTGTCTGACAACTGCTGTTGACAAATTGACCCGTTAAATGATAATTTCAACATTATACAAAGATGCTATTAAATACAATATAATTATATAACATTTTTAGAACTAGATTTATATTTTACAATAAATGTTAACTTTAATTACCACAAAACAATAATTACCATATTGACAGTAAAATATGACTGACATTCAAATTGAAGGTAGAGAGAAAACATCTTTCTAAACTAAACTACTTGTAACAGTTACTACATTGTAATCGTAAGATGATGTCTAATTTTTTTTTTAATGCAACTATGAACTAAAATCTTCACGTAACCTCACTTTAAAATACTTTATACATACTGATTATAAGGAAAATATTCAATTTGTCTGTTGACTAACCTGCAGGGAAATCCATATAATTGTATACACTTATAGGGCAATAGTCTGGTAATTTAATCGTTAGTATTATATTTGTATTATTGGTTTATTGTATAAAACTTATTATTAATCGGAATTTATTGGCAGGTACAATTATTATATACTGTGCAATACCGGTGCATGGAAAGTGAACCGCTTCATGTAAAATGGTAAAAGGCAGTTTGTCGTTATATTACTTTATTTACATAATTGTAATTATTTAATAAAAAATACCTGAACTAATTTTTTTTCCATAACGTAACGCGAAACATCTAGCGTCACGTATCACGACGGCTTTAGCGCTCGTACAACAAGGCTCTAAGGACTTGTTTTGTATGGTCACGTAGCGGGACACGATATTCACTAAAATAACAATGGTAATTTTTTTCCGTAACGTAACGCGAAATCTCTAGCGTCACGACGGCGTCTAGCAACACGACGGCTATAGCGCTCGTACAACATGGCTCTAAGGACTTGTTTTGTATGGTCACGTAGCGGGACTGGTTCTTATGCACAGAGTCAAACGAGTAAGAGGATAAGAGAACACGATATTCACTAAAATAACAATGGTAATTTTTTCCATAACGTAACGTGAAACCTCTAGCGTCACGACGGCTTTAGCGCTCGTATAACATGGTTCTAAGGACTTGTTTTGTATGGTCACGTAGCGGGACTGGTTCTTATAGTTTTTACGAACAGAGTCAAACGAGTAAGAGGATAAGAGAACACGATATTCACTAAAATAACAATGGTAATTTTTTCCATAACGTAACGTGAAACCTCTAGCGTCACGACGGCTTTAGCGCTCGTACAACATGGCTCTAAGGACTGGTTTTGTATGGTCACGTAGCGGGACTGGTTCTTATAGTTTTTACGAACAGAGTCAAACGAGTAAGAGGATAAGAAAACACGATATTCACTAAAATAGCAATGGTAATTTTTTCCATAACGTAACGCGAAACCTCTAACGTCACGACGGCTATAGCGCTCGTACAACATGACTCTAAGGACTTGTTTTGTATGGTCACGTAGCGGGGCTGGTTCTTATGCACAGAGTCAAACGAGTAAGAGGATAAGAGAACACGATATTCACTAAAATAACAATGGTAATTTTTTTCCATAACGTAACGCGAAACCTCAAGCGTCACGACGGCGTCTAGCAACACGACGGCTTTAGCGCTCGTACAACATGGCTCTAAGGACTGGTTTTGTATGGTCACGTAGCGGGACTGGTTCTTATGCACAGAGTCAAACGAGTAAGAGGATAAGAGAACACGATATTCACTAAAATAGCAATGGTAATTTTTTTCCGTAACGTAACGCGAAACCTCTAGCGTCACGACGGCGTCTAGCAACACGACGGCTTTAGCGCTCGTACAACATGGCTCTAAGGACTTGTTTTGTATGGTCACGTAGCGGGACTGGTTCTTATGCACAGAGTCAAACGAGTAAGAGGATAAGAGAACACGATATTCACTAAAATAGCAATGGTAATTTTTTTCCGTAACGTAACGCGAAACCTCTAGCGTCACGACGGCGTCTAGCAACACGACGGCTTTAGCGCTCGTACAACATGGCTCTAAGGACTTGTTTTGTATGGTCACGTAGCGGGACTGGTTCTTATAGTTTTCACGAACAGAGTCAAACGAGTAAGAGGATAAGAAAACACGATATTCACTAAAATAGCAATGGTAATTTTTTTCCGTAACGTAACGCGAAACCTCTAGCGTCACGACGGCGTCTAGCAACACGACGGCTTTAGCGCTCGTACAACATGGCTCTAAGGACTTGTTTTGTATGGTCACGTAGCGGGACTGGTTCTTATGCACAGAGTCAAACGAGTAAGAGGATAAGAGAACACGATATTCACTAAAATAGCAATGGTAATTTTTTTCCGTAACGTAACGCGAAACCTCTAGCGTCACGACGGCGTCTAGCAACACGACGGCTTTAGCGCTCGTACAACATGGCTCTAAGGACTTGTTTTGTATGGTCACGTAGCGGGACTGGTTCTTATGCACAGAGTCAAACGAGTAAGAGGATAAGAGAACACGATATTCACTAAAATAGCAATGGTAATTTTTTTCCGTAACGTAACGCGAAACCTCTAGCGTCACGACGGCGCCTAGCAACACGACGGCTTTAGCGCTCGTACAACATGGCTCTAAGGACTTGTTTTGTATGGTCACGTAGCGGGACTGGTTCTTATAGTTTTTACGAACAGAGTCAAACGAGTAAGAGGATAAGAAAACACGATATTCACTAAAATAGCAATGGTAATTTTTTTCCGTAACGTAACGCGAAACCTCTAGCGTCACGACGGCGTCTAGCAACACGACGGCTTTAGCGCTCGTACAACATGGCTCTAAGGACTTGTTTTGTATGGTCACGTAGCGGGACTGGTTCTTATGCACAGAGTCAAACGAGTAAGAGGATAAGAGAACACGATATTCACTAAAATAACAATGGTAATTTTTTCCATAACGTAACGTGAAACCTCTAGCGTCACGACGGCTTTAGCGCTCGTATAACATGGTTCTAAGGACTTGTTTTGTATGGTCACGTAGCGGGACTGGTTCTTATAGTTTTTACGAACAGAGTCAAACGAGTAAGAGGATAAGAGAACACGATATTCACTAAAATAACAATGGTAATTTTTTCCATAACGTAACGTGAAACCTCTAGCGTCACGACGGCTTTAGCGCTCGTACAACATGGCTCTAAGGACTGGTTTTGTATGGTCACGTAGCGGGACTGGTTCTTATAGTTTTTACGAACAGAGTCAAACGAGTAAGAGGATAAGAAAACACGATATTCACTAAAATAGCAATGGTAATTTTTTCCATAACGTAACGCGAAACCTCTAACGTCACGACGGCTATAGCGCTCGTACAACATGACTCTAAGGACTTGTTTTGTATGGTCACGTAGCGGGGCTGGTTCTTATGCACAGAGTCAAACGAGTAAGAGGATAAGAGAACACGATATTCACTAAAATAACAATGGTAATTTTTTTCCATAACGTAACGCGAAACCTCAAGCGTCACGACGGCGTCTAGCAACACGACGGCTTTAGCGCTCGTACAACATGGCTCTAAGGACTGGTTTTGTATGGTCACGTAGCGGGACTGGTTCTTATGCACAGAGTCAAACGAGTAAGAGGATAAGAGAACACGATATTCACTAAAATAGCAATGGTAATTTTTTTCCGTAACGTAACGCGAAACCTCTAGCGTCACGACGGCGTCTAGCAACACGACGGCTTTAGCGCTCGTACAACATGGCTCTAAGGACTTGTTTTGTATGGTCACGTAGCGGGACTGGTTCTTATGCACAGAGTCAAACGAGTAAGAGGATAAGAGAACACGATATTCACTAAAATAGCAATGGTAATTTTTTTCCGTAACGTAACGCGAAACCTCTAGCGTCACGACGGCGTCTAGCAACACGACGGCTTTAGCGCTCGTACAACATGGCTCTAAGGACTTGTTTTGTATGGTCACGTAGCGGGACTGGTTCTTATAGTTTTCACGAACAGAGTCAAACGAGTAAGAGGATAAGAAAACACGATATTCACTAAAATAGCAATGGTAATTTTTTTCCGTAACGTAACGCGAAACCTCTAGCGTCACGACGGCTTTAGCGCTCGTATAACATGGTTCTAAGGACTTGTTTTGTATGGTCACGTAGCGGGACTGGTTCTTATAGTTTTTACGAACAGAGTCAAACGAGTAAGAGGATAAGAGAACACGATATTCACTAAAATAACAATGGTAATTTTTTCCATAACGTAACGTGAAACCTCTAGCGTCACGACGGCTTTAGCGCTCGTACAACATGGCTCTAAGGACTGGTTTTGTATGGTCACGTAGCGGGACTGGTTCTTATAGTTTTTACGAACAGAGTCAAACGAGTAAGAGGATAAGAAAACACGATATTCACTAAAATAGCAATGGTAATTTTTTCCATAACGTAACGCGAAACCTCTAACGTCACGACGGCTATAGCGCTCGTACAACATGACTCTAAGGACTTGTTTTGTATGGTCACGTAGCGGGGCTGGTTCTTATGCACAGAGTCAAACGAGTAAGAGGATAAGAGAACACGATATTCACTAAAATAACAATGGTAATTTTTTTCCATAACGTAACGCGAAACCTCAAGCGTCACGACGGCGTCTAGCAACACGACGGCTTTAGCGCTCGTACAACATGGCTCTAAGGACTGGTTTTGTATGGTCACGTAGCGGGACTGGTTCTTATGCACAGAGTCAAACGAGTAAGAGGATAAGAGAACACGATATTCACTAAAATAGCAATGGTAATTTTTTTCCGTAACGTAACGCGAAACCTCTAGCGTCACGACGGCGTCTAGCAACACGACGGCTTTAGCGCTCGTACAACATGGCTCTAAGGACTTGTTTTGTATGGTCACGTAGCGGGACTGGTTCTTATGCACAGAGTCAAACGAGTAAGAGGATAAGAGAACACGATATTCACTAAAATAGCAATGGTAATTTTTTTCCGTAACGTAACGCGAAACCTCTAGCGTCACGACGGCGTCTAGCAACACGACGGCTTTAGCGCTCGTACAACATGGCTCTAAGGACTTGTTTTGTATGGTCACGTAGCGGGACTGGTTCTTATAGTTTTCACGAACAGAGTCAAACGAGTAAGAGGATAAGAAAACACGATATTCACTAAAATAGCAATGGTAATTTTTTTCCGTAACGTAACGCGAAACCTCTAGCGTCACGACGGCGTCTAGCAACACGACGGCTTTAGCGCTCGTACAACATGGCTCTAAGGACTTGTTTTGTATGGTCACGTAGCGGGACTGGTTCTTATGCACAGAGTCAAACGAGTAAGAGGATAAGAGAACACGATATTCACTAAAATAGCAATGGTAATTTTTTTCCGTAACGTAACGCGAAACCTCTAGCGTCACGACGGCGTCTAGCAACACGACGGCTTTAGCGCTCGTACAACATGGCTCTAAGGACTTGTTTTGTATGGTCACGTAGCGGGACTGGTTCTTATGCACAGAGTCAAACGAGTAAGAGGATAAGAGAACACGATATTCACTAAAATAGCAATGGTAATTTTTTTCCGTAACGTAACGCGAAACCTCTAGCGTCACGACGGCGCCTAGCAACACGACGGCTTTAGCGCTCGTACAACATGGCTCTAAGGACTTGTTTTGTATGGTCACGTAGCGGGACTGGTTCTTATAGTTTTTACGAACAGAGTCAAACGAGTAAGAGGATAAGAAAACACGATATTCACTAAAATAGCAATGGTAATTTTTTTCCGTAACGTAACGCGAAACCTCTAGCGTCACGACGGCGTCTAGCAACACGACGGCTTTAGCGCTCGTACAACATGGCTCTAAGGACTTGTTTTGTATGGTCACGTAGCGGGACTGGTTCTTATGCACAGAGTCAAACGAGTAAGAGGATAAGAGAACACGATATTCACTAAAATAGCAATGGTAATTTTATTCCGTAACGTAACGCGAAACCTCTAGCGTCACGACGGCGTCTAGCAACACGACGGCTTTAGCGCTCGTACAACATGGCTCTAAGGACTTGTTTTGTATGGTCACGTAGCGGGACTGGTTCTTATGCACAGAGTCAAACGAGTAAGAGGATAAGAGAACACGATATTCACTAAAATAGCAATGGTAATTTTTTTCCGTAACGTAACGCTAAACCTCTAGCGTCACGACGGCGTCTAGCAACACGACGGCTTTAGCGCTCGTACAACATGGCTCTAAGGACTTGTTTTGTATGGTCACGTAGCGGGACTGGTTCTTATAGTTTTTACGAACAGAGTCAAACGAGTAAGAGGATAAGAAAACACGATATTCACTAAAATAGCAATGGTAATTTTTTTCCGTAACGTAACGCGAAACCTCTAGCGTCACGGCGGCGTCTAGCAACACGACGGCTTTAGCGCTCGTACAACATGGCTCTAAGGACTTGTTTTGTATGGTCACGTAGCGGGACTGGTTCTTATGCACAGAGTCAAACGAGTAAGAGGATAAGAGAACACGATATTCACTAAAATAGCAATGGTAATTTTTTTCCGTAACGTAACGCGAAACCTCTAGCGTCACGACGGCGTCTAGCAACACGACGGCTTTAGCGCTCGTACAACATGGCTCTAAGGACTTGTTTTGTATGGTCACGTAGCGGGACTGGTTCTTATGCACAGAGTCAAACGAGTAAGAGGATAAGAGAACACGATATTCACTAAAATAGCAATGGTAATTTTTTTCCGTAACGTAACGCTAAACCTCTAGCGTCACGACGGCGTCTAGCAACACGACGGCTTTAGCGCTCGTACAACATGGCTCTAAGGACTTGTTTTGTATGGTCACGTAGCGGGACTGGTTCTTATAGTTTTTACGAACAGAGTCAAACGAGTAAGAGGATAAGAAAACACGATATTCACTAAAATAGCAATGGTAATTTTTTTCCGTAACGTAACGCGAAACCTCTAGCGTCACGACGGCGTCTAGCAACACGACGGCTTTAGCGCTCGTACAACATGGCTCTAAGGACTTGTTTTGTATGGTCACGTAGCGGGACTGGTTCTTATAGTTTTTACGAACAGAGTCAAACGAGTAAGAGGATAAGAAAACACGATATTCACTAAAATAGCAATGGTAATTTTTTTCCGTAACGTAACGCGAAACCTCTAGCGTCACGACGGCGTCTAGCAACACGACGGCTTTAGCGCTCGTACAACATGGCTCTAAGGACTTGTTTTGTATGGTCACGTAGCGGGACTGGTTCTTATGCACAGAGTCAAACGAGTAAGAGGATAAGAGAACACGATATTCACTAAAATAGCAATGGTAATTTTTTTCCGTAACGTAACGCGAAACCTCTAGCGTCACGACGGCGTCTAGCAACACGACGGCTTTAGCGCTCGTACAACATGGCTCTAAGGACTTGTTTTGTATGGTCACGTAGCGGGGCTGGTTCTTATGCACAGAGTCAAACGAGTAAGAGGATAAGAGAACACGATATTCACTAAAATAGCAATGGTAATTTTTTTCCATAACGTAACGCGAAACCTCTAGCGTCACGACGGCGTCTAGCAACACGACGGCTTTAGCGCTCGTACAACATGGCTCTAAGGACTGGTTTTGTATGGTCACGTAGCGGGACTGGTTCTTATAGTTTTTACGCACAGAGTCAAACGAGTAAGAGGATAAGAGAACACGATATTCACTAAAATAGGAATGACAATTTGTTTCTACTTCACCAAATGTCCTTCCTCTATTCGGAGAAGTTAAGAACGAACACTAACTGCAACAGACATAGTTCAGGGCAGGAGAAGGCAAATAGGGGTTTTACCCTGACCAAAATGCCACACAACGTCTACGAATGCGAATTCCCTTTTGAACTCTTCAACGCTAGCATTATAGATGATTTGTTCGTGTAACAAATCTACCTCATTTTATGGTAAATTTAAATGATCACCTACACTTGTCCAATGAATTATTAGAATAATTTCTTGCTCCTGTCTCCAGACTATTACATAGTTCTCCAAGTATTAAATTCGGGTTTTTTAAAGTAACATCTGATAACAAGACGCGGAAAAACAAAAGCTTAAGTAACTCTTTATCGATTTTAAATAATCAACTCAATACAACTTGAACTTTGACCTTTTATACAAAACAATACGGCCATTCTACAGTAAATAATTGATTGGAAATGAAGCAGATGGCACTTCATTACCATTATTAAAATAAAAATGGGGAAAGCAACTTAATTTGAATTTACTAACTGGATTAAAATGTTTCTTAACAAAATTATAGTGAGAGGGCGTTGTCGCAAAAAGTTAAACAAAGTTATTGTATAGTTCGAAGTTCAATTCGAAACGACAATAATTTTTAACAAAGGCGAGAAGTTATCGCTCTCTCCTTGCGAATGCCTGACACATTTATTTGTAATACAGTATTTGCTCCACGTCTATTGTCAAAGTTCTAGATAAATACATAATTTTTCATTTTGTTGGTCATTAAACTTACACTAAATCTTATAGCTGTGAGTGTGTCTCACATATATTTTAAATAATACACAAAAACCTCTAACCACAAAAACCTGATGCACATTTCGATTACCAAGTAACTATCCTCAGAGGGATGACCCACAATCCAGTAAATTATTCCAAATAATAAGTGATCAAATTGACACCGGAGCCAAACAATTACTCACATTCCTTTCCTTTTGTTAACCTTTCTGCGATAAAATCTATCGATGACACATTTCCACACTGCGGGCAAAGTATCATCGCATTTGTTACGACTACCTTGCTTCTCTATTTCGACAGCCTCACGAATAATTCCAAGTCCTGTAGTTTTCCACAAAGGGAAAGGAATGTGAGTAATTGTTTGGCTCCGGTGTGTGTGGATTGACGTCAATGGGCGTGGCTTCAT
This sequence comes from Prosapia bicincta, assembly GCA_036971475.1. Classification (NCBI taxonomy): domain Eukaryota; kingdom Metazoa; phylum Arthropoda; class Insecta; order Hemiptera; family Cercopidae; genus Prosapia; species Prosapia bicincta. The sequence goes on along the minus strand of JBAIZL010000001.1, from coordinate 229,698,922 downwards.
TCCTCTATATATAGGAGCAGAGTTATCTTCGCTCTTCAATCGCTCTTCGGCTGTTGTTGGGTTCACCTAGTCAATGCTAGATGACATTCCAGCGAAACGTCGGAACTGCGATTTTATACACTGCAGAATGAACGGATGTACTCCAGATAATTACACTTCATCGTATGTATATATATATATATATATATATATATATATATATATATATATATATATATATATATATATGTATATATATATATATATATATATATATATATATATATATATATAGTCTAACTTCTAATTATGGTTTGAGGAATTTCTATAGATTTAAATATGTATTTACTTCTAATACGAATATTTATAATGAATCACAGACCCTGGCAGTAACACTATCCTCACCTGATAACATACCAACTACTTTGGCAGTACCGGCCTTGAAGCGGATGCTGCCTAAGGGCTTCTGACATTTAGAGGGGCCCCTCGGTTTTCTTAATAATAGGATATTTATTAAAAAGATATTTGAATCAATCAGTTTACCTGTAAACTGTACTATGGAACGAATTAATCACTTTAATAACCTATGCACCTACCTATGGACCGGAATTAATCAGTTTAATTACCTGTAAACCGTACTATAGTCCCGAATTAATCAGTTTAAACCTATACACCTGGTTATGGTCCTGAATCAATCAGTTTAATTACCTGTACACCCTACTATGGTCTCGAAATAACCTATTTAATAATCTATATGCCGTACTATAGCCCCAATTAATCAGTTTAAACCTATACACCTGGTTATGGTCCTGAATCAATCAGTTTAATTACCTGTACACCCTACTATGGTCTCGAAATAACCTATTTAATAATCTATATGCCGTACTATAGCCCCAATTAATCAGTTTAAACCTATACACCTGGTTATGGTCCTGAATCAATCAGTTTAATTACCTGTACACCCTACTATGGTCTCGAAATAACCTATTTAATAATCTATATGCCGTACTATAGCCCCAATTAATCAGTTTAAACCTATACACCTGGCTATGGTCCCAAATCAATCAGTTTAATTACCTGTACACCCTACTATTGTCAGAACTAATCAGAACAATAATTTATGCACTGACCTATGGTACCAAATTAATCAGTTTAAACCTATACACCTGGCTATGGTCCCAAATTAATCAGTTTAAACCTATACACCTGGCTATGGTACCAAATTAATCAGTTTAAACCTATACACCTGGCTATGGTCCCAAATCAATCAGTTTAATTACCTGTACACCCTACTATGGTCTCGAAATAACCTATTTAATAATCTATATGCCGTACTATAGCCCCAATTAATCAGTTTAAACCTATACACCTGGCTATGGTCCCAAATCAATCAGTTTAATTACCTGTACACCCTACTATGGTCTCGAAATAACCAATTTAATAATCTATATGCCGTACTATAGCCCCAATTAATCAGTTTAAACCTATACACCTGGCTATGGTCCCAAATCAAATCAGTTTTAATTACCTGTACACCCTACTATGGTCTCGAAATAACCAATTTAATAATCTATATGCCGTACTATAGCCCCAATTAATCAGTTTAAACCTATACACCTGGCTATGGTCCCAAATCAATCAGTTTAATTACCTGTACACCCTACTATGGTCTCGAAATAACCAATTTAATAATCTATATGCCGTACTATAGCCCCAATTAATCAGTTTAAACCTATACACCTGGCTATGGCCCCAAATCAATCGGTTTAATTACCTGTACACCCTACTATGGTCTCGAAATAACCAATTTAATAATCTATATGCCGTACTATAGCCCCAATTAATCAGTTTAAACCTATACACCTGGCTATGGTCCCAAATCAATCAGTTTAATTACCTGTACACCCTACTATGGTCTCGAAATAACCAATTTAATAATCTATATGCTGTACTATAGCCCCAATTAATCAGTTTAAACCTATACACCTGGTTATGGTCCCAAATCAAATCAGTTTTAATTACCTGTACACCCTACTATGGTCTCGAAATAACCAATTTAATAATCTATATGCCGTACTATAGCCCCAATTAATCAGTTTAAACCTATACACCTGGCTATGGTCCCAAATCAATCAGTTTAATTACCTGTACACCCTACTATGGTCTCGAAATAACCTATTTAATAATCTATATGCCGTACTATAGCCCCAATTAATCAGTTTAAACCTATACACCTGGCTATGGTCCCAAATCAATCAGTTTAATTACCTGTACACCCTACTATGGTCTCGAAATAACCTATTTAATAATCTATATGCCGTACTATAGCCCCAATTAATCAGTTTAAACCTATACACCTGGCTATGGTCCCAAATCAAATCAGTTTTAATTACCTGTACACCCAACTATGGTCTCGAAATAACCAATTTAATAATCTATATGCCGTACTATAGCCCCAATTAATCAGTTTAAACCTATACACCTGGCTATGGTCCCAAATCAATCAGTTTAATTACCTGTACACCCTACTATGGTCTCGAAATAACCAATTTAATAATCTATATGCCGTACTATAGCCCCAATTAATCAGTTTAAACCTATACACCTGGCTATGGTCCCAAATCAATCAGTTTAATTACCTGTACACCCTACTATGGTCTCGAAATAACCAATTTAATAATCTATATGCCGTACTATAGCCCCAATTAATCAGTTTAAACCTATACACCTGGCTATGGTCCCAAATCAATCAGTTTAATTACCTGTACACCCTACTATGGTCTCGAAATAACCTATTTAATAATCTATATGCCGTACTATAGCCCCAATTAATCAGTTTAAACCTATACACCTGGCTATGGTCCCAAATCAATCAGTTTAATTACCTGTACACCCTACTATGGTGGGAACTAATCAGTTTAATAATTTATGCACCTACCTGTGGTACCAAATTTATCGATTTTATAACCTATATTCCGTAATAGGGTCGCGAATTAATCTCTTTATTAACATGTACACCGTACTATGGTCCCGAATTAATCAGTTATTGTAATAACCTAAACACTGTATTGTGGTCCCGAATTAATCAGTTCAACAACCTATATACCACACTGTTATCACGAAAAATTCTACTTTAATAACGTATATATCGCACTATAGTCATTATTAATCAGTTTAATAGCATGTAACAAAGGCTTATGGTTTCAAATTAATAGTTTCAATAACCTATATACCTTACAATGGTTCCTAATTAATCGGTTTATTATCCTATATATCGTACTATTGCCCCGTATTAATCGGTTTATTATCCTATATACCGTACTATTGCCCCGTATTAATCAGTTTAATAACCTTTACACCGTACAATGGCCCCGTATTAATCAGTTTAATAACCTTTACACCGTACAATGGCCCCGTATTAATCGGTTTATTATCCTATATATTGTACTATTGCCCCGTATTAATCAGTTCAATAACCTTTACACCGTACCATGGCCCCGTATTAATCAGTTTAATAACCTTTACACCGTACAATGGCCCCGTATTAATCAGTTTATTATCCTATATATCGTACTATTGCCCCGTATTAATCAGTTTAATAACCTTTACACCGTACAATGGCCCCGTATTAATCGGTTTAATAACCTTTACACCGTACAATGGCCCCGTATTAATCGGTTTATTATCCTATATATTGTACTATTGCCCCGTATTAATCAGTTTAATAACCTATATACCTTACAATGGCCCCGTATTAATCGGTTTATTATCCTATATATCGTACTATTGCCCCGTATTAATCGGTTTATTATCCTATATATCGTACTATTGCCCCGTATTAATCAGTTTAATAACCTATATACCTTACAATGGCCCCGTATTAATCGGTTTATTATCCTATATACCGTACTATTGCCCCGTATTAATCAGTTTAATAACCTATATACCTTACAATGGCCCCGTATTAATCGGTTTATTATCCTATATATCGTACTATTGCCCCGTATTAATCGGTTTATTATCCTATATATCGTACTATTGCCCCGTATTAATCAGTTTATTATCCTATATATCGTACTATTGCCCCGTATTAATCAGTTTAATAACCTTTACACCGTACAATGGCCCCGTATTAATCAGTTTAATAACCTTTACACCGTACAATGGCCCCGTATTAATCGGTTTATTATCCTATATATTGTACTATTGCCCCGTATTAATCAGTTCAATAACCTTTACACCGTACCATGGCCCCGTATTAATCAGTTTAATAACCTTTACACCGTACAATGGCCCCGTATTAATCGGTTTATTATCCTATATATCGTACTATTGCCCCATATTAATCAGTTTAATAACCTTTACACCGTACAATGGCCCCGTAGTAATCAGTTTAATAAACTATATATCGTACGGTGATCCTGAATTAATCAGTTCAACAACCTATATACCACACTGTTATCACGAAAAATTCTATTTTAATAACATATATATCGCACTATAGTCATTATTAATCAGTTTAATAGCATGTAACAAAGGCCTATGGTTTCAAATTAATAGTTTCAATAACCTATATACCTTACAATGATTCCTAATTACCCGGTTTATTATCCTATATATCGTACTATTGCCCCGTATTAATCGGTTTATTATCCTATATATCGTACTATTGCCCCGTATTAATCAGTTTAATAACCTTTACACCGTACAATGGCCCCGTATTAATCAGTTTAATAACCTTTACACCGTACAATGGCCCCGTATTAATCGGTTTATTATCCTATATATCGTACTATTGCCCCGTATTAATCAGTTTAATAACCTTTACACCGTACAATGGCCCCGTATTAATCAGTTTAATAACCTTTACACCGTACAATGGCCCCGTATTAATCGGTTTATTATCCTATATATTGTACTATTGCCCCGTATTAATCAGTTCAATAACCTTTACACCGTACCATGGCCCCGTATTAATCAGTTTAATAACCTTTACACCGTACAATGGCCCCGTATTAATCGGTTTATTATCCTATATATCGTACTATTGCCCCGTATTAATCAGTTTAATAACCTTTACACCGTACAATGGCCCCGTAGTAATCAGTTTAATAAACTATATATCGTACGGTGATCCTGAATTAATCAGTTCAACAACCTATATACCACACTGTTATCACGAAAAATTCTATTTTAATAACATATATATCGCACTATAGTCATTATTAATCAGTTTAATAGCATGTAACAAAGGCCTATGGTTTCAAATTAATAGTTTCAATAACCTATATACCTTACAATGGTTCCTAATTAATCGGTTTATTATCCTATATATCGTACTATTGCCCCGTATTAATCGGTTTATTATCCTATATATCGTACTATTGCCCCGTATTAATCAGTTTAATAACCTTTACACCGTACAATGGCCCCGTATTAATCAGTTTAATAACCTTTACACCGTACAATGGCCCCGTATTAATCGGTTTATTATCCTATATATCGTACTATTGCCCCGTATTAATCAGTTTAATAACCTTTACACCGTACAATGGCCCCGTATTAATCAGTTTAATAACCTTTACACCGTACAATGGCCCCGTATTAATCGGTTTATTATCCTATATATTGTACTATTGCCCCGTATTAATCAGTTCAATAACCTTTACACCGTACAATGGCCCCGTATTAATCGGTTTATTATCCTATATATCGTACTATTGCCCCGTATTAATCAGTTTAATAACCTTTACACCGTACAATGGCCCCGTAGTAATCAGTTTAATAAACTATATATCGTACGGTGATCCTGAATTAATCAGTTCAACAACCTATATACCACACTGTTATCACGAAAAATTCTATTTTAATAACATATATATCGCACTATAGTCATTATTAATCAGTTTAATAGCATGTAACAAAGGCCTATGGTTTCAAATTAATAGTTTCAATAACCTATATACCTTACTATGATTCCTAATTGATCGGTTTATTATCCTATATATCGTACTATTGCCCCGTATTAATCGGTTTATTATCCTATATACCGTACTATTGCCCCGTATTAATCAGTTTAATAACCTTTACACCGTACAATGGCCCCGTATTAATCGGTTTATTATCCTATATATCGTACTATTGCCCCGTATTAATCAGTTTAATAAACTATACACCGTACTGTGATTTTGAATTGATCAGTTTATAATCCTATTTATCGTACTATTGCCCCATATTAATTAATTTAATAAACTATACACCGTACTGTGATCCTGAATTAATCAGTTCAATAACCTTTACACCGTACTGGGGTTCCAAATTAATCGCTTTATTAACCTATATATCGTACTATGGCCCTGTATTAATCAGTTTAATAAATTATATACCGTACTGTGATCCTGAATTAATCAGTTTATTATCCTATATATCGTACTATTGCCCCGTATTAATCAGTTTAATAACCTATATACCTTACAATGGCCCCGTATTAATCGGTTTATTATCCTATATATCGTACTATTGCCCCGTATTAATCGGTTTATTATCCTATATATCGTACTATTGCCCCGTATTAATCAGTTTATTATCCTATATATCGTACTATTGCCCCGTATTAATCAGTTTAATAACCTTTACACCGTACAATGGCCCCGTATTAATCAGTTTAATAACCTTTACACCGTACAATGGCCCCGTATTAATCGGTTTATTATCCTATATATTGTACTATTGCCCCGTATTAATCAGTTCAATAACCTTTACACCGTACCATGGCCCCGTATTAATCAGTTTAATAACCTTTACACCGTACAATGGCCCCGTATTAATCGGTTTATTATCCTATATATCGTACTATTGCCCCGTATTAATCAGTTTAATAACCTTTACACCGTACAATGGCCCCGTAGTAATCAGTTTAATAAACTATATATCGTACGGTGATCCTGAATTAATCAGTTCAACAACCTATATACCACACTGTTATCACGAAAAATTCTATTTTAATAACATATATATCGCACTATAGTCATTATTAATCAGTTTAATAGCATGTAACAAAGGCCTATGGTTTCAAATTAATAGTTTCAATAACCTATATACCTTACAATGGTTCCTAATTAATCGGTTTATTATCCTATATATCGTACTATTGCCCCGTATTAATCGGTTTATTATCCTATATATCGTACTATTGCCCCGTATTAATCAGTTTAATAACCTTTACACCGTACAATGGCCCCGTATTAATCAGTTTAATAACCTTTACACCGTACAATGGCCCCGTATTAATCGGTTTATTATCCTATATATTGTACTATTGCCCCGTATTAATCAGTTCAATAACCTTTACACCGTACCATGGCCCCGTATTAATCAGTTTAATAACCTTTACACCGTACAATGGCCCCGTATTAATCGGTTTATTATCCTATATATCGTACTATTGCCCCGTATTAATCAGTTTAATAACCTTTACACCGTACAATGGCCCCGTAGTAATCAGTTTAATAAACTATATATCGTACGGTGATCCTGAATTAATCAGTTCAACAACCTATATACCACACTGTTATCACGAAAAATTCTATTTTAATAACATATATATCGCACTATAGTCATTATTAATCAGTTTAATAGCATGTAACAAAGGCCTATGGTTTCAAATTAATAGTTTCAATAACCTATATACCTTACTATGATTCCTAATTGATCGGTTTATTATCCTATATATCGTACTATTGCCCCGTATTAATCGGTTTATTATCCTATATACCGTACTATTGCCCCGTATTAATCAGTTTAATAACCTTTACACCGTACAATGGCCCCGTATTAATCGGTTTATTATCCTATATATCGTACTATTGCCCCGTATTAATCGGTTTAATAAACTATACACCGTACTGTGATCCTGAATTGATCAGTTTATAATCCTATTTATCGTACTATTGCCCCATATTAATTAATTTAATAAACTATACACCGTACTGTGATCCTGAATTAATCAGTTCAATAACCTTTACACCGTACTGGGGTTCCAAATTAATCGCTTTATTAACCTATATATCGTACTATGGCCCTGTATTAATCAGTTTAATAAATTATATACCGTACTGTGATCCTGAATTAATCAGTTTATAATCCTATTTATCGTACTATTGCCCCATATTATTCAATTTAATAAACTATACACCGTACTGTGATCCTGAATTAATCAGTTTAACAACCTTTACACCGTACTGGGGTTCCACATTAATCCGTTTATTAACCTATATATCGTACTATGGCCCCGAATTAATCAGTTTAATAAATTATATACAGTACTGTCATCGTTATTAATTAGTTTAATGGGTCTATATACCGTAAGATGATCCCGAATTACTCGGTTTAATAAAGTATACACTGTCCTATGGTCCCGAATTAACGAGTTTAATAACGTAGCCTATATGCTCACTGTAGTCCTACATTTATCGGTTTAATAGCCTATACACTGTCCTATGGTCCCGAATTAACGAGTTTAATAACGTAGCCTATATGCTCACTGTAGCCCTACATTTATCGGTTTAATAGCCTATACACTGTCCTATGGTCCCGAATTAACGAGTTTAATAACGTAGCCTATATGCTCACTGTAGTCCTACATTTATCGGTTTAATAGCCTATACACTGTCCTATGGTCCCGAATTAACGAGTTTAATAACGTAGCCTATATGCTCACTGTAGTCCTACATTTATCGGTTTAATAGCCTATACACTGTCCTATGGTCCCGAATTAACGAGTTTAATAACGTAGCCTATATGCTCACTGTAGTCCTACATTTATCGGTTTAATAGCCTATACACTGTCCTATGGTCCCGAATTAACGAGTTTAATAACGTAGCCCATATGCTCACTGTAGTCCTACATTTATCGGTTTAATAGCCTATACACTGTCCTATGGTCCCGAATTAACGAGTTTAATAACGTAGCCTATATGCTCACTGTAGTCCTACATTTATCGGTTTAATAGCCTATACACTGTCCTATGGTCCCGAATTAACGAGTTTAATAACGTAGCCTATATGCTCACTGTAGTCCTACATTTATCGGTTTAATAGCCTATACACTGTCCTATGGTCCCGAATTAACGAGTTTAATAACGTAGCCTATATGCTCACTGTAGTCCTACATTTATCGGTTTAATAGCCTATACACTGTCCTATGGTCCCGAATTAACGAGTTTAATAACGTAGCCTATATGCTCACTGTAGTCCTACATTTATCGGTTTAATAGCCTATACACTGTCCTATGGTCCCGAATTAACGAGTTTAATAACGTAGCCTATATGCTCACTGTAGTCCTACATTTATCGGTTTAATAGCCTATACACTGTCCTATGGTCCCGAATTAACGAGTTTAATAACGTAGTCTATATGCTCACTGTAGTCCTACATTTATCGGTTTAATAACCTATACACTGGCCTATGGTCCCGAATTAACGAGTTTAATAACGTAGCCTATATGCTCACTGTAGTCCTACATTTATCGGTTTAATAGCCTATACACTGTCCTATGGTCCCGAATTAACGAGTTTAATAACGTAGCCTATATGCTCACTGTAGTCCTACATTTATCGGTTTAATAGCCTATACACTGTCCTATGGTCCCGAATTAACGAGTTTAATAACGTAGCCTATATGCTCACTGTAGCCCTACATTTATCGGTTTAATAGCCTATACACTGTCCTATGGTCCCGAATTAACGAGTTTAATAACGTAGCCTATATGCTCACTGTAGTCCTACATTTATCGGTTTAATAGCCTATACACTGTCCTATGGTCCCGAATAACCGAGTTTAATAACGTAGCCTATATGCTCACTGTAGTCCTACATTTATCGGTTTAATAGCCTATACACTGCCCTATGGTCCCGAATTAACGAGTTTAATAACGTAGCCTATATGCTCACTGTAGTCCTACATTTATCGGTTTAATAACCTATACACTGTCCTATGGTCCCGAATTAACGAGTTTAATAACGTAGCCTATATGTTCACTGTAGTCCTACATTTATCGGTTTAATAGCCTATACACTGTCCTATGGTCCCGAATTAACGAGTTTAATAACGTAGCCTATATGCTCACTGTAGTCCTACATTTATCGGTTTAATAGCCTATACACTGTCCTATGGTCCCGAATTAACGAGTTTAATAACGTAGCCTATATGCTCACTGTAGTCCTACATTTATCGGTTTAATAGCCTATACACTGTCCTATGGTCCCGAATTAACGAGTTTAATAACGTAGCCTATATGCTCACTGTAGTCCTACATTTATCGGTTTAATAGCCTATACACTGTTCTATGGTCCCGAATTAACGAGTTTAATAACGTAGCCTATATGCTCACTGTAGTCCTACATTTATCGGTTTAATAGCCTATACACTGTCCTATGGTCCCGAATTAACGAGTTTAATAACGTAGCCTATATGCTCACTGTAGTCCTACATTTATCGGTTTAATAGCCTATACACTGTCCTATGGTCCCGAATTAACGAGTTTAATAACGTAGCCTATATGCTCACTGTAGTCCTACATTTATCGGTTTAATAGCCTATACACTGTCCTATGGTCCCGAATTAACGAGTTTAATAACGTAGCCTATATGCTCACTGTAGTCCTACATTTATCGGTTTAATAGCCTATACACTGTCCTATGGTCCCGAATTAACGAGTTTAATAACGTAGCCCATATGCTCACTGTAGTCCTACATTTATCGGTTTAATAGCCTATACACTGTCCTATGGTCCCGAATTAACGAGTTTAATAACGTAGCCTATATGCTCACTGTAGTCCTACATTTATCGGTTTAATAGCCTATACACTGTCCTATGGGGTCCCGAATTAACGAGTTTAATAACGTAGCCTATATGCTCACTGTAGTCCTACATTTATCGGTTTAATAGCCTATACACTGTCCTATGGTCCCGAATTAACGAGTTTCATAACGTAGCCTATATGCTCACTGTAGTCCTACATTTATCGGTTTAATAGCCTATACACTGTCCTATGGTCCCGAATTAACGAGTTTAATAACGTAGCCTATATGCTCACTGTAGTCCTACATTTATCGGTTTAATAACCTATACACTGGCCTATGGTCCCGAATTAACGAGTTTAATAACGTAGCCTATATGCTCACTGTAGTCCTACATTTATCGGTTTAATAGCCTATACACTGTCCTATGGTCCCGAATTAACGAGTTTAATAACGTAGCCTATATGCTCACTGTAGTCCTACATTTATCGGTTTAATAGCCTATACACTGTCCTATGGTCCCGAATTAACGAGTTTAATAACGTAGCCTATATGCTCACTGTAGCCCTACATTTATCGGTTTAATAGCCTATACACTGTCCTATGGTCCCGAATTAACGAGTTTAATAACGCAGCCTATATGCTCACTGTAGTCCTACATTTATCGGTTTAATAGCCTATACACTGTCCTATGGTCCCGAATTAACGAGTTTAATAACGTAGCCTATATGCTCACTGTAGTCCTACATTTATCGGTTTAATAGCCTATACACTGCCCTATGGTCCCGAATTAACGAGTTTAATAACGTAGCCTATATGCTCACTGTAGTCCTACATTTATCGGTTTAATAACCTATACACTGTCCTATGGTCCCGAATTAACGAGTTTAATAACGTAGCCTATATGCTCACTGTAGTCCTACATTTATCGGTTTAATAGCCTATACACTGTCCTATGGTCCCGAATTAACGAGTTTAATAACGTAGCCTATATGCTCACTGTAGTCCTACATTTATCGGTTTAATAGCCTATACACTGTCCTATGGTCCCGAATTAACGAGTTTAATAACGTAGCCTATATGCTCACTGTAGTCCTACATTTATCGGTTTAATAGCCTATACACTGTCCTATGGTCCCGAATTAACGAGTTTAATAACGTAGCCTATATGCTCACTGTAGTCCTACATTTATCGGTTTAATAGCCTATACACTGTTCTATGGTCCCGAATTAACGAGTTTAATAACGTAGCCTATATGCTCACTGTAGTCCTACATTTATCGGTTTAATAGCCTATACACTGTCCTATGGTCCCGAATTAACGAGTTTAATAACGTAGCCCATATGCTCACTGTAGTCCTACATTTATCGGTTTAATAGCCTATACACTGTCCTATGGTCCCGAATTAACGAGTTTAATAACGTAGCCTATATGCTCACTGTAGTCCTACATTTATCGGTTTAATAGCCTATACACTGTCCTATGGTCCCGAATTAACGAGTTTAATAACGTAGCCTATATGCTCACTGTAGTCCTACATTTATCGGTTTAATAGCCTATACACTGTCCTATGGTCCCGAATTAACGAGTTTAATAACGTAGCCTATATGCTCACTGTAGTCCTACATTTATCGGTTTAATAGCCTATACACTGTCCTATGGTCCCGAATTAACGAGTTTATTAACGTAGCCTATATGCTCACTGTAGTCCTACATTTATCGGTTTAATAGCCTATACACTGTCCTATGGTCCCGAATTAACGAGTTTAATAACGTAGCCTATATGCTCACTGTAGTCCTACATTTATCGGTTTAATAGCCTATACACTGTCCTATGGTCCCGAATTAACGAGTTTAATAACGTAGCCTATATGCTCACTGTAGTCCTACATTTATCGGTTTAATAGCCTATACACTGTCCCATGGTCCCGAATTAACGAGTTTAATAACGTAGCCTATATGCTCACTGTAGTCCTACATTTATCGGTTTAATAACCTATACACTGGCCTATGGTCCCGAATTAACGAGTTTAATAACGTAGCCTATATGCTCACTGTAGTCCTACATTTATCGGTTTAATAGCCTATACACTGTCCTATGGTCCCGAATTAACGAGTTTAATAACGTAGCCTATATGCTCACTGTAGTCCTACATTTATCGGTTTAATAGCCTATACACTGTCCTATGGTCCCGAATTAACGAGTTTAATAACGTAGCCTATATGCTCACTGTAGTCCTACATTTATCGGTTTAATAGCCTATACACTGTCCTATGGTCCCGAATTAACGAGTTTAATAACGTAGCCTATATGCTCACTGTAGTCCTACATTTATCGGTTTAATAACCTATACACTGGCCTATGGTTCCGAATTAACGAGTTTAATAACGTAGCCTATATGCTCACTGTAGTCCTACATTTATCGGTTTAATAGCCTATACACTGTCCTATGGTCCCGAATTAACGAGTTTAATAACGTAGCCTATATGCTCACTGTAGTCCTACATTTATCGGTTTAATAACCTATACACTGGCCTATGGTCCCGAATTAACGAGTTTAATAACGTAGCCTATATGCTCACTGTAGTCCTACATTTATCGGTTTAGTAGCCTATACACTGTCCTATGGTCCCGAATTAACGAGTTTAATAACGTAGCCCATATGCTCACTGTAGTCCTACATTTATCGGTTTAATAGCCTATACACTGTCCTATGGTCCCGAATTAACGAGTTTAATAACGTAGCCTATATGCTCACTGTAGTCCTACGTTTATCGGTTTAATAGCCTATACACTGTCCTATGGTCCCGAATTAACGAGTTTAATAACGTAGCCTATATGCTCACTGTAGTCCTACATTTATCGGTTTAATAGCCTATACACTGTCCTATGGTCCCGAATTAACGAGTTTAATAACGTAGCCTATATGCTCACTGTAGTCCTACATTTATCGGTTTAATAGCCTATACACTGTCCTATGGTCCCGAATTAACGAGTTTAATAACGTAGCCTATATGCTCACTGTAGTCCTACATTTATCGGTTTAATAGCCTATACACTGTCCTATGGTCCCGAATTAACGAGTTTAATAACGTAGCCTATATGCTCACTGTAGTCCTACATTTATCGGTTTAATAGCCTATACACTGTCCTATGGTCCCGAATTAACGAGTTTAATAACGTAGCCTATATGCTCACTGTAGTCCTACATTTATCGGTTTAATAGCCTATACACTGTCCTATGGTCCCGAATTAACGAGTTTAATAACGTAGTCTATATGCTCACTGTAGTCCTACATTTATCGGTTTAATAGCCTATACACTGTCCTATGGTCCCGAATTAACGAGTTTAATAACGTAGCCTATATGCTCACTGTAGTCCTACATTTATCGGTTTAATAGCCTATACACTGTCCTATGGTCCCGAATTAACGAGTTTAATAACGTAGTCTATATGCTCACTGTAGTCCTACATTTATCGGTTTAATAGCCTATACACTGTCCTATGGTCCCGAATTAACAAGTTTAATAACGTAGCCTATATGCTCACTGTAGTCCTACATTTATCGGTTTAATAGCCTATACACTGTCCTATGGTCCCGAATTAACGAGTTTAATAACGTAGCCTATATGCTCACTGTAGTCCTACATTTATCGGTTTAATAGCCAATGAACGTAAATATTTCAGCGCTCCTAAATGTTTATAATGCAATGACGTAAAATTTCCTTTGGTATTACTTACAAGGCGTGTTGAATGTAACTACTGAAGATCTAATCAAAGATTCACAAGTTTCTAAGGCTCGAGAGGACGCTAGATCACTGAATTCCCCAACGCAAACAGTCATGTCACTTAGTACAATGAAACCTCTATTCCAACAAGCTGGGATTTATACACGTGTAGCAAACTTACCCATCAAATCCCGTGACTCCGAGCTGTATAAAGGATACGTGGGTCCGTTTGGCACAAGATAAATACATAGGGAGCTCTACGAGGGGTACGTAGAACCGTTTGGCACAGGATAAATATATAGGGAGCTCTACAAGGGGGCGTATTTCGTTTGGGACATGATAAATACATAGGGAGCTCTACGAGGGGTACGTAGAACCGTTTGGCACAGGATAAATACATAAGGAGCTCTACTAGGAGTACGTGGATCCGTTTGGCACAGGATAAATACATAGGGAGGTCTACGGAGGGTGCGTGGATTCGTTTAGGACATGATAAATACATAGGGAGCTCTACGAGGAGTACGTGGATCTGTTTGGCACAGGATAAATACATAAGGAGCTCTAAGAGGAGATGTGGATCCATTTGGCACAGGATAAATCATTGGGAGCTTTGTGAAAGGTACGTGGATCCATTTGGCACAGGATATATACATAGGGAGATCTACGGAGGGTGCGTAGATTCGTTTGGGACATGATAAATACATAAGGAGCTCTACTAGGAATACGTGGATCCGTTTGGCACAGGATAAATACATAGGGAGGTCTACGGAGGGTGCGTGGATTCGTTTAGGACATGATAAATACATAGGGAGCTCTACGAGGAGTACGTGGATCTGTTTGGCACAGGATAAATACATAAGGAGCTCTAAGAGGAGATGTGGATCCATTTGGCACAGGATAAATCATTGGGAGCTTTGTGAAAGGTATGTGGATCCATTTGGCACAGGATAAATACATAAAGAGCTCTACAAAATTTACGTGGATCTATTTGGCACAGGATAAATACATAGCGAGCTCTGCGAAAGGTATGTGGATCTACTTGGTAAAGGATAAATCATTGGGAGCTTTGCGAAAGGTACGTGGATCCATTTGGATCAGGATAAATACATAGGGAGCGTTACGAAGGGCATGTTAATTCTTTTGGCACAGGATTAATTCAAAGGGAGCTCGCTAATGCATTTATTTATTTAATCTCTTGTATTTTAACAACCATTAAGTTGGTAACTTAATTTGCAAAATAACAGTGGACAGTACTTCAAATTTAAACCTGTTTGTCAACTTATCTCCGACGATGGACGGATCATCGTGAATACACTAAAATAGCTTTATACAGTGTACATTAATATATTCGTTCTTGTTTGGCCTGGACAGTTAAATAGTTGACAAAGTTACGTGAAATTGTTTCAACTACATTATCCCAGCACCTCTTAGCAATTTAATAACCAGTGCTTGAACTAAAGTTACGAATTTTGCCGCTGATAGAAATTATCAATCTATAAAATCGGCGATTTTCTTTACACTTACTACTAGACAGTACAGTATTATATTTCTCCGTCCAACCATTTCCACCTGGGGTCCTGCTAAACAAGCATATTGGGTGAAGCGAAATTCAACACGGATGACGTTTACGAATGCGTTGAGTATTCTACTCTGACTAGAGTTCACTGCACGAAATCAGACGGGTTGCTTGTTTAGCGCTGTTGCCATGTATGGAACACGCCTCGCGAGGAATTGTCGAAACCTGAGTACCAATTGGCAACCATGGACAAACAGTGTTGCCTAGTTCGAGCGTTGGACTGTCAGTCTATCGCCTGTCCGTGACTCGTCATTCAATGTGGCAACGCTGCATTTTTGTCCACCCAACAGATTTCATCCAGTGGACTTTAGTTTCGTTTCATACTCATAGCAGAGAGACGTAGAACTGAAGTTATTTCAGAAATATTACTAGGACGAAGTACAACAATATAAGTTTAGTAAGATCTTTTTGCCAATTGTTTCACGATTTAGATTCAAGAACTAAATCTGTTTCAGAGTTAGGGAGAGAGTTATCGTGTGACAGTAAACAGAGACACCAAGACGTCGGTTTCGATCACAGGAACAGCCATGCTATGTAACATGAGACATTACACCGACCACCTGTTGCCAGTGGACCCTTCCTATCCACTTGTCGAACCGATGAAATGGGAGAAGTGAACACCTATACCGCCAGCTCTTGGAACTGTTTACGCGCCGATAACTCTTGCTTTAGGTATTACTCGAAAAGTCTGTATTGTGACTCCATTAAAACAAGCAAAATAGTGCTTCTGATACATAAAATGGAAGTAAAACGAGTTATTTCTCACAGCTATCGCCGTGAAAAGGTTTAGAGTAGTGTTACCAACCTTGCAGTTACCAATACCTGCAGTGACATTCCTACTATCGTAACTTATTTATCAACAGTTTCCTTCCTTCTCTTTACAACACTGTTTACTAAGCTAATCGTAAACCTTATGCACCACAGTGATTTAACTTATTAGCATAATTTTTCGTTTTAACTTTGCCACAAAAACCATAATTCGTTTTCAATTTCTGATAAATAGCAGTTTTGTACCAACATTATCACTGACGTGAAAGGCTTTCCCGTAAAGATTTACACTGGGGATAATATAGAGACAGATTTGTAAGATCCTGAAGTTTACACTACAACTATAGTTCACAAGAAAGATGCCAGCAAAGCCTTACAAGATATGAACACTAAAGCTTTACAACATACAAACAGCAAATTTTCACAACTAAGGACAGCAAAGCCTTCTGATACTAGGACAGCACAGCCTTAGGTCAAAGGCCAATAAAGCCTTGCGACAATGACAAAAGAACAACACTGCCTTGAGACTTAAGGACAACAAAGCCTTAGGATATAATAAGGAAAGCAAACCTTTACGACACAAAGACAGCAATTCCCAACGACAAAGGTGGCACCAAATATTTTGTTAATTAATATTATATTATATTTAATAAATTTAAAATATTTCAAACACAAGAATACTTTTAATGAATATATTTATTCAAAGCTTTTCGCCGATAAAAAAGTATCAGCATCTTTAATATATATATATATATATATATATATATATATATATATATATATATATATATATATATATGCATCTATATATTTACGGGCACTGTAGGCAATTATTAAAAAATAAATAAACGCAATTAAAGATATTATAATTGATATGATATTATAATGAGTTATCTCCAAGTAGAGGGGCGACAGTGGGCAATGTACTCGCCAGTAATTAGCCCGCCAGTTTCTCGGAGATCCAATCTTATCAAAAAACGTGCCCCTGTAAACAAACCCAATTCAGCATCGCAGCATCAATCATAGACGTGACAGTTTACTCTATAGATAATTAATCAAACCTGTGTATCGATACACACTGATAGATAGTGTAATCTATCGATACATCCAATGATACGTAATATAATGCATAGATACATACGCTGATATATACGACTAAATAATAATATAACAATACAAACACTGATACGTATTTTAATGTCGATACATTTATAAGTAATGAAATTTATCGATAAAGTCGAAGAAATGTAATTTATTGTAAAATTGTATCCACTAATGCAGAGTGTAATATATCTACACACAAACATTAAAATATAATGTATAGATAGACACACTGATGTATAGTTTAATGTATCGATGTACACACTGATATATAGTGTAGTTTATCGAAACACACACTGATAAGTAGTGTGATGTATCGATACACACCGATAAGTAGTATACTGTATCTATACACACACTGATAAAAAGTGTAATATATCGATACGCAAATAGATAATAGTGTAATGTAGCGATACACACACTGATATATAATGTAATGCATCGATAGACACACTGATTAGTAGTGAAATGTTTCGATACACAATCTGATAAGTAGTATGATGTATCCATACACACACTGATATACTCGTATAATGTAATATATCGATACGCAAATAGATAATAGTGTAATGTAACGATACACACACTGATATATAATGTAATGCATCGATATACACACTGATTAGTAGTGAAATGTTTCGATACACAATCTGATAAGTAGTATGATGTATCCATACACACACTGATATACTCGTATAATGTAATATATCGATACGCAAATAGATAATAGTGTAATGTAACGATACACACACTGATATATAATGTAATGCATCGATATACACACTGATTAGTAGTGAAATGTTTCGATACACAATCTGATAAGTAGTATGATGTATCCTTACACACACTGATATACTCGTATAATGTAATATATCGATACGCAAATAGATAATAGTGTAATGTAACGATACACACACTGATATATAATGTAATGCATCGATAGACACACTGATTAGTAGTGAAATGTTTCGATACACAATCTGATAAGTAGTATGACGTATCCATACACACACTGATATACTCGTATAATGTAATATATCGATACGCAAATAGATAATAGTGTAATGTAACGATACACACACTGATATATAATGTAATGCATCGATAGACACACTGATTAGTAGTGAAATGTTTCGATACACAATCTGATAAATAGTATGATGTATCCATACACACACTGATATACTCGTATAATGTAATATATCGATACGCAAATAGATAATAGTGTAATGTAACGATACACACACTGATATATAATGTAATGCATCGATAGACACACTGATTAGTAGTGAAATGTTTCGATACACAATCTGATAAGTAGTATGATGTATCCGTACACACACTGATATACTCGTATAATGTAATTTATCGATAAAGACACTAATATATGTAATGCAATTTATCTATAGTAAGTAATGAGAGAAAGAGAGAGAGAGAGAGAGAGAGAGAAAGAGAGAGAGACACGCACACACTACTATGTAGTCTATTGTACCTATATATACATGCACGCAAACACGCAGACACTAACACACATAAGCTGATATGTAGTCTATTGTATCTATACACATGCACGCAAGCACGCAGACACTAACACACATACGCTGATACGCAGTCTATTGTATCTATACACATGGACGCACAAACACACACTGCTAAATAGTCTATTGTATCTATACACACCGATACGTAGTGTAATGTATCGATAAACATAATGATAATAAATGTAATGCATAGATGCATACACTGGCGATGTATTGCGTCAAGTCATTACGTTATATAGAAAAGGCACTCTAGACTATGCTTAACACCAAAGCGTGTTACAGACAATAATTTAGCAAGATTTTCTCAAGAGTAACATGGAGTGAAGTTGAACTCGGTTAAAGCACCATCTGACCTTGCATATTTTGAAGGAAATAAAATATTTTAAATTCAACTTTCTAATTTACACCACGCAATTCCTGGAACGCTGGGTATCAGGGAGCACGGGGTGGCCAGACTGGAAGTAACACTACTAAATTAATTACGTATTCAAGGCCAATGTCTCCGAAGGGAGAGTTGTTGATTACACTGTATTTATAATTAACTGCTGGAACTAGACGCCCGTCTCACACCGAATATAAACTCAATTTCGATTACACCATACCTTATTAATAAACTTCTAAAATGAAATTGCAATTGTAGGTATGTGGATACATAAAAGCGCGTTCGAAATGAGTATTTTTTCTACCCGGCACCTGGAACTACATGTTAAGGATTGAATTTAATGTAATGACATTAATATCTCTGCTGTAATATATAGGACAGGACTGCGATTCGTGTTGCAAACCTGATACTTACTTATTATACAATACATTGTAAGAGTGCCTTTAAGTTGAAACGACCTTTGGCCAGAAGGATATATTCATATGTTTGCCCCGACCCAGCATCACTGAGAAACTGCAATCCCTCAACCCACCCTCTGACTATACTACAGATAAACCGCATTCCAACAACCCACCCTCTTACTATACTACAGATAAACCGCATTCCATCAACCCGGCCTCTTACTACACTACAGAGAAACTGCATTCTATCAACCCACCCTCTTACTACACTACAGAGAAACTGCATTCTATCAACCCACCCTCTTACTACACTACAGAGAAGCTGCATTCTATCAACCCACCCTCTTACTACACTACAGAGAAACTGCATTCTATCAACCCACCCTCTTACTACACTACAGAGAAACTGCATTCTATCAACCCACCATCTTACTACACTACAGAGAAACTGCATTCTATCAACCCACCCTCTTACTACACTACAGAGAAACTGCATTCTATCAACCCACCCTCTTACTACACTACAGAGAAACTGCATTCTATCAACCCACCCTCTTACTACACTACAGAGAAACTGCATTCTATCAACCCACCCTCTTACTACACTACAGAGAAACTGCATTCTATCAACCCACCCTCTTACTACACTACAGAGAAACTGCATTCTATCAACCCACCCTCTTACTACACTACAGAGAAACTGCATTCTATCAACCCACCCTCTTACTACACTACAGAGAAACTGCATTCTATCAACCCACCCTCTTACTACACTACAGAGAAACTGCATTCTATCAACCCACCATCTTACTACACTACAGAGAAACTGCATTCTATCAACCCACCCTCTTACTACACTACAGAGAAGC
Organism: Prosapia bicincta; assembly: GCA_036971475.1. NCBI lineage: Eukaryota > Metazoa > Arthropoda > Insecta > Hemiptera > Cercopidae > Prosapia > Prosapia bicincta. The sequence continues at coordinate 229,677,773 of JBAIZL010000001.1, read as the reverse complement.
TGCATTCTATCAACCCACCATCTTACTACACTACAGAGAAACTGCATTCTATCAACCCACCCTCTTACTACACTACAGAGAAGCTGTATTCTATCAACCCACCATCTTACTACACTACAAAGAAACTGCATTCTATCAACCCACCCTCTTACTACACTACAAAGAAACTGCATTCTATCAACCCACCCTCTTACTACACTACAAAGAAACTGCATTCTATCAACCCACCCTCTTACTACACTACAAAGAAACTGCATTCCATCAACCCACCCTCTTACTACACTACAAAGAAACTGCATTCCATCAACCCACCCTCTTACTACACTACAAAGAAACTGCATTCTATCAACCCACCCTCTTACTACACTACAAAGAAACTGCATTCCATCAACCCAGCCTCTTACTACACTACAAAGAAACTGCATTCTATCAACCCACCCTCTTACTACACTATAAAGAAACTGCATTCTATCAACCCACCCTCTTACTACACTACAAAGAAACTGCATTCTATCAACCCACCCTCGTACTACACTACAAAGAAACTGCATTCTATCAACCCACCCTCTTACTACACTACAAAGAAACTGCATTCCATCAACCCAGCCTCTTACTACACTACAAAGAAACTGCATTCTATCAACCCACCCTCTTACTACACTACAAAGAAACTGCATTCCATCAACCCAGCCTCTACTACACTACAAAGAAACTGCATTCTATCAACCCACCCTCTTACTACACTACAAAGAAACTGCATTCCATCAACCCACCCTCTTACTACACTACAAAGAAACTACATTCCATCAACCCACCCTCTTACTACACTACAAAGAAACTGCATTCTATCAACCCAGCCTCTTACTACACTACAAAGAAACTGCATTCCATCAACCCACCCTCTTACTACACTACAAAGAAACTGCATTCCATCAACCCACCCTCTTACTACACTACAAAGAAACTGCATTCTATCAACCCACCCCCTTACTACACTACAAAGAAACTGCATTCTATCAACCCACCCTCTTACTACACTACAAAGAAACTGCATTCCATCAACCCACCCTCTTACTACACTACAAAGAAACTGCATTCTATCAACCCACCCTCTTACTACACTACAAAGAAACTGCATTCTATCAACCCACCCTCTTACTACACTACAAAGAAACTGCATTCCATCAACCCACTCTCTTACTACACTACAAAGAAACTGCATTCTATCAACCCACCCTCTTACTACACTACAAAGAAACTGCATTCTATCAACCCACCCTCTTACTACACTACAAAGAAACTGCATTCCATCAACCCACCCTCTTACTACACTACAAAGAAACTGCATTCTATCAACCCACCCTCTTACTACACTACAAAGAAACTGCATTCCATCAACCCACCCTCTTACTACACTACAAAGAAACTGCATTCTATCAACCCATCCTCTTACTACACTACAAAGAAACTGCATTCCATCAACCCAGCCTCTTACTACACTACAAAGAAACTGCATTCTATCAACCCACCCTCTTACTACACTACAAAGAAACTGCATTCTATCAACCCACCCTCTTACTACACTACAAAGAAACTGCATTCCATCAACCCACCCTCTTACTACACTACAAAGAAACTGCATTCTATCAACCCTCCCTCTTACTACACTACAAAGAAACTGCATTCCATCAACCCACCCTCTTACTACACTACAAAGAAACTGCATTCTATCAACCCACCCTCTTACTACACTACAAAGAAACTGCATTCTATCAACCCACCCTCTTACTACACTACAAAGAAACTGCATTCCATCAACCCAGCCTCTTACTACACTACAAAGAAACTGCATTCCATCAACCCACCCTCTTACTACACTACAAAGAAACTGCATTCTATCAACCCACCCTCTTACTACACTACAAAGAAACTGCATTCCATCAACCCACCCTCTTACTACACTACAAAGAAACTGCATTCTATCAACCCACCCTCTTACTACACTACAAAGAAACTGCATTCCATCAACCCACCCTCTTACTACACTACAAAGAAACTGCATTCTATCAACCCACCCTCTTACTACACTACAAAGAAACTGCATTCCATCAACCCACCCTCTTACTACACTACAAAGAAACTACATTCTATCAAACCACCCTCTTACTACACTACAAAGAAACTGCATTCCATCAACCCAGCCTCTTACTACACTACAAAGAAACTGCATTCTATCAACCCAGCCTCTTACTACACTACAAAGAAACTGCATTCCATCAACCCACCCTCTTACTACACTACAAAGAAACTGCATTCCATCAACCCACCCTCTTACTACACTACAAAGAAACTGCATTCTATCAACCCACCCTCTTACTACACTACAAAGAAACTGCATTCTATCAACCCACCCTCTTACTACACTACAAAGAAACTGCATTCCATCAACCCAGCCTCTTACTACACTACAAAGAAACTGCATTCTATCAACCCACCCTCTTACTACACTACAAAGAAACTGCATTCTATCAACCCACCTTCTTACTACACTACAGAGAAGCTGCAGTCTATCAACCCACCATCTTACTACATTACAGATAAACCGCATTCTATCAACCCACTTGCTCACTACACTACAGAGAAGCCGTATTCTATGAACTCACTTGCATTTATACTACAGAGAAACTGCATTCTATCAACCCACCCTCTTACTACACTACAGAGAAACCGCATTCTATCAACCCACTTGTTCACTACACTACAGAGAAACCGTATCCTATGAACTAACATGCATTTATACTACAGAGAAACCGCATTCCAACAACCCACCCTCTTACTATACTACAGATAAATCGCATTCCATCAACCCAGCCTCTTACTACACTACAGAGAAACTGCATTCTATCAACCCAGCCTCTTACTACACTACAGAGAAACTGCATTCTATCAACCCACCCTCTTACTACACTACAGAGAAGCTGCATTCTATCAACCCACCATCTTACTACATTACAGATAAACCGCATTCTATCAACCCACTTGCTCACTACACTACAGAGAAGCCGTATTCTATGAACTCACTTGCATTTATACTACAGAGAAACCGCATTCGCTCAACCCACTTGCTGACTACGCTACAGAGATACCGCATTCCATCAACCCACTTGCTCACTACACTACAGAGAAACCGTATTCTGTGAAACCACTAGCATTTATCCTACAGAGAAACCGCATTCCCTCAACCCACTTGCTGACTACGCTACAGAGATAACGCATTCCATTAACCCACTTGCTCACTATATTCCAGAGAAACGGCATTCTATGCAACCACTTGCATTTTACTACAGAGAAAACGCATTCCCTCAACCCATTGCTGACTACGTTACAGAGACACCGTATTCCATCAACCCACTGTTCACTACATTACAGAGAAACCGCATTCTATCAATCCACTTGCAGTTATACTACAGAGAAACCCCATTCCCACAACCACTTGCTGGTACACTACCGAGAATCCGTAATCCCTCCTTCAATCCACTTGTTAAATACACTCCTGAGAATCAGAATTCCATCGATCCACCGCAATTTCTCCCTCAACTCCTTGTCGATCACACTACTGAGAAATTGCAATCCCTCCCTCAACCCATTTTCAGTTACACTACTCAGAAACTGAATTCCATCGACCAAATTGAAGTTACACTATACTGAGAATCCGAATCTCATCCACCCACCGCAATTCCTCCTTCAACCCCTTGTCGATCACACTACTGAGAAACCGCATTCCATCAACCCTACACGAGATAGGCTTTCATACAATTGAATAAATAGAGTGCTACCGTAGGAAACGACCTTAGCACACTTCAGGAGACGTTGGCTACACAATTTTACATATACGGTGATACCGGAGTAAGCCAGCGTTAGGATGCTACAGAAGACATGCACTAATTCAATTGTAGACATAAGATGATACCCAAGTAAACCAACGTTACGATATTACAGGAGACATGCGTTAATGCAATTTTAGACATAAGGTGATAAAAAAGAAAGGCAGCATTAGTCTGTTAAAGAGACATGTGTTAATTCAGTTGTATGCATAAGATAATACCTGAGTAAGCCAACTCAGGAGAGACAAGTATAAGGGTACCAAGGCAGAAATATTAATACCACTGTAGATATTAGGTCAGACATCAGAATTCGGACTATTAAGTTAATGAGGCACACAAAGCGTCAAGCTAACGCAGTTTACTAAGTAATCATGTTTGCAAGTCTATATAGAGTTAGGAATTAAGCTTAAGTTAGGAATTGTGTCCTTTGTTACACAACTCTCCAACGGCACAAATGCGAGGTACGTTAATTAATCACAAGGTGCATTATATTAATGCAGTAGTGTAAGTTGGATGTATAGTTGTGGTCACAAACATCTTGCGTTTGAAACACACCGGTATCAATATGTGATTAATTTAAAGCTTACGTAGGATGAGGATGGTTATTACAGGGTGTCTAGTAAAATAGCTTGAAGAAATTCCCTGAGTTTTCCCTGACTTTTCCAGGGTGTCTAGTAAAATAGCTTGAAGAAATTCCCTGAGTTTTCCCTGACTTTTTCTCTTTTAGATGTCTATAGAAAGCCCAGTTTACATTGATATCTGAAGGATCTTGGATAAATCCAGACTTTGAAGAACGAATTGAGTAACTCTTTTGCTTTTGTGTCTGTAAGGAACACAGAATCAAAATATCGAGCTTTCACTTCATCCGTCTCTGCATCCCAATACCTAACACTCAAATCCATTTGGGCTCTTTGTGATATTTTGTTTAAACTTTCATCAAAGCCAATTACATAGTTAGAATTTGAATTTAATTATGTCAGTAACAGGTCTTTAATATAATTTGATAAACCGATTACAACACTATAGGAAATGTTATCTTTCCCCAATCTCATGTTCTGTGCAATGGTGCTATCAGGGAACATCCTTAGAAAGAGGCACACTACCTTCTGCATTGCGTAAAGAAGTGTTGCATTACTAAATTCACGCACCATATAATCTCTGCTTCAGTCACTTTATCTTTTAGTTTATATTTATCCTAAGGAAGGAGGGGAGGTAATGACGACATCTGCATGACGCGCTTGCCCGCTACTACAATGAAAACTGGAACCTTCCATGTTGAAATAAACAGTGTACAAATAATCACCGTCAAATAAAACACATACTATCACGAGTCTAGACAAATAGCTGGCTACGAATGTTTACACAGCGTTCTGTGTGGTCAGAAACAGACTGAGTTATCTGTTATCCCCACCTGTCCATATGATAACAGAACCACTGCGCACCCCAAGGCCACGGTCCAGGCTAAAACCTCCCAGCTGTACCAACTCGACACGTTTAATATTTATTGACATAAGTCCTGAAGTCATAGCATTGGGCTTATCAAATAAATAATGGGCATCTAAATAAAGAAGTGTTATTTCCTGACTGCCCTGCCCCTAAACCGCTGGCATACAATACCAAATATTCGAGAGTAATGGCCACTAGTTTTGTTTCTAATCAAAATAAATATTTTCCCGATTTTTAAAAATTTTCCCTGACTTTTCCCTGAATTTTCCAGAATCTTAAAATTCCCTGACTTTTCCAGGTTTTCCCTGTCACTAGACACCCTGTATTAGTTAACGAATGTGTTTAAGTGCACCTGTCGATGTGAATTAATTAAAACAGGTTATGTCGAATGATACACTTCAAACGTGAGTGTCTGAAATGCTTAGAAAGGAATTCAGGAATGAACATATTCAAGTTACATTCTACTTTCGTATGGGAAAACAGTAATGAGCTAATATGTATTCTCTTTATATATTTATTTTTCTTATTTAAAAAAATATTAAATAAAGGGCTCTTCTTTATTTACTTCTGTAAATCAGATCTGTTTCTTTATATTTCTTTATATATGTAGATGATGATTTGATAGAACTATTATTACGTATCGGAGAAATGCGTCCGTGAAAACTGTAGGCGTCAGTCTCTTTTTTAATGATCATGCTTCGTTACAATGTATACATGACACTTATGGTAGTGCCGACAGAAATGATAACGTCTTTGCGTGTATTGAAAAAAAAATGAAAATTATTCAGTAAGGGGAAAAACGTTTGACTTTATGTTATTATATAAAATACACGATATGTATTACTACTTTAACCGGATAACTTATGTCAGTGAATAACAATTTAATTACACACGCACGCGCACACACAAACACACATGGCCCAAATATCGACAACACTGAATATAATGTTACATTTCCGTCACCTACACACGTTCAAACCATCACTATCAAGCCTACTTCCATGTACAAGGCTTTGAACTAATTAAGCATACAATATATTATTGTAATTTTTTAAAAAAATTTCAATAATACGAAGTCATTTTAATAAGGTGTTCCAAATATGCCCCACCATATAAATGATTGTTCCATATATCACATACTTTAAAAAAGGATCAATTTATGGGGTAAAGTCAAGTTTAATGTTTTATTTTACATAATAAGTAATTACTTATTATAAATCGTAAAAGTGTTGAAGGGTCTCAAAGCATAGAACAATTCACTGAACTGGTACGATGTGTAACAGCTGGAAATATCCGTCAAATAATGGCTCAGGTAAATCAAACCGTAAAAGTGCTGAAGGGTCTTAAAGCATAGAACAATTCACTGAACTGGTACGATGTGTAACAGCTGGAAATATCCGTCAAATAATGGCTCAGGTAAATCAAACCGTAAAAGTGCTGAAGGGTCTTAAAGCATAGAACAATTCACTGAACTAGTACTGTGTGCAACAGCTGGAAATATCCGTAAAATAATGTCTCAGGTAAACCAAACCGTAAAAGTGCTGAAGGGTTTTAAAGCATAGAACAATTCACTGAACTGGTACGGTGTGCAACAGCTGGAAATATCCGTCAAATAATGGCTCAGGTAAATCAAACCGTAAAACTGCTGAAGGGTCTTAAAGCATAGAACAATTCACTGAACTAGTACTGTGTAACAGCTGGAAATATCCGTAAAATAATGGCTCAGGTAAATCAAACCGTAAAAGTGCTGAAGGGTCTCAAAGCATAGAACAATTCACTGAACTAGTACTGTGTAACAGCTGGAAATATCCGTAAAATAATGGCTCAGGTAAATCAAACCGTAAAAGTGCTGAAGGGTCTTAAAGCATAGAACAATTCACTGAACTAGTACTCTGTAACAGCTGGAAATATCCGTCGAATAATGGCTCAGATAAATCAAACCGTAAAAGTGCTGAAGGGACTTAAAGCATAGAACAATTCACTGAACTAGTACTCTGTAACAGCTGGAAATATCCGTAAAATATTGGCTCAGGTAAATCAAACCGTAAAAGTGATGAAGGGTCTCAAAGCATAGAACAATTCACTGAACTAGTACTGTGTAACAGCTGGAAATATCCGTCAAATAATGGCTCAGGTAAATCAAACCGTAAAAGTGCTGAAGGGTATCAAAGTATAGAACAATTCACTGAACTAGTACTGTGTAACAGCTGGAAATATCCGTCAAATAATGGCTCAGGTAAATCAAACCGTAAAAGTGCTGAAGGGTCTTAAAGCATAGAACAATTCACTGAACTGGTACTGTGTGCAACAGTTGGAAATATCCGTCAAATAATGACTCAGGTAAACCAAACCGTAAAAGTGCTGAAGGGTCTTAAAGCATAGAACAATTCACTGAGCTAGTACTGTGTAACAGCTGGAAATAACCGTAAAATATTGGCGGTACTAATTTGAGGGATAATTTGATGTAAATGTTAGCGGCAGATTTATTATCAGACTGGGACATGTAGCAAAGCATCCTCGCTTACACACCTACCGTACAAAATAAATTGTTACACCTAAATAAGTGATGGAAACGAACGATGAAGCATTTTTGTTCATCAATTTACGTAAAAGCTGCGAGCACGCTCAGCCCTACGAGTTCCCTTCCCATTTTGGCCACGAGATACGCAGTTTTCATTCGCCTAATGAACAACAAAACATAAAATATTTGTTTGAAACCATTGCCCTAAGTCAGACACAATAAAGAACGGTTGGGCTCCTTTCCATATACGTTATTCTAGAAATTAGGAAATTGTAATTCATTAAAAGGAAGACATTTTATTATTATGATTTTTAATAGACAATTCAAAAATAATAATAATAATATATATATATATATATATATATATATATATATATATATATATATATGTTCCTTTATTACATAATAAATGCTATGATAACTTGCAATGTTTCTCCTCAGAGATTTGTCTTGTCCCGCTTTGGCGTTGTCTTCAGAGAAAGGTTTTGGACAATCAAAGTTAGTTTTAATTCTCCACATGATCTTAACAAAACAGACGCATTATGGGTCCCAATAAACGCAGAATGCTATCCTCTGTGACGTCACTAATAATTAATTTCCCTTTCTCAGAACAAAATTATCTAGCACACATTAAAAATTACTACTAAAAATTAATTATTTAACACTTAGCTTGCTAAAATAAAACTTTGTTCAGTTATTAATTTGAGTACCGTTGTTCATACAGAACAATTTTCGTTTAATGCGTCTAAACGGGTCTACGTAAGCACAAAGTAAGGTAGAATGTAATGTAAGTAAGACAAGAAATGTCACTAGGTACGTTTAAATGTAGCGGCACAAGATAAGGAGGAATTGTATGGTAGAGAGGAACGTATTAACGATAATGTACGACACAACACAAAACGGCATGTAATAGTAGTAGATTTAGTAGATCTAATAGTAGATTTTATCACAAGTTAATGTGTAATTACATGGTAAGTAATGATACGAGGTAAGGTAGAATGTTATTTAAAGGAATCGTACAAGATAAAGTGTAATGTAGTGGTAAGGAATGACACAAAATAAGGTGAATGTAATAGTAAGGAATGTCACTAGTTGAAAGATGTAATGTAATGGTAATTACTGACAAAAGGTAAGATGTAATGGTAAGAAATGGCACGAGGTAAGATGGAATGTAATGGTAAGCAATTACACAAGGTAAGGTGTAATGTAGTGGTAAGGAATGACACAAAATAAGGTGAATGTAATAGTAAGGAGTGTAACTAGTTGAAAGATGTAATGTAATGGTAATCACTGACAAAAGGTAAGATGTAGTGGTAAGAAATGGCACGAGGTAAGATGGAATGTAATGGTAAACAATTACACAAGGTAAGGTGTAATGTAGTGGTAAGGGACGGCACGAGGTAAGGTGGAATGTAATTGTAAGGAATGTCAGTAGGTGAGATGTAATGTAATGGTGAGCACTGACAAAAGGTAAAATGTAGTGGTAAGAAATCGCACGAGGTAAGATAGAATGTAATTGTAAGGAATGTCACTAGTTGAAAGATGTAATGTAATGGTAATCACTGACAAAAGGTAAGATGTAGTGGTAAGAAATGGCACGAGGTAAGATGGAATGTAATGGTAAGCAATTACACAAGGTAAGATGGAATGTAATGGTAAGCAGTTACACAAGGCAAGGTGTAATGTAATGGTAAGAAATGACACAAAATAAGGTGAATGTAATAGTAAGGAATGTCACTAGTTGAAAGATGTAATGTAATGGTAATCACTGACAAAAGGTAAGATGTAGGGGTAAGAAATGGCACGAGGTAAGATGGAATGTAATGGTAAACAATTACACAAGGTATGGTGTAATGTAGTGGTAAGGAATGACACAAAATAAGGTGAATGTAATAGTAAGGAATGTCACTAGTTGAAAGATGTAATGTAATGGTAATCACTGACAAAAGGTAAGATGTAGCGGTAAGAAATAGCACGAGGTACGATGGATGTAATGGTAAGGAATGGACGAGGTAAGGTGGAATGTATTTGTAAGGAATGTCAGTAGGTGAAAGTAATGGTAATCACTGACAAAAGGTAAGATGTAGTGGTTAAAAATGGCACGAGGTAAGGTGGAATGTAATGGTAAGCAATTACACAAGCTAAGGTGTAATGTAGTGGTAAGAATTGGCACGAGGTAAGGTGGAATGTATTTGTAAGGAATATCAGTAGGTGAAAGATGTAATGTAATGGTAATCACTGACAAAAGGTAAGGTGTAGTGGTAAGAAATGGCACGAGGTAAGATGGAATGTAATGGTAAGCAATTACACAAGGTAAGGTGTAATGTAGTGGTAAGGGATGGCACGAGGTAAGGTGATGTCACTAGTTGAAAGATGTAATGTAATGATAATCACTGACAAAAGGTAAGATGTAGCGGTAAGAAATGGCACGAGGTACGATGGAATGTAATGGTAAGGAATGGACGAGGTAAGGTGGAATGTGTTTGTAAGGAATGTCAGTAGGTGAAAGTAATGGTAATCACTGACAAAAGGTAAGATGTAGTGGTTAAAAATGGCACGAGGTAAGGTGGAATGTAATGGTAAGCAATTACACAAGCTAAAGTGTAATGTAGTGGTAAGAATTGGCACGAGGTAAGGTGGAATGTATTTGTAAGGAATATCAGTAGGTGAAAGCTGTAATGTAATGGTAATCACTGACAAAAGGTAAGATGTAGCGGTAAGGTGTAATGTAGTGGTAAGGAATAAACGAGATAAGGTGGAATGTATTTGTAAGGAATGTCAGTAGGTGAGATGTAATGTAATGGTAAGCACTGACAAAAGGTAAAATGTAGTGGTAAGAAATCGCACGAAGTAAGATAGAATGTAATTGTAAGGAATGTCACTAGTTGAAAGATGTAATGTAATTGTAATCACTGACAAAAGGTAAGATGTAGTGGTAAGAAATGGCACGAGGTAAGATGGAATGTGATGGTAAGCAATTACACAAGGTAAGATGGAATGTAATGGTAAGCAATTACACAAGGTAAGATGGAATGTAATGGTAAGCAGTTACACAAGGCAAGGTGTAATGTAGTGGTAAGAAATGACACAAAATAAGGTGAATGTAATAGTAAGGAATGTCACTAGTTGAAAGATGTAATGTAATGGTAATCACTGACAAAAGGTAAGATGTAGGGGTAAGAAATGGCACGAGGTAAGGTGGAATGTAATGGTAAGCAATTACACAAGGTATGGTGTAATGTAGTGGTAAGGGATGGCACGAGGTAAGGTGGAATGTAATTGTAAGGAATGTCAGTGGGTGAGATGTAATGTAATGGTGAGCAGTTACACAAGGTAAGGTGTAATGTAGTGGTAAGGAATGACACAAAATAAGGTGAATGTAATAGTAAGGAATGTCACTAGTTGAAAGATGTAATGTAATGGTAATCACTGACAAAAGGTAAGATGTAGCGGTAAGAAATGGCACGAGGTACGATGGAATGTAATGGTAAGGAATGGACGAGGTAAGGTGGAATGTATTTGTAAGGAATGTCAGTAGGTGAAAGTAATGGTAATCACTGACAAAAGGTAAGATGTAGTGGTTAAAAATGGCACGAGGTAAGGTGGAATGTAATGGTAAGCAATTACACAAGCTAAGGTGTAATGTAGTGGTAAGAATTGGCACGAGGTAAGGTGGAATGTATTTGTAAGGAATATCAGTAGGTGAAAGATGTAATGTAATGGTAATCACTGACAAAAGGTAAGGTGTAGTGGTAAGAAATGGCACGAGGTAAGATGGAATGTAATGGTAAGCAATTACACAAGGTAAGGTGTAATGTAGTGGTAAGGGATAGCACGAGGTAAGGTGATGTCACTAGTTGAAAGATGTAATGTAATGGTAATCACTGACAAAAGGTAAGATGTAGCGGTATGAAATGGCACGAGGTACGATGGAATGTAATGGTAAGGAATGGACGAGGTAATGTGGAATGTGTTTGTAAGGAATGTCAGTAGGTGAAAGTAATGGTAATCACTGACAAAAGGTAAGATGTAGTGGTTAAAAATGGCACGAGGTAAGGTGGAATGTAATGGTAAGCAATTACACAAGCTAAAGTGTAATGTAGTGGTAAGAATTGGCACGAGGTAAGGTGGAATGTATTTGTAAGGAATATCAGTAGGTGAAAGATGTAATGTAATGGTAATCACTGACAAAAGGTAAGATGTAGTGGTAAGAAATGGCACGAGGTAAGATGGAATGTAATGGTAAGCAATTACACAAGGTAAGGTGTAATGTAGTGGTAAGGGATGGCACGAGGTAAGGTGATGTCACTAGTTGAAAGATGTAATGTAATGGTAATCACTGACAAAAGGTAAGATGTAGCGGTAAGAAATGGCACGAGGTACGATGGAATGTAATGGTAAGGAATGGACGAGGTAAGGTGGAATGTATTTGTAAGGAATGTCAGTAGGTGAAAGTAATGGTAATCACTGACAAAAGGTAAGATGTAGTGGTTAAAAATGGCACGAGGTAAGGTGGAATGTAATGGTAAGCAATTACACAAGCTAAGGTGTAATGTAGTGGTAAGAAATGGCACGAGGTAAGGTGGAATGTATTTGTAAGGAATATCAGTAGGTGAAAGATGTAATGTAATGGTAATCACTGACAAAAGGTAAGATGTAGTGGTAAGAAATGGCACGAGGTAAGATGGAATGTAATGGTAAGCAATTACACACGGTAAGGTGTAATGCAGTGGTAAGGAATGACACAAAATAAGGTGAATGTAATAGTAAATAATGTCACTAGTTGAAAGATGTAATGTAATGGTAATCACTGACAAAAGGTAAGATGTAGCGGTAAGGTGTAATGTAGTGGTAAGGAATAAACGAGATAAGGTGGAATGTATTTGTAAGGAATGTCAGTAGGTGAGATGTAATGTAATGGTAAGCACTGACAAAAGGTAAAATGTAGTGGTAAGAAATGTCACGAGGTAACATGGAATGTAATGGTAAGCAATTATTCAAGGTAAGGTATAATATAGTGGTAAGGAATAACACAATGTATGTTAGAATATTATGGTAAGGAATGGGCCAAGGTAAGATGTAATGTAGTGTTGAGGAATGATATGAGGTAAGATGGAAGATGATGGTGAGCAATGATAAGAGGTAAGGTATATTGCAATGATAAGGAATAGCACAGGTAAGAAATAATATAATGAGAAATGGCCTAAAGTAAGCTGTAATGGAATGCCACAAGATAAAGCGAATGTAACAGTAAGGAATGCCACAAGGTAAAGTAGAATATTGTGGTAAGGAATGAGCCAATGTAAGGGTGTAATACAGTGGTAAGGAATTGCATAAAGTAAAGTGGAATGTAATGGTAAGGATGTCATACGATGAGGTAAAATGTAATTTTTATTCGAACAACCAATAACATTACCATCGCAGACAAGTAATGTTAAAGAATGGCATTAGGTAAGGGGTAATGTAAAGTTAAGAATGCATGTCAAGGTATGCGACTAAGCATCACTATAATATACGTTTTAGAATTAAGAAAATTCGAATACAAATATCAGTAGCTGAAAATTGTTAATAAAACATGTCTCTACTAAAAAACGAAATTCTTATTGAAAATGCCAGACTTTTTACACTTCTAGACTCAAGGTTTGAAGGGGGGGGGTCAAGGCGAACAGAATAATGTGGGGGACATAAAACCCCCTGATATATCTTACAGTGGGGGTCCTTTACACGAAGCAAACCTACTCTCTATAAAAGCCAAAGAGGCGTCTATGCGTAGAATAAAGAAGATTAAATGGGAGCGAAATTTGGTACGAGAAAGGGAAGAGCATTCCTAGCTCTGGAAATAGAGAGAAACTATGGTGTCTCATGGGCAGGGTGGAGTCCCTGCTCTCAACAGGTGTCAACGAGAGAAGTTACTAGTGCTTTGCTATAGTCAATGCCAGATATTAGAACTAAGAACAGAATAAATACAACAATCGCTGTGACAGTCGCCCGTGTGCCAGTTGAGCATATTGCCCGTGTGGCAGCTGTGCCTGTCGCCCGTGTGCCAATTAAGCCTATTGCCCGTAGGCTAGCTGTACCCTACGTATATTTTTTATTTATTTAAATTTAGTATATTTTATGTTCTTGTAATAGTACTATTAAGGTTTATTTATAGTTAAATTGCTCGTTGTTTTTATTTTGTAAATTATAGTTTTATATTTTTTATTGTTATAGATTTATTGTTGTTTTTTGTTATTTATTGTTTTTTTTTAATTGTTTTATATTTATGGTTATATAATTGTTTTATGTATTGCTTCTTTGTAGCAAAATGTAAAAATTTGGTTTGTTTTGAACTTTTGGTTTTAAATAAAATTGTTTTTGTTATTCTGTTTTATTTAAATTATTGCGTTTTGTTTCAATTTTTGATTGGCGATGATAACCACATTTAGTTTTTCGCCAGGAAAAAATAAAAACCAGTTGCCCGTGTACCAGCTGTGTCTATCGCCCGTGTGACAGCTCTTTTATCGCTAAATTAAAAATCAAGGGGAAATGATATTTCGTCGACTACCGAGTTAACGAGCAGTAATTTCCTTTATTTTTTGCCTAAAACCCCAAAACGAATTTCAACAAAGTGTAAAGATTGTCTCTAACCGCATCTTGTCACAGCAGTCTCACACAATATTCTTCAAACATTTAATAAACCGGGGTGAAGACATTCTTTACTCCCACCCTTGTACGTTGGTGCTTTTATTGTCATACTAGACGTCTACTTTTATTAAATCAGCTGACGCACATGTAATTACGCTTTGCTACTTCGAAATCAGGGTCGTAAAAATACTTTCCTATTTATATTAATTGTATACTTCGAAACTATAAACATAAATGTACCACAGAACAGTTATTAATTTTGTTCCGTTTCAGCGAATTTACTCTCATTCCGACACTGATAATTTTTTTCAAATACAACTATTTTTCTGTAAAATTTTAAACTTAGATAATCTATTCATGCATATATCAAAGCCTATCAAGCTCAAATTTGACGTCAGAAACATATGAGATAGTTACATCACGGATACCTGAGATCAAATTTGCCCTTGAATCTGTGGAACTGTTACAGTTTTGGATCTCGGGATGTCCATAAAACTGTTCCACCAAGGAGACGGTCATGTAATCGGATTCCGTTGTTTCCTTACTATAAATATTGGAAATTGGTATTAAATGACTTATGTTTACGAGTATCATAGCTTTGTCGTGTTTGGCCTTGATTTCCAAGGGAATAGTATGTACTAAAAAAGTATGTTATGCAAATGTCAGTTTACAATTCGTAATAATGTAGAGCAAGACCTATTGGATGACGCTTCGGCGGCCTATGCGTGGGGCAGCGCGAGTGACTGTTGTGTGAGGTTTGCTTCCTGGTCTCGATGAACTATAATTATGCAAGACGAAACCCCGTCCTCAGAGCAATTCAATTTTTCTGTCCCCGCCGAATATTGATAACTACAGGCAGAGGGGCAGGCGAGAGAGTACTTTTATTCGAAATCTATCAAACCATAGCCAGAAAACAATCCAGTTTCTGTACACAATCCAACTTTTCAAATCAGAGTTTTTAGACAAAGTAAAACTTTTATTTTCCTACGTCCAATCAATCATTGTGAGGTAACGCTTGAAAGAGTAAACACGAATAAAGTAAAGTTTAATTTACGCAAAACACTGGAAAAAACAAGGATTGTTATCGTTAACGGTATACTATCTGCAAAATATCTGACTACTGGATATCAGATACGTTGGTATACTACCTGCAAAGTATCTGACTACTGGATATCAGGTACAAAGTAATCCCACGTCGCTAAACTATATGCACAGAGTATCCTGACCACTGGATATCAGATACATAGTTATCCCGCATTGGTATACTATCTGCAAAATATCTGACTACTGGATATCAGGTACAAAGTAATCCCAAGTCGCTAAACTATATGCACAGAGTATCCTGACCACTGAATATCAGATACAAAGCTATCCCGCACTGGCATACTATCTGCAAAGTATCTGACCACTGGATATCAGATACAAAGCTATCCCGCACTGGCATACTATCTGCAAAGGATCTGACTACTGGATGTCAGGTACAAAGTAGTCCCACGTCGCTAAACTATATGCACAGAGTATCCTGACCACTGCATATCAGATACAAAGCTATCCCGCACTGGCATACTATCTGCAAAGTATCTGACTACTGGATATCAGATACAAAGCTATCCCGCATTGGCATACTATCTGCAAAGTATCTGACCACTGGATATCAGATACAAAGCTATCCCGCACTGGCATACTATCTGCAAAAGATCTGACTACTGGATGTCAGATACAAAGCTATCCCTCACTGGCATACTATCTGCAAAGTATCTGGCACAAAGCTATCCCGCACTGGCATACTATCTGCAAAGTATCTGACTACTGGATATCAGATACATAGTTATCAGATACAAAGTAATCCCACGTCGCTAAACTATATGCACAGAGTATCCTGACCACTGGATATCAGATACATAGTTATCCCGCATTGGTATACTATCTGCAAAATATCTGACTACTGGATATCAGATACATAGTTATCCCGCATTGGTATACTATCTGCAAAATATCTGACTACTGGATATCAGACACAAAGCTATCCCGCACTGGCATACTATCTGCAAAGTATCTGACTACTGGATATCAGATACAAAGCTATCCCGCACTGGCATACTATCTGCAAAGTATCTGACTACTGGATATCAGATACAAAGCTATCCCGCACTGGCATACTATCTGCAAAGTATCTGACTACTGGATATCAGATACATAGTTATCCCGCATTGGTATACCATCTGCAAAATATCTTACTACTGGATATCAGATACAAAGCTATCCCGCACTGGCATACTATCTGCAAAGTCTCTGACCACTGGATATCAGATACAAAGCTATCCCGCACTGGCATACTATCTGCAAAGTATCTGACTACTGGATATCAGATACAAAGCTATCCCGCACTGGCATACTATCTGCAAAGTATCTGACTACTGGATATCAGATACAAAGCTATCCCGCACTGGCATACTATCTGCAAAGTATCTGACTACTGGATATCAGATACAAAGC
Source organism: Prosapia bicincta (assembly GCA_036971475.1). Lineage (NCBI taxonomy): Eukaryota > Metazoa > Arthropoda > Insecta > Hemiptera > Cercopidae > Prosapia > Prosapia bicincta. The sequence goes on along the minus strand of JBAIZL010000001.1, from coordinate 229,660,799 downwards.
TATCCCGCATTGGTATACTATCTGCAAAATATCTGACTGCTGGATATCAGATACAAAGCTATCCCGCACTGGCATACTATCTGCAAAGTATCTGACTACTGGATATCAGATACAAAGCTATCCCGCATTGGTATACTATCTGCAAAATATCTGACTACTGGATATCAGATACAAAGCTATCCCGCACTGGCATACTATCTGCAAAGTATCTGACTACTGGATATCAGATACAAAGCTATCCCGCACTGGCATACTATCTGCAAAGTATCTGACTACTGGATATCAGATACAAAGCTATCCCGCATTGGTATACTATCTGCAAAATATCTGACTACTGGATATCAGATACAAAGCTATCCCGCACTGGCATACTATCTGCAAAGTATCTGACTACTGGATATCAGATACAAAGCTATCCCGCACTGGCATACTATCTGCAAAGTATCTGACTACTGGATATCAGATACAAAGCTATCCCGCATTGGTATACTATCTGCAAAATATCTGACTACTGGATATCAGATACAAAGCTATCCCGCACTGGCATACTATCTGCAAAGTATCTGACTACTGGATATCAGATACAAAGCTATCCCGCACTGGCATACTATCTGCAAAGTATCTGACTACTGGATATCAGATACAAAGCTATCCCGCACTGGCATACTATCTGCAAAGTATCTTACTACTGGATATCAGATACAAAGCTATCCCGCATTGGCATACTATCTGCAAAGTCTCTGACCACTGGATATCAGATACAAAGCTATCCCGCACTGGCATACTATCTGCAAAGTATCTGACTACTGGATATCAGATACAAAGCTATCCCGCACTGGCATACTATCTGCAAAGTATCTTACTACTGGATATCAGATACAAAGCTATCCCGCATTGGCATACTATCTGCAAAGTCTCTGACCACTGGATATCAGATACAAAGCTATCCCGCACTGGCATACTATCTGCAAAGTATCTGACTACTGGATATCAGATACAAAGCTATCCCGCACTGGCATACTATCTGCAAAGTATCTGACTACTGGATATCAGATACAAAGCTATCCCGCACTGGCATACTATCTGCAAAGTATCTGACTACTGGATATCAGATACAAAGCTATCCCGCACTGGCATACTATCTGCAAAGTATCTGACTACTGGATATCAGATACAAAGCTATCCCGCATTGGTATACTATCTGTAAAATATCTGACTACTGGATATCAGACACAAAGCTATCCCGCATTGGTATACTATCTGCAAAATATCTGACTACTGGATATCAGATACATAGTTATCCCGCATTGATATACTATCTGCAAAGTATCTGATACTGGATATCAGATACAAAGTAATCCCACGTCGCTAAACTATATGCACAGAGTATCCTGACCGCTGGATATCAGATACATAGTTATCCCGCATTGGTATACTATCTGCAAAATATCTGACTACTGGATATCAGGTACAAAGTAATCCCAAGTCGCTAAACTATATGCACAGAGTATCCTGACCACTGAATATCAGATACAAAGCGATCCCGCACTGGCATACTATCTGCAAAGTATCTGACCACTGGATATCAGATACAAAGCTATTCCGCACTGGCATACTATCTGCAAAGGATCTGACTACTGGATGTCAGGTACAAAGTAATCCCACGTCGCTAAACTATAAGCACAGAGTATCCTGACCACTGAATATCAGATACAAAGCTATCCCGCACTGGCATACTATCTGCAAAGTCTCTGACCACTGGATATCAGATACAAAGCTATCCCGCACTGGCATACTATCTGCAAAGTATCTGACACAAAGCTATCCCTCACTGGCATACTATCTGCAAAGTATCTGACACAAAGCTATCCCGCACTGGCATACTATCTGCAAAGTATCTGATACTGGATATCAGATACAAAGTAATCCCTCGTCGCTAAACTATATGCACAGAGTATCCTGACCACTGGGTATCAGATACAAAGCTATCCCGCACTGGCATACTATCTGCAAAGTATCTGACTACTGGATATCAGATACAAAGCTATCCCGCACTGGCATACTATCTGCAAAGTCTCTGACCACTGGATATCAGATACAAAGCTATCCCGCACTGGCATACTATCTGCAAAGTCTCTGACCACTGGATATCAGATACAAAGCTATCCCGCACTGGCATACTATCTGCAAAGTCTCTGACCACTCGATATCAGATACAAAGCTATCCCGCACTGGCATACTATCTGCAAAGTATCTGACACAAAGCTATCCCTCACTGGCATACTATCTGCAAAGTATCTGACACAAAGCTATCCCGCACTGGCATACTATCTGCAAAGTATCTGACCACTGGATATCAGATACAAAGCTATCCCGCACTGGCATACTATCTGCAAAGTCTCTGACCACTGGATATCAGATACAAAGCTATCCCGCACTGGCATACTATCTGCAAAGTATCTGACACAAAGCTATCCCTCACTGGCATACTATCTGCAAAGTATCTGACACAAAGCTATCCCGCACTGGCATACTATCTGCAAAGTATCTGACCACTGGATATCAGATAAAAAGCTATCCCGCACTGGCATACTATCTGCAAAGTATCTGACCACTGGATATCAGATACAAAGCTATCCCGCACTGGCATACTATCTGCAAAGTCTCTGACAACTGGATATCAGATACAAAGCTATCCCGCACTTTCATACTATCTGCAAAGTATCTGACTACTGGATATCAGATACATAGTTATCCCGCATTGATATACTATCTGCAAAGTATCTGATACTGGATATCAGATACAAAGCTATCCCGCACTGGCATACTATCTGCAAAGTATCTGACACAAAGCTATCCCTCACTGGCATACTATCTGCAAAGTATCTGACACAAAGCTATCCCGCACTGGCATACTATCTGCAAAGTATCTGATACTGGATATCAGATACAAAGTAATCCCTCGTCGCTAAACTATATGCACAGAGTATCCTGACCACTGGGTATCAGATACAAAGCTATCCCGCACTGGCATACTATCTGCAAAGTATCTGACTACTGGATATCAGATACAAAGCTATCTCGCACTGGCATACTATCTGCAAAGTCTCTGACCACTGGATATCAGATACAAAGCTATCCCGCACTGGCATACTATCTGCAAAGTCTCTGACCACTGGATATCAGATACAAAGCTATCCCGCACTGGCATACTATCTGCAAAGTCTCTGACCACTCGATATCAGATACAAAGCTATCCCGCACTGGCATACTATCTGCAAAGTATCTGACACAAAGCTATCCCTCACTGGCATACTATCTGCAAAGTATCTGACACAAAGCTATCCCGCACTGGCATACTATCTGCAAAGTATCTGACCACTGGATATCAGATACAAAGCTATCCCGCACTGGCATACTATCTGCAAAGTCTCTGACCACTGGATATCAGATACAAAGCTATCCCGCACTGGCATACTATCTGCAAAGTATCTGACACAAAGCTATCCCTCACTGGCATACTATCTGCAAAGTATCTGACACAAAGCTATCCCGCACTGGCATACTATCTGCAAAGTATCTGACCACTGGATATCAGATAAAAAGCTATCCCGCACTGGCATACTATCTGCAAAGTATCTGACCACTGGATATCAGATACAAAGCTATCCCGCACTGGCATACTATCTGCAAAGTCTCTGACCACTGGATATCAGATACAAAGCTATCCCGCACTTTCATACTATCTGCAAAGTATCTGACTACTGGATATCAGATACATAGTTATCCCGCATTGATATACTATCTGCAAAGTATCTGATACTGGATATCAGATACAAAGTAATCCCTCGTCGCTAAACTATATGCACAGAGTATCCTGACCACTGGGTATCAGATACAAAGCTATCCCGCACTGGCATACTATCTGCAAAGGATCTGACTACTGGATATCAGATATAAAGTAATCCCTCGTCGCTAAACTATATGCACAGAGTATCCTGACCACTGGGTATCAGATACAAAGCTATCCCGCACTGGCATACTATCTGCAAAGTATCTGATACTGGATATCAGATACAAAGTAATCCCTCGTCGCTAAACTATATGCACAGAGTATCCTGACCACTGGGTATCAGATACAAAGCTATCCCGCACTGGCATACTATCTGCAAAGTATCTGACTACTGGATATCATATACAAAGTAATCCCTCGTCGCTAAACTATATGCACAGAGTATCCTGACCACTGGGTATCAGATACAAAGCTATCCCGCACTGGCATACTATCTGCAAAGTATCTGATACTGGATATCAGATACAAAGTAATCCCTCGTCGCTAAACTATATCACAGAGTATCCTGACCACTGGGTATCAGATACAAAGCTATCCCGCACTGGCATACTATCTGCAAAGTATCTGACTACTGGATATCAGATACAAAGTAATCCCGCACTTTACTCTGACCATCTCTAAATACCTTTCTAATTTTAATTCGGCTTCAAGAAAAAGGCCTTCATGCCGAGTGGCCTTTTTAATTCAATTTATCGTTAACCAAACATTTTAAGCTCATCTATGTAGTAATATTGCAAACGCGTTTAAACACCTGCCGACATGTGTTAGTGCACAGCATTTAGTCTTTCAACCGGCAAATTAGAATTTAATCTGTTCAAAAGACTGTTCTTTCTCTGGGCCTGTTGGTGCTTTGCGTGAACGGAATAAAACTTTTAAACGATAAAAATGAAAATGCATCGCCAGGGCGGAGATAAAAGCCCTTTCTGAACGGAAAGACTCGCTTAGTAACGGCGAACAAACGCAATTAACGAGATTACTCGTCATGTCGTTGTCATTCTAATACAGATTAAATTGTAATTAATGTAGAAGCCAAACGTCAAAGCTAAAATAAATCTGAAAATAAGCCCACCGTCCCAAGTTTGTCTTATTTTTATTTCTATTAAATTCTTGTAGTAAAACATATCCCATTATTGCTGAATAAAATGTTGCTATTAAATTCTTGTAGTAAAACATATCCCAGTATTGATCAATAAAATGTTGCTATTAAATTCTTGTAGTAAAACATATCCCAGTATTATTGAATAAAATGTTGCTATTAAATTCGTGTAGTAAAACAGATCCCAGTATTGCTGAATAAAATGTTGCTATTAAATTCGTGTAGTAACACATATCCCAGTATTGTTGAATAAAATGTTGCTATTAAATTCTTGTAGTAAAACATATCCCAGTATTGTTGAATAAAATGTTGCTATTAAATTCTTGTAGTAAAACATATCCCAGTATTGTTGAATAAAATGTTGCTATTAAATTCTTGTAGTAACACATATCCCAGTATTGTTGAATAAAATGTTGCTATTAAATTCGTGTAGTAAAACATATCCCAGTATTGTTGAATAAAATGTTGCTATTAAATTCGTGTAGTAAAACATATCCCAGTATTGTTGAATAAAATGTTGCTATTAAATTCTTGTAGTAAAACATATCCCAGTATTATTGAATAAAATGTTGCTATTAAATTCGTGTAGTAACACATATCCAAGTATTCTTGAATAAAATGTTGCTATTAAATTCGTGTAGTAAAACATATCCCAGTATTGTTGAATAAAATGTTGCTATTAAATTCGTGTAGTAAAACATATCCCAGTATTGCTGAATAAAATGTTGCTATTAAATTCGTGTAGTAAAACATATCCCAGTATTATTGAATAAAATGTTGCTATTAAATTCTTGTAGTAACACATATCCCAGTATTGTTGAATAAAATGTTGCTATTAAATTCGTGTAGTAAAACATATCCCAGTATTATTGAATAAAATGTTGCTATTAAATTCGTGTAGTAAAACATATCTCAGTATTGCTGAATAAAATGTTGCTATTAAATTCGTGTAGTAAAACATATCCCAGTATTATTCAATAAAATGTTGCTATTAAATTCGTGTAGTAAAACATATCTCAGTATTGCTGAATAAAATGTTGCTATTAAATTCGTGTAGTAAAACATATCCCAGTATTGTTGAATAAAATGTTGCTATTAAATTCGTGTAGTAAAACATATCCCAGTACTGTTGAATAAAATGTTGCTATTAAATTCGTGTAGTAAAACATATCCCAGTATTGCTGAATAAAATGTTGCTATTAAATTCGTGTAGTAAAACATATCCCAGTATTGTTGAATAAAATGTTGCTATTAAATTCGTGTAGTAAAACATATCCTAGTATTGTTGAATAAAATGTTGCTATTAAATTCGTGTAGTAAAACATATCCCAGTATTGCTGGATAAAATGTTGCTATTAAATTCGTGTAGTAAAACATATCCTAGTATTGCTGAATAAAATGTTGCTATTAAATTCGTGTAGTAAAATATATCCCAGTATTGTTGAATAAAATGTTGCTATTAAATTCGTGTAGTAAAACATATCCCAGTATTGTTGAATAAAATGTTGCTATTAAATTCGTGTAGTAAAACATATCCTAGTATTGTTGAATAAAATGTTGCTATTGAATTCGTGTAGTAAAACATATCCCAGTACTGTTGAATAAAATGTTGCTATTAAATTCGTGTAGTAAAACATATCCCAGTATTGCTGAATAAAATGTTGCTATTAAATTCGTGTAGTAAAACATATCCCAGTATTGTTGAATAAAATGTTGCTATTAAATTCGTGTAGTAAAACATATCCTAGTATTGTTGAATAAAATGTTGCTATTAAATTCGTGTAGTAAAACATATCCCAGTATTGCTGAATAAAATGTTGCTATTAAATTCGTGTAGTAAAACATATCCCAGTATTGCTGAATAAAATGTTGCTATTAAATTCGTGTAGTAAAACATATCCCAGTATTGTTGAATAAAATGTTGCTATTAAATTCGTGTAGTAAAACATATCCTAGTATTGTTGAATAAAATGTTGCTATTAAATTCGTGTAGTAAAACATATCCCAGTATTGCTGAATAAAATGTTGCTATTAAATTCGTGTAGTAAAACATATCCCAGTATTGTTGAATAAAATGTTGCTATTAAATTCGTGTAGTAAAACATATCCTAGTATTGTTGAATAAAATGTTGCGCTTTTTTCTTGGTCAAGTATCATTTATTAAAAGTTTTTTCAATGTTTCAATAACTACATTGTTGTCTTCGTTCAGGCCTCTTGAAATATACACACATACTGACGTTCCGGTTACCTAAAATTACAATTTATTAATAAAGTAAAACACACAGACATGACTAAATTTAAGTATATTTCACAGTAACAATAAGTGTATATTTAACAATGTATATTTCAAGAGGCCTAAATGAAACAATAACGTCATCGAAACGTTAGCAAATTTTTAATAAACGTCAAATAGGACTCACGAAACAACCGCGTTTTATTCAACAAAAAACATTTTCTGAGTGTACATATCATCATATCCCAGTAGTAGGATCCAGATTGGAAAACGGACAATTTAAAGTAAAAAAAAAAAACTGAAAGAGATGAGCAAATGTGAATTGTAGTCATTTTACCCACACGGCCTGCAGAATATCTATTAGGCTTTCACTTTAGGTATAGATGCGATTTTAATTTAATAATCAACAGAAAAATTGTGTAATCAAATTGTTATAGTGTCAATATCGTTGTCTGGTCATAAATGAGAAAACACAAAGATGTATTGAGACAAAACTAAAAATTCTACAAACATAAAGAAGCAAACAAATCGAAACTAGATTAAATTTTGAATAAATGAAACGCCAAAGAGAGGCAGTGCCCAATAGGGCGCCCAGGCGAACGTGTTGGGAGGGTAGGTTGAGTTTCAGAAAGCTTTCTATCCTCTGGATATTACGTAAAAACTATAGATGCATGAGAGGTTTGAAATTGAAAGCACCTGTGAAATCGGATATTCACGTACTGTCATAAATATCAGAATTATTTTCAAAATATTTTCTTGATGAGTAAATTTACTTCTTAAATATATTTTAAATTTTAATATGTTTGTAATAAAACTTCAGTTTAGAAAAGTACAAGAAAACTCTTATGAAATTTTATCTAACCAATTTTAAATATAGACTAATTAATAGGAAGATTCAACCTTTCATTCGAAGCTGTACCAAGCACGCATTAAATGTTAAAATACGATAATAAATCTTAGCTGGTCGACATTTCGTTTTCACTAAATCGTCCGGCAATCGTTGCCATAGCAACGGAAATCACCTGTTGCGTCACAGTCTACTCATTAAACCCCGTTATTGCAGAGCCGTTGTGTCGACAGAGATCACTTGTTTATTATTAAAATAAATAATGGCTACGCCCTTCACAATTAGCATTTAAATGAAATTTATACGAAAATATATCCTATTGTGCGAGATCTCACGAAATTAATACAGTGAGAGATTTTTGTGATTATTGGCGTATGTTGTTGATTTTGTTAATTTTTTTGTTAGCGTTGATTGTTTAACCGACGGGACGTAGAGCGAGTTAAGGTCACGCCTTTGTGGTAATATCAAACTCGTACTAAACTCTATAGCAGTGCCAGAAGGGTCTAGACCCTAACAGTTTGTCAACCTCTCTATTATATTTCCATTAGCGTTGTCTGTTTGACCGACGTAGAGCGAGTTAAGGTCGAACCTAGGTGGCAATATCAAACTCGTACTAAACTCTATAGCAGTGCCAGAAGGGTCTAGACCCTAACAGTTTGTCAACCTCTCTATTATATTTCCATTAGCGTTGTCTGTTTAACCGACGTAGAGCGAGTTAAGGTCGAACCTAGGTGGCAATATCAAACTCGTACTAAACTCTATAGCAGTGCCAGAAGGGTCTAGACCCTAACAGTTTGTCAACCTCTCTATTATATTTCCATTAGCGTTGTCTGTTTAACCGACGTAGAGCGAGTTAAGGTCGAACCTAGGTGGCAATATCAAACTCGTACTAAACTCTATAGCAGTGCCAGAGGGGTCTAGACCCTAACAGTTTGTCAACCTCTCTATTATATTTCCATTAGCGTTGTCTGTTTGACCGACGTAGAGCGAGTTAAGAACCTAGGTGGCAATATCAAACTCGTACTAAACTCTATAGCAGTGCCAGAGGGGTCTAGACCCTAACAGTTTGTCAACCTCTCTATTATATTTCCATTAGCGTTGTCTGTTTGACCGACGTAGAGCGAGTTAAGAACCTAGGTGGCAATATCAAACTCGTACTAAACTCTATAGCAGTGCCAGAAGGGTCTAGACCCTAACAGTTTGTCAACCTCTCTATTATATTTCCATTAGCGTTGTCTGTTTAACCGACGTAGAGCGAGTTAAGGTCGAACCTAGGTGGCAATATCAAACTCGTACTAAACTCTATAGCAGTGCCAGAGGGGTCTAGACCCTAACAGTTTGTCAACCTCTCTATTATATTTCCATTAGCGTTGTCTGTTTGACCGACGTAGAGCGAGTTAAGAACCTAGGTGGCAATATCAAACTCGTACTAAACTCTATAGCAGTGCCAGAAGGGTCTAGACCCTAACAGTTTGTCAACCTCTCTATTATATTTCCATTAGCGTTGTCTGTTTAACCGACGTAGAGCGAGTTAAGGTCGAACCTAGGTGGCAATATCAAACTCGTACTAAACTCTATAGCAGTGCCAGAGGGGTCTAGACCCTAACAGTTTGTCAACCTCTCTATTATATTTCCATTAGCGTTGTCTGTTTGACCGACGTAGAGCGAGTTAAGAACCTAGGTGGCAATATCAAACTCGTACTAAACTCTATAGCAGTGCCAGAGGGGTCTAGACCCTAACAGTTTGTCAACCTCTCTATTATATTTCCATTAGCGTTGTCTGTTTGACCGACGTAGAGCGAGTTAAGAACCTAGGTGGCAATATCAAACTCGTACTAAACTCTATAGCAGTGCCAGAAGGGTCTAGACCCTAACAGTTTGTCAACCTCTCTATTATATTTCCATTAGCGTTGTCTGTTTGACCGACGTAGAGCGAGTTAAGAACCTAGGTGGCAATATCAAACTCGTACTAAACTCTATAGCAGTGCCAGAAGGGTCTAGACCCTAACAGTTTGTCAACCTCTCTATTATATTTCCATTAGCGTTGTCTGTTTGACCGACGTAGAGCGAGTTAAGGTCGAACCTAGGTGGCAATATCAAACTCGTACTAAACTCTATAGCAGTGCCAGAAGGGTCTAGACCCTAACAGTTTGTCAACCTCTCTATTATATTTCCATTAGCGTTGTCTGTTTAACCGACGTAGAGCGAGTTAAGGTCGAACCTAGGTGGCAATATCAAACTCGTACTAAACTCTATAGCAGTGCCAGAAGGGTCTAGACCCTAACAGTTTGTCAACCTCTCTATTATATTTCCATTAGCGTTGTCTGTTTAACCGACGTAGAGCGAGTTAAGGTCGAACCTAGGTGGCAATATCAAACTCGTACTAAACTCTATAGCAGTGCCAGAGGGGTCTAGACCCTAACAGTTTGTCAACCTCTCTATTATATTTCCATTAGCGTTGTCTGTTTGACCGACGTAGAGCGAGTTAAGAACCTAGGTGGCAATATCAAACTCGTACTAAACTCTATAGCAGTGCCAGAGGGGTCTAGACCCTAACAGTTTGTCAACCTCTCTATTATATTTCCATTAGCGTTGTCTGTTTGACCGACGTAGAGCGAGTTAAGAACCTAGGTGGCAATATCAAACTCGTACTAAACTCTATAGCAGTGCCAGAAGGGTCTAGACCCTAACAGTTTGTCAACCTCTCTATTATATTTCCATTAGCGTTGTCTGTTTAACCGACGTAGAGCGAGTTAAGGTCGAACCTAGGTGGCAATATCAAACTCGTACTAAACTCTATAGCAGTGCCAGAGGGGTCTAGACCCTAACAGTTTGTCAACCTCTCTATTATATTTCCATTAGCGTTGTCTGTTTGACCGACGTAGAGCGAGTTAAGAACCTAGGTGGCAATATCAAACTCGTACTAAACTCTATAGCAGTGCCAGAAGGGTCTAGACCCTAACAGTTTGTCAACCTCTCTATTATATTTCCATTAGCGTTGTCTGTTTAACCGACGTAGAGCGAGTTAAGGTCGAACCTAGGTGGCAATATCAAACTCGTACTAAACTCTATAGCAGTGCCAGAGGGGTCTAGACCCTAACAGTTTGTCAACCTCTCTATTATATTTCCATTAGCGTTGTCTGTTTGACCGACGTAGAGCGAGTTAAGAACCTAGGTGGCAATATCAAACTCGTACTAAACTCTATAGCAGTGCCAGAGGGGTCTAGACCCTAACAGTTTGTCAACCTCTCTATTATATTTCCATTAGCGTTGTCTGTTTGACCGACGTAGAGCGAGTTAAGAACCTAGGTGGCAATATCAAACTCGTACTAAACTCTATAGCAGTGCCAGAAGGGTCTAGACCCTAACAGTTTGTCAACCTCTCTATTATATTTCCATTAGCGTTGTCTGTTTGACCGACGTAGAGCGAGTTAAGAACCTAGGTGGCAATATCAAACTCGTACTAAACTCTATAGCAGTGCCAGAAGGGTCTAGACCCTAACAGTTTGTCAACCTCTCTATTATATTTCCATTAGCGTTGTCTGTTTAACCGACGTAGAGCGAGTTAAGGTCGAACCTAGGTGGCAATATCAAACTCGTACTAAACTCTATAGCAGTGCCAGAAGGGTCTAGACCCTAACAGTTTGTCAACCTCTCTATTATATTTCCATTAGCGTTGTCTGTTTGACCGACGTAGAGCGAGTTAAGAACCTAGGTGGCAATATCAAACTCGTACTAAACTCTATAGCAGTGCCAGAAGGGTCTAGACCCTAACAGTTTGTCAACCTCTCTATTATATTTCCATTAGCGTTGTCTGTTTAACCGACGTAGAGCGAGTTAAGGTCGAACCTAGGTGGCAATAACAAACTCGTACTAAACTCTATAGCAGTGCCAGAGGGGTCTAGACCCTAACAGTTTGTCAACCTCTCTATTATATTTCCATTAGCGTTGTCTGTTTGACCGACGTAGAGCGAGTTAAGAACCTAGGTGGCAATATCAAACTCGTACTAAACTCTATAGCAGTGCCAGAAGGGTCTAGACCCTAACAGTTTGTCAACCTCTCTATTATATTTCCATTAGCGTTGTCTGTTTAACCGACGTAGAGCGAGTTAAGGTCGAACCTAGGTGGCAATATCAAACTCGTACTAAACTCTATAGCAGTGCCAGAGGGGTCTAGACCCTAACAGTTTGTCAACCTCTCTATTATATTTCCATTAGCGTTGTCTGTTTGACCGACGTAGTGCGAGTTAAGGTCACGCCTTTGTGGTAATATCAAACTCGTACTAAACTCTATAGCAGTGCCAGAAGGGTCTAGACCCTAACAGTTTGTCAACCTCTCTATTATATTTCCATTAGCGTTGTCTGTTTAACCGACGTAGAGCGAGTTAAGAACCTAGGTGGCAATATCAAACTCGTACTAAACTCTATAGCAGTGCCAGAAGGGTCTAGACCCTAACAGTTTGTCAACCTCTCTATTATATTTCCATTAGCGTTGTCTGTTTGACCGACGTAGAGCGAGTTAAGAACCTAGGTGGCAATATCAAACTCGTACTAAACTCTATAGCAGTGCCAGAAGGGTCTAGACCCTAACAGTTTGTCAACCTCTCTATTATATTTCCATTAGCGTTGTCTGTTTAACCGACGTAGAGCGAGTTAAGGTCACGCCTTTGTGGTAATATCAAACTCGTACTAAACTCTATAGCAGTGCCAGAAGGTTCTAGACCCTAACAGTTTGTCAACCTCTCTATTATATTTCCATTAGCGTTGTCTGTTTGACCGACGTAGAGCGAGTTAAGAACCTAGGTGGCAATATCAAACTCGTACTAAACTCTATAGCAGTGCCAGAAGGGTCTAGACCCTAACAGTTTGTCAACCTCTCTATTATATTTCCATTAGCGTTGTCTGTTTAACCGACGTAGAGCGAGTTAAGGTCGAACCTAGGTGGCAATATCAAACTCGTACTAAACTCTATAGCAGTGCCAGAAGGGTCTAGACCCTAACAGTTTGTCAACCTCTCTATTATATTTCCATTAGCGTTGTCTGTTTGACCGACGTAGAGCGAGTTAAGGTCGAACCTAGGTGGCAATATCAAACTCGTACTAAACTCTATAGCAGTGCCAGAGGGGTCTAGACCCTAACAGTTTGTCAACCTCTCTATTATATTTCCATTAGCGTTGTCTGTTTGACCGACGTAGAGCGAGTTAAGAACCTAGGTGGCAATATCAAACTCGTACTAAACTCTATAGCAGTGCCAGAAGGGTCTAGACCCTAACAGTTTGTCAACCTCTCTATTATATTTCCATTAGCGTTGTCTGTTTAACCGACGTAGAGCGAGTTAAGGTCGAACCTAGGTGGCAATATCAAACTCGTACTAAACTCTATAGCAGTGCCAGAAGGGTCTAGACCCTAACAGTTTGTCAACCTCTCTATTATATTTCCATTAGCGTTGTCTGTTTGACCGACGTAGAGCGAGTTAAGAACCTAGGTGGCAATATCAAACTCGTACTAAACTCTATAGCAGTGCCAGAAGGGTCTAGACCCTAACAGTTTGTCAACCTCTCTATTATATTTCCATTAGCGTTGTCTGTTTGACCGACGTAGAGCGAGTTAAGAACCTAGGTGGCAATATCAAACTCGTACTAAACTCTATAGCAGTGCCAGAAGGGTCTAGACCCTAACAGTTTGTCAACCTCTCTATTATATTTCCATTAGCGTTGTCTGTTTGACCGACGTAGAGCGAGTTAAGAACCTAGGTGGCAATATCAAACTCGTACTAAACTCTATAACAGTGCCAGAGGGGTCTAGACCCTAACAGTTTGTCAACCTCTCTATTATATTTCCATTAGCGTTGTCTGTTTGACCAGTACCTTCTAATATTACTGGTTTGACCGACGTACAGCGAGATATGATCGCACCTTGATGACCCGGGATCGCTGGACCTGCCTGATCCCTTACAGCCGTTAACAGCTGTATCCTTCATGAGTTACCTACTACCATCCTCACTAAGTAAATTAACTTTATTATTCTTATATATGTGTTTATTTGGGTCAACAACCAATTTAATAAATTTCAGTCGAAAAATTATGTTTTGCTTGGTATCGCTCTTTTTGAATTTTGCCGTAGTTGTTAATTATTCGGTTAAAATTTGGATATTATTATTAGAGTAAGAAAGTAATTTAGTAATTAAGGATGCTAGTAGGTGTTTCATTAAAGAAACATTTGTAAAAGATAAGGCCCGTCAAGGTCAACCGGGGGTTACAAGATAGGTTACATCACACAAAAAGTATAAAACCTACAACAGTGCCAGAATAAGAGAATTGTGCACGAATTCGAAAAAGTGGAGAAACCGACGGAAAGGATTAGTGTTGGCCATCATCATTTGACTTGCTTTACTCATATGTACTTCCTACGGCGCCTCACCAAGCAATTAACGGAAGTGTAGTTATTTTATCGGCCTGAACACCTGGCACGAAGTTGTTTAAAATATCAACAATCCAACGCCCGCATGACAGAGCTCGAGGGAAATCACAGTTAAAACCTATTACTGCGAGTGCACAGTAGTTAACAAATTTAATACACCGTCAGCCACATGAATGTATTATAGTATTTTATCGATACAAGAGTAAATTATATCATCAAAATGTCCGCTTATAAATATTCTACTGCTAACAACTGCGAAGAAGAGGTTAACTTTAGTGAAACATGGAAAATTGTTCTGTCTTGTCTGAACTGTTGCTGGTACAGTGACATTACAGTATTTAAATGCCTAACAACCAATGAGAGCTGGCTGCAAGGAACTCTGACTTTGAACAAGGGTGCAAACGGCGGTAAGACTTAGGCAGACAGCAGCTGAGTTTCTCTCTTAAGGTCAGTATTTTGTGGGAAACGGACAGTCTGCCAGCGGCGGTTTATGGCCCCTGTCAAGAAGCAGGGGCCGGACAATATGCCAGCCGCAGGTACATTGTGGGGGTTACAGTGGATGTGGGGGAGGGGGTTGCGAGAGAAGAAGAGAAAGCTCTGACTCGTATAAACTTCGCACGAGTGTGGTTGTAAACGACCCATGACTAAACCATTCTTAAAATACTATTGTCTTACATGACCGGATGAAATGCCTGATGTAACGCTAATAGCTTACATTATTTTAGTCACCTCATTTGTTATTTGTTAGTTTTACAATTTTAAATACTTTAGTTTATACTACTTTGCTTTACTTTACATACAAATTAGTTAATTTAGCCATGAACGTAAATAACACTACAAACAACCAGTCCATATACTTAAAATGATCACCTCAATGTGTAACCTTGTGCAAATATATATATATATATATATATATATATATATATATATATATATATATATCTTTTTCATAGAGCCTCCTAAGAACCTTTTTAAAAGTAAATACTTTGTGTGCCAGATGTTAAAATAGTAAAGTCATGTGTTAATTTATGTAAATAAGCTGTAAGTTTTTGTTCGCGTTGTTTGGTGTAGTGTGTTTACATCTAATATTTCACAGTTTACTTCACATTATTTTCTTTTCTTGAGGGTTTACCATAGACAATAGCAATGGGTTAGGTTAGGTTAGGTCATTCCGTCTCTTTATATCACTTCCCCTTTTTCAAAGAGTGAGGGAGAGAAAGGGGGCTAACTGGCAGTAAGTCCTAAAATGTATTAACTACCTGGCTACCCTCGTCAAACCAAAGGGTGGCTGGCAGACTGTCCTACACCCGTATTTTGTGCACGAAATGACCCCGCCCCCTTTCGTCCAAAACTAACAATTTGTTATAAACATAATTTTCTAGCTACATATCTGAGAAAAAATGTGTTGATAAATAATAATTATCTGTAACAGAAGCTCACTAAAATTTAAAAAATTGTTTTCGGCACTAACTTTGAATTATAAATAATCATTTTTTTTCTACTAAATCTGTGTATTACTTTTCTCTTTACGTCTTGCGTGCCCATTAAAACGATTCAAAAAAAAAAAATAACATGAAATTCTGACGTGAATTTTCTAAGAGATCCACCACACAAAAAACCTTACACGTTGGTTTAAACAATTCCAAGAAACTGAATCAGTTAAGAAACAGAAATCAACCGGAAAACCAAGTGCACCAGACGAAACGGTTGAAACAATTAGACAATCGGCAATTAAAAGTCCCGGGAAGTCCATCCCTAATCGAAGCGTTGAATTAGGTATTCCAAAAACAAAAGGAATTCAAATTACACGCTTATAAAATCCAGATACTGCAGGAATTGAAACACAATGATGGTGTAAACCGTTACAATGTCGCTGTTGAAATGTTGGAGAGTATAAGTGAAACCGGACCATGTTTAGATGATATAGTTTTTACTT
Organism: Prosapia bicincta; assembly: GCA_036971475.1. Classification (NCBI taxonomy): domain Eukaryota; kingdom Metazoa; phylum Arthropoda; class Insecta; order Hemiptera; family Cercopidae; genus Prosapia; species Prosapia bicincta. The sequence continues at coordinate 229,644,414 of JBAIZL010000001.1, read as the reverse complement.
TCCGTGTGAATGGATGTGTTAACAGACACAATTCACGAATAGCCCTGAAAAGCAGCACGCAATTGTTGAGAAACCACGTGATTCGCCTAAAGTTAATGTTTGGTGTGGAGTGATGAAAAATTGCGCAATAACGGCTTTCATCTTTGTTGAAAAAACAAGTAATGGAGTTCTGTATCTTGACAAGTTATCCAGTTATTGCTTTTCTCAGCTAGATGAACCCGAAAACATTCATCCACTTCATTTGTATCAAGATGGTGCTTCCGTGCATTGGTCACGGACGCTTAGGACGAAAAATTTTGAGATCGATGAATAGGCCGCCAGAGACTAACGCTGTGGCCTCCAAGAAGTCCAGACCTGACAACTTGTGATTTCTCTTGTAGAAGTACTTCAAGAGCGTTGTTTATTCGCCAAAAATTCCCTACCTGAACTACTTAAAAACACGATTAAGAAAGTAATAACAAACATGACCGAAGAAATGTTAACAAATGTTTCGAGAGAAGTTGAGTATCGTTTGGACATTTGTCGAGCGAATAAAGGCACGCATGATGAAATATATTAATTATGTAAATACAACTGTTTGAGACGACATATTAACAACATTAACTCTAAGCAATTCGGTGTTTTTTAAACTATGTACGAAACTACACCATTATTGTAGGCTAACCCTATTAAAACATCTTTGTTACCGCTAAGAATATTGGTATACCCTATAAGATGACGTATTTGAACACCTTATGCCTTTCCTAACATTTGAAGATTGTTCTTCCTTGAATATATATATATCGAACATTAACTTATTGCTTAAAGACAATGTACAAAGGATACTCTCAGACAGTGGCTAATGGTACAACAGCATATTTAGTACACAGCATAAAATTGAATGTCGAGAGTCAATTATTAATTACAAAGACTAGAGACTACGAAGAGTCGCTATGCAGTACAACGAAACAATGATGGCTGCCAGGAGTGTCTGTTCAGTACAAAGTAGCAATGAGAGCTACCAAGAGTCGCTATGCAGTACAACGAAACAATGACGGCTACCAAGAGTCGCTATGCAGTACAACGAAACTCTGACGGCTACCAAGAGTCGCTATGCAGTACAACGAAACAATGACGGCTACTAAGAGTCGCTATGCAGTACAACGAAACAATGACGGCTACCAAGAGTCGCTATGCAGTACAACGAAACAATGATGGCTGCCAGGAGTGTCTGTTCAGTACAAAGTAGCAATGAGAGCTACCAAGAGTCGCTATGCAGTACAACGAAACAATGACGGGAACCAAGAGTGTCTGTTCAGTACAAAGTAGCAATGAGAGCTACCAAGAGTCGCTATGCAGTACAACGAAACTCTGACGGCTACCAAGAGTCGCTATGCAGTACAACGAAACAATGACGGCTACTAAGAGTCGCTATGCAGTACAACGAAACAATGACGGCTACCAAGAGTCGCTATGCAGTACAACGAAACCATGATGGCTGCCAGGAGTGTCTGTTCAGTACAAAGTAGCAATGAGAGCTACCAAGAGTCGCTATGCAGTACAACGAAACAATGACGGCTACTAAGAGTCGCTATGCAGTACAACGAAACAATGACGGCTACCAAGAGTCGCTATGCAGTACAACGAAACAATGATGGCTGCCAGGAGTGTCTGTTCAGTACAAAGTAGCAATGAGAGCTACCAAGAGTCGCTATGCAGTACAACGAAACTCTGACGGCTACCAAGAGTCGCTATGCAGTACAACGAAACAATGACGGCTACTAAGAGTCGCTATGCAGTACAACGAAACAATGACGGCTACCAAGAGTCGCTATGCAGTACAACGAAACAATGACGGCTACTAAGAGTCGCTATGCAGTACAACGAAACAATGACGGCTACCAAGAGTCGCTATGCAGTACAACGAAACAATGATGGCTGCCAGGAGTGTCTGTTCAGTACAAAGTAGCAATGAGAGCTACCAAGAGTCGCTATGCAGTACAACGAAACAATGACGGGAACCAAGAGTGTCTGTTCAGTACAAAGTAGCAATGAGAGCTACCAAGAGTCGCTATGCAGTACAACGAAACAATTATGGCTGCCAGGAGTGTCTGTTCGGTACACAGTAGCAATGAGAGCTACCAAGAGTCGCTATGCAGTACAACGAAACAATGATGGCTGCCAGGAGTGTCTGTTCAGTACAAAGTAGCAATGAGAGCTACCAAGAGTCGCTATGCAGTACAACGAAACAATGATGGCTGCCAGGAGTGTCTGTTCAGTACAAAGTAGCAATGAGAGCTACCAAGAGTCGCTATGCAGTAAAACGAAACAATGATGGCTGCCAGGAGTGTCTGTTCAGTACAAAGTAGCAATGAGAGCTACCAAGAGTCGCTATGCAGTACAACGAAACAATGATGGCTGCCAGGAGTGTCTGTTCGGTAGAAAGTAGCAATGAGAGCTACCAAGAGTCGCTATGCAGTACAACGAAACAATGATGGCTGCCAGGAGTGTCTGTTCGGTAGAAAGTAGCAATGAGAGCTACCAAGAGTCGCTATGCAGTACAACGAAACAATGATGGCTACCAAGACTGTCTGTTCGGTAGAAAGTAGCAATGAGAGCTACCAAGAGTCGCTATGCAGTACAACGAAACAATGATGGCTGCCAAGAGTGTCTGTTCAGTACAAAGTAGCAATGAGAGCTACCAAGAGTCGCTATGCAGTACAACGAAACAATGATGGCTGCCAAGAGTGTCTGTTCAGTACAAAGTAGCAATGAGAGCTACCAAGAGTCGCTATGCAGTATAACGAAACAATGATGGCTGCCAGGAGTGTCTGTTCAGTACAAAGTAGCAATGAGAGCTACCAAGAGTCGCTATGCAGTACAACGAAACAATGATGGCTGCCAAGAGTGTCTGTTCAGTACAAAGTAGCAATGAGAGCTACCAAGAGTCGCTATGCAGTACAACGAAACAATGACGGCTACCAAGAGTCGCTATGCAGTACAACGAAACAATGACGGCTACCAAGAGTCGCTATGCAGTACAACGAAACAATGATGGCTGCCAGGAGTGTCTGTTCGGTACAAAGTAGCAATGAGAGCTACCAAGAGTCGCTGTGCAGTACAACGAAACAATGATGGCTGTCAGGAGTGTCTGTTCAGTACAAAGTAGCAATGAGAGCTACCAAGAGTCGCTATGCAGTACAACGAAACAATGATGGCTGCTAGGAGTGTCTGTTCGGTAGAAAGTAGCAATGAGAGCTACCAAGAGTCGCTATGCAGTACAACGAAACAATGATGGCTACCAAGACTGTCTGTTCGGTAGAAAGTAGCAATGAGAGCTACCAAGAGTCGCTATGCAGTACAACGAAACAATGATGGCTGCTGCCAAGACTGTCTGTTCGGTAGAAAGTAGCAATGAGAGCTACGAAGAGTCGCTATGCAGTACAACGAAACAATGATGGCTGCCAAGACTGTCTGTTCGGTAGAAAGTAGCAATGAGAGCTACCAAGAGTCGCTATGCAGTACAACGAAACAATGATGGCTGCCAGGAGTGTCTGTTCAGTACAAAGTAGCAATGAGAGCTACCAAGAGTCGCTATGCAGTACAACGAAACAATGATGGCTGCCAAGAGTGTCTGTTCGGTAGAAAGTAGCAATGAGACCTACCAAGAGTCGCTATGCAGTACAACGAAACAATGATTGATGCCAGGAGTGTCTGTTCAGTACAAAGTAGCAATGAGAGCTACCAAGAGTCGCTATGCAGTACAACGAAACAATGACGGCTACCAAGAGTCGCTATGCAGTACAACGAAACAATGACGGCTACCAAGAGTCGCTATGCAGTACAACGAAACAATGATGGCTGCCAAGAGTGTCTGTTCGGTAGAAAGTAGCAATGAGACCTACCAAGAGTCGCTATGCAGTACAACGAAACAATGATTGATGCCAGGAGTGTCTGTTCAGTACAAAGTAGCAATGAGAGCTACCAAGAGTGGCTATGCAGTACAACGAAACAATGATGGCTGCCAAGAGTGTCTGATCAGTACAAAGTAGCAATGAGAGCTACCAAGAGTGGCTATGCAGTACAACGAAACAATGATGGCTGCCAAGAGTGTCTGTTCAGTACAAAGTAGCAATTGTAACTGCTAAGAGTGGTAATTCAGTACGAACAAGTATAATATACGAAGGTACAAATATATTATTGGTGGGCACAAAGAATGGCTGGAAAACATCCCTATTTAGATACGAGAATCCAAAAAATTTAGTGTTTCGGGTGTCATTACAGTTCTTATGATAATTTAAAAAAAAAACTTTATTGTAAGGAGTAACTCAACCTTTGATTATGGCTAAGACTATGTCTCCTAGGAGGCTCGTGACCCTAAACTCAAAATCCTTCCATATAGCTTAGACTAAGGAAACAGGGAGTTACTATGTTTGAACCTTCATCTTTATGATTCTGCAAAGCCAGTGGTCAAGGAGTAACTCAACCTTTGATTATGGCTAAGAGTATGTCTCCTAGGAGGCTCGTGACCCTAAACTCAAAATCCTTCCGTATAGCTTAGACTGAGGAAACAGGAGTTACTATGTTTGAACCTTCATCGTTTCCGATTCTGCAAAGCCAGTGGTCAAGGAGTAACTCAACCTTTGATTATGGCTAAGACTATGTCTCCTAGGAGGCTCGTGACCCTAAACTCAAAATCCTTCCGTATAGCTTAGACTGAGGAAACAGGAGTTACTATGTTTGAACCTTCATCTTTTCCGATTCTGCAAAACCAGTGGTCAAGGAGTAACTCAACCTTTGATTATGGCTAAGACTATGTCTCCTAGGAGGCTCGTGACCCTAAACTCAAAATCCTTCCATATAGCTTAGACTGAGGAAACAGGGAGTTACTATGTTTGAACCTTCATCGTTTCCGATTCTGCAAAGCCAGTGGTCTTTAAATTCATTGTGAATGATTACATTAGCGGTAATGTTACATTATATTAAAACACTTATACTCTATAGAGTACATTTTCCTGTTTTGAGGTGAATGGAACTGAGGGGGAGAGAGAGAGAGAGAGAGAGAGAGAGAGAGAGAGAGAGAGAGAGAGAGAGAGAGAGAGAGAGAGAGAGAGACTCGTGACCTCAGTGAGAGCCACGTACCGTGATATTGAATTTGACGCTATTTTTAGTTATTCAAGGGTGACAGAAAACCTGGGCTTAACGTGTTCGGAATAAATATTAGCGATTAAGCAGTACTGGAATTGTACTTCGCGTATCCAATGTTTTTAAAAGGGACCGTACAGTATGAAAGCTTTTCATTGTACTTTCGTCATTAATTCTACGCCAGATCTCGAGTCTGCCAATAAAGGCAAGTCTACGGATTCTGTTTCACAGAATACGGAGTGTTTCAAAATTCATGGCTAATATTACAATATTTTCAACGAAAAATATTACGATATTAAAAGTTTCAAAAAATGTGATTCCAAAACTTTTTTATTATACCATGGTACATGATGATGATTAATATATCGTTATTATATATATATATATATATATATATATATATATATATATATATATTATAGGTTTATTTTAGGTATTGACAGTGTGCAAAGCTCCTGAAAATATCAATAAATTAATTATTAATGAAAATCTTCAAGTGCTTCATTTTATACAAATCCTCTTTATTGAAATGTTCGTGCTGTAATAAATGCGTCGTCTATAACGTCTAAATACGTCATTATATATGTATATATATATATATATATATATATATATATATATATATATATATATATATATATATATGAAGTTAATATATTACTATTGTAAGTAATTTTATCCACCATTAAGTGCAATAATTTTACCTTGAGTGATGAGGCACCTTTCGGTCAATTGACCATTGTCGAATCAATTGACCGAAAGGTGCCTCATCACTCAAGGTAAAATTATTGCACTTAATGGTGGATAAAATTACTTACAATAGTAATATATTAACTTCATAAAGTCAGTGCAACGGAAAAACAATGGATAACGTTAAATATCAAGAATATATATATATATATATTATATATATATATTTCCTGAACAAGGTTAGTATTGTACAGTGAGTTTGAAGCTTTTTGCCAACTACAGGTCAAACTTTATAAGCTGGCACTTGGCTCATAGGTAGAAACTGTGTATTCGTCGTCCAGAAAACATCAGCCACTGTCGTCATCTTTTATCGGGGGCCGTAAATCGCGGCTTACCCGTCCCAACCTTTAGACAATACTAGTAGCATGCTTCCGTAAACGCCCTATTTACATTTGTTGTTATTTTCACCACACATTAAAAACTAATATTAAGTATGAAAATAATGTGAAAACCGAGTCAACGAAAGTCCAAGGGTCAAAGTTTTTGAAAATGACCTGCGAACATCTATCCCTCCCCTTGTCCTCTCGCCAAGGCCTGCAGCCAAAAGTGCCAGCTTACAAAATTTGACCATTAGTTGGCATGTTACATAATGCCACAAGGCAGCTTAACTTCATTTGAAATTTTATAAAATTAACTAAAATACAAGGTTGACGTGGTGGGTTTACATCGCAGTGCGCTCTACAGATAGGAATCACTCCAAGCCCGACTCTCTTTCTACCATTCATGTTACTTAGAGTGATTTGAAAATGTTTCAGCTCGACTTTCCCATAGCGTTGACTATAATGCAGCGAGTGTTTAATATTGTATTTTAACAAATTAAATAACTTTAGATTTTCCCAAGTCATTGCCTTCAAAAAACTTAAATAAAAATGTCAACGTATTTCCAAAACAAGAGTAAAGAACCAACATACGAACCCCAAAAACAAACCTGAAAATATATTTGCCCGTTAAAGTAATTTGTCGATCGAAGCAAGTATATTCAGGTTGCCTTGATAGGGTTTGTCGTCTTGTCAGGATCACGGCTAAAAGCCTGATCGATGACAGCCACTGATTGTTTCTCTAAGGCAAACAATGTCTATTACACGCCTTGCTACAAGAAAACCCACTTGACTTATCAACTTAAGCTGCAGTGTCACATTCTTTATGACAGCTTATATCTGACAGCTTACGTCAGTATTGTAGTGGATAAGCAACATAATCCAAAGTACAAAGTGTGGTATCGATTGTACCTGCTTCAATCACAATGTTTCTATGTCCCTTTATTAGGCTAATTCTTACTTCTAATATACTTTTCATCCAATTTAAGCCAAATAATATTGAAAATTATCTTGAAGACTTTTATTAAATAATTACAGATTATATAAAATAAATAAGTCACAACTCAATTAATTATACAATATACTGTTACCAGATGTACATTTCGATTACAACGGGACCATCCTCAAACTTGTGTATCTTATTGCATTACTAATGCAGCTGTATTACAGCGAAAATCTCTGAGAATGTTTCCTATATAAACAAATCATTCTATAGACAATTAAACCCAATTTGTGTTTAGAATTATTTAAACATATTTATTTAATAAAATTTGGCAATCTCCAGCTCATAACAAGTTACATTAAATGAGATACAAATACTTAGAAACTCTCTTCAGGAAGTATTTGCTGTAACGTCCAACAGGGTTCCTTCACAATCCCTTCAGAACTTTACTTGTTATAAAAACACGCCGTGGAGTAAACGTGGCGAACACTTGTTATCCCACGGCTTGAGAGCGATATCAAAGTGTCTTGGTCGTTGAATAATTTATACAAACTCTAGAAGCTTAGGTGTCAAAGAGAATGAAACCCTCTCCTTTAATTATTTCCACCCTTCTTTCTCTCGCTTTAGGCAGGGTTAATGTGTAATGAAAGCGGCCAGGTTTTATTAAGAGTTTGCGATGGGTCACATATTTTCCCTTTCAAGCCTACCATTTGTAATTTAAAACACACCCAAAAAGCTAGTCTTCACTTGTTTCTAAATATGCGAAAATTGTCAAAGTACAATACACACTGCACAAGGAATTGCAAACACAAGCGACCGCGTTTAGATTTATTGTACTTCCAAAATATTTCAGTTACTCAATATGAAACTGTGACCATGCGACACAAATATCAACAGTACTGTAACGGATGTTACATTAATTAAAATAAAAAGAAACTAAATAAATTTTCTTGCTATTTGAAGACGTCCGTTCCCTGTTACATCTTGGCCAAATGAGAGAGAAAGATTAGTCGCGAGCAACCTTCCTACCTATCGCGCATCCGGGGCGCGCATGCCTAGCTTGATTACTTGTTTTAATTTTTTTCTCGCTAGATGTCACTATCAGCCAGAGATCTCATTAAAAATATTTATCATACATAACAATTTTTTTTTACATAGTTATACATTATTACAATGTTGAATTTATTCTCGTTTGTTTTCTGAAATTAACTATTTTAATATGTAACACCGTCTAAAGTGTGTTACAGTACAAACATTATTGTCGAGTGTGAGATTAGAGGAAGCTGTTGGCAAGAACGGATATAAGCTGTCGCTGACGTAAGCTGTCGGAAATACTGCATGTAAGCTATCATTTAGCCAGACACAGTCTGTAAACTGACACTGGCGTTAACCTTCACCAAGGACAGTCTGTAATGTCACTTGCTGTTGGTAAGGACAGGCTATATGCTGTGGGAAAGTACAGGCTGTAAGCTGTCACTGACAATACCTTTAGCCAGACACAGGCTGTAAACTGACACTGGCGTTAACCTTCACCAAGGACAGTCTGTAATGTCACTTGCTGTTGGTAAGGACAGGCTATATGCTGTGGGAAAGTACAGGCTGTAAGATGTCACTGACAATACCTTTAGCCAGACACAGGCTGTAAACTGTCACTGGCGTTAACCTTCACCAAGGACAGTCTGTAATGTCACTTGCTGTTGATAAGGACAGGCTATATGCTGTGGGAAAGTACAGGCTGTAAACTGTCACTGGCGCTGACCGTAACCAAGGACAGTCTGTAATGTGTCACTTGCTGTTGGTAAGGACAGGCTATATGCTGTGGGAAAGTACAGGCTGTAAGCTGTCACTGACAATACCTTTAGCCAGACACAGTCTGTAAACTGACACTGGCGTTAACCTTCACCAAGGACAGTCTGTAATGTCACTTGCTGTTGGTAAGGACAGGCTATATGCTGTGGGAAAGTACAGGCTGTAAGCTGTCACTGACAATACCTTTAGCCAGACACAGGCTGTAAACTGACACTGGCGTTAACCTTCACCAAGGACAGTCTGTAATGTCACTTGCTGTTGGTAAGGACAGGCTATATGCTGTGGGAAAGTACAGGCTGTAAGATGTCACTGACAATACCTTTAGCCAGACACAGGCTGTAAACTGTCACTGGCGTTAACCTTCACCAATGACAGTCTGTAATGTCACTTGCTGTTGATAAGGACAGGCTATATGCTGTGGGAAAGTACAGGCTGTAAACTGTCACTGGCGCTGACCGTAACCAAGGACAGTCTGTAATGTGTCACTTGCTGTTGGTAAGGACAGGCTATATGCTGTGGGAAAGTACAGGCTGTAAGCTGTCACTGACAATACCTTTAGCCAGACACAGTCTGTAAACTGACACTGGCGTTAACCTTCACCAAGGACAGTCTGTAATGTCACTTGCTGTTGGTAAGGACAGGTTATATCCTGTGGGAAAGTACAGGCTGTAAGCTGTCACTGACAATACCTTTAGCCAGACACGGGCGTTAAACTGACACTGACGTTAACCTTCACCAAGGACAGTCTGTAATGTCACATGCTGTTGGTAAGGACAGGTTATATCCTGTGGGAAAGTACAGGCTGTAAGCTGTCACTGACAATACCTTTAGCCAGACACGGGCGTTAAACTGACACTGGCGTTAACCTTCACCAAAGACAGTCTGTAATGTCACTTGCTGTTGGTAAGGACAGGTTATATCCTGTCGGAAAGTACAGGCTGTAAGCTGTCACTGACAATACCTTTAGCCAGACACGGGCGTTAAACTGACACTGGCGTTAACCTTCACCAAGGACAGTCTGTAATGTCACTTGCTGTTGGTAAGGACAGGCTATATGCTGTGGGAAAGTACAGGCTGTAAGCTGTCACTGACAATACCTTTAGCCAGACACAGGCTGTAAACTGACACTGGCGTTAACCTTCACCAAGGACAGTCTGTAATGTCACTTGCTGTCGGTAAGGACAGGTTATATCCTGTGGGAAAGTACAGGCTGTAAGCTGTCACTGACAATACCTTTAGCCAGACACGGGCGTTAAACTGACACTGGGGTTGACCGTAACCAAGGACAGGCTGTAATCTGTCACTTGCTGTTGGTAAGGATAGGCATTATGCTGTGGGAAAGTACAGGCTGTAAGCTGTCACTGACAATACCTTTAGCCAGACACGGGCGTTAAACTGACACTGGCGTTAACCTTCACCAAGGACAGTCTGTAATGTCACTTGCTGTCGGTAAGGACAGGTTATATCCTGTGGGAAAGTACAGGCTGTAAGCTGTCACTGACAATACCTTTAGCCAGACACAGGCTGTAAACTGACACTGGCGTTAACCTTCACCAAGGACAGTCTGTAATGTCACTTGCTGTCGGTAAGGACAGGTTATATCCTGTGGGAAAGTACAGGCTGTAAGCTGTCACTGACAATACCTTTAGCCAGACACGGGCGTTAAACTGACACTGGGGTTGACCGTAACCAAGGACAGTCTGTAATCTGTCACTTGCTGTTGGTAAGGATAGGCATTATGCTGTGGGAAAGTACAGGCTGTAAGCTGTCACTGACAATACCTTTAGCCAGACACGGGCGTTAAACTGACACTGGCGTTAACCTTCACCAAGGACAGTCTGTAATGTCACTTGCTGTTGGTAAGGACAGGCTATATGCTGTGGGAAAGTACAGGCTGTAAGCTGTCACTGACGATAACTGTCGCCAAGAACTGTCTGACCTGTCACTGGCATAAACAGTCGGTAAGCTGTCACTGGCGTTAGCTTTAGTTAGAGATAGGTTGTAAACTGACACTGCCGTTAACTGTCGCCAAGAACTGTCTAACCTGTCACTGGCATAAGCAGTCGGCAAGGACAGGCTGTAAGCTAACACTGACGTTAGCTTTAGTTAGAGATAGGCTGTAAACTGACACTGCCGTTAACTGTCGCCAAGAACTGTCTGACCTGTCACTGGCATAAGCAGTCGGCAAGGACAGGCTGTAAGCTAACACTGACGTTAGCTTTAATTAGAGATAGGCTGTAAACTGACACTGTCGTTAACTGTCGCCAAGAACAGTCTGACTTGTCACTGGCATAAATAGTCGGTAAGCTGTCACTGCCGTTAGCTTTAGTTAGAGATAGGCTGTAAACTGACACTGCCGTTAACTGTCACCAAGAACTGTCTGACCTGTCACTGGCATAAGCAGTCGGCAAGAACAGGCTGTAAGCTAACACTGACGTTAGCTTTAGTTAGAGATGGGCTGTAAACTGACACTGCCGTTAACTGTCGCCAAGAACTGTCTGACCTGTCACGGGCATAAGCAGTCGGCAAGGACAGGCTGTAAGCTAACACTGACGTTAGCTTTAGTTAGAGATAGGCTGTAAACTGACACTGCCGTTAACTGTCGCCAAGAACTGTCTGACCTGTCACTGGCATAAGCAGTCGGCAAGGACAGGCTGTAAGCTAACACTGACGTTAGCTTTAGTTAGAGATAGGCTGTAAACTGACACTGCCGTTAACTGTCGCCAAGAACTGTCTGACCTGTCACGGGCATAAGCAGTAGGCAAGGACAGGCTGTAAGCTAACACTGACGATAGATTTAGTTAGAGATAGGCTGTAAATCATGGATAGTGTAATAATTAGAACGCGTTTAAAAAGCCCATATGTTTGCAGTGACAAAGTCGTCACATCTTACTGTGATCATGGACATTTCAATAAATAAAACACGTTTAATAAGCCTATATGGTTGCAGTGACCAAATCATCACTTATTATTTTTACCATGGTCATGGTAATAAAAACAACGGGTTAATAAACTCATGTGTTTTCACTGCTGTGCGGACACAATCAACTGTTTACGTCGCAGTATATTAGTTGTTGTTTAATTAAAAGTTTGTTGTACAAATGTCAACCTTGTTGAGAAATAAAATGCTCCTGGCTACGTTCTTAACACAGCGTTGAAGAGCTCAGTCTTGGAAAAGCTTCAGTTCTCGTTACACAAGAGTTGCGTTGCTTTCTGACTAATGACGCATTCAAAGCAAGATGGCGGCCCGTACTACCCTCCCGTTCTTATTTTTCACATTTATTACTTTCTATTTCTCCAGAAAAGCAAAACCGTTATAAAATCAACGCATTGGAATTTTATATATACAATAGAGTTAGTTGCTTACAAACGTTTTAGAACTTTTTTAAAAATTCTTAGTCACAGATATATATGGTGCATTATAATTTTGTGTTTTTTGTAACAAAAACTGGTTGCAATTAAGCAGTCCAGTTATAAAAACTAAAGGCGTTAAAAAAACGAGAATTGAAAAGAAATAAGCTAAAATATTTTATAATACATAATTTGTTACTAAGACAATTTATTATTTTTTGCTTAGGTCTAGTAAAAGCAGGGTATGTAATAATTTTGCATTTTCATTTTAAAATTTGATCAAGATTTTGTATATTTTCAATTTTGCGTTTATTGTTACTAATATCTCTGTAAATATGAGTGTGCTTTTTTATGTTATAATCTTGTCTTGCAATAATTTCTTATAATGAATTCACAGAGACAATAAAGGCGGAGAAAACCTTATGGTTGAAATTTATTACCGTCTAAAGCAGGGGTTCCCAAACTGGGGGGAAGAGAAAGTCCAGGGGGGCGTGACACCCAAATGAAATAAATAAAAAATACAAAAATAATTTCCTCAGATCTTTGAAATAAAGTCTTTCTAAGGTTTCATAATTGTTTTTGTAAAGTTTCAATAAAGTTGTGTGGTGTGTGTACCGATACCTCCGTTTGGTCTTTCCATTCTGCGTTACCGCATTTAACAGTGAACAAAAAAATCTACGTGTAGGAGGGCGTGGGGGTCTCCAAATAACCAGAGGGAGGCGTGGTACGAAAAAGTTTGGGAACCTCTGGTCTAAAGTGTCCAATGTTCATACAAACAACCCTATATTAACCTAAATAACTTCTACTTACTTATAAACCATTTCAAATTCTTCCACTTTTTAATCTAAACGGATATTTCACTTACCTGCAACAAAATACAATAACATGAAAACGATATATTAAAATACAACAAAACATACATTATACAAATATATTATGTACAGTATATGTTAAAAATAAGCGCGCGCAAGCGCAAGCGCAAGCGCAAGCACACACACACACACACACACACACACACACACACACACACACACACACACACACACACACACACACACACACACACACACACACACACGCACGCACACACGCACGCACGCACGCACGCACGCACGCACGCACGCACACACACACACACACACACACACACACACACACTGTTTCTGAGGTACACATCATACCTTCCATTAAGACAGTCATTATTTAACATATTCGTCAAGCGGGGTAAAACACTCCATCAAACAAATGACAGCTATAACCTACGTGTGACAATATCGCGGGAAATGGGCGATGTAAATCTTGTATGGCTGTCACATTACTTGTAAAGCGTTCATATTTGCAATTCCGTCAGCATCGCAAACGTTCACTGTCATAATGCCAGATTGGAAATTTGCTATCGACATTTTAATGGACGAACTGCGAAGCGTAGGCTGTGGAGATTCTACTTCTAAAGATTAACGAAACTTGTTGACAGTAATTATTGATGACAGTTATGTCGAGTTGAAGGAATATCATTGTTGTACGTGCAAACTTGTTATAGTTGTGGGGAGTATGGGAAATGGCGAACAATGTCATATTTTGTAGCATAAGAGATGAGGTCGTGGTGTGGTTAAAATGACCTACAAAGGTACTCTACTTAACATGCAAACGTGTACCGTCACTGCTCCGTAGTTGAACGCTTGCAAGGCGTATAGTCCTATAAACACTGACGGGAGGGATACCGGAGTTTAATGAAGGCACCTAGATACACAAGAATAACACTTCTATACACAAACGCGAAAGTGCCTTTCATCAAACAACACCTACCACACTTAGCAATACGGTTCTACAGACAGACTCCACCCTCACTGGGTAGATACCACCCAACACAGACGGCTGCTATCCCTTATGGCAAAGCAACTCGCTCCATAAATACATCACAACACTAACTACCTGCTTCGCAGCTCTGTTTCAGATGAAGCGGAGGCACATCCCGAGGGACACAGTTCACCCCAACGGAGCTACTATTTCGGTTTTGCATGCCTATTTCAGTTTCGTAGACTGCAGAAGAAGTGATTGTACCGCTCACCAAAGCCTCAAGATAATATTTCTTTCTAACCTTTAGCGTAAGGGTATCCTGGCTCCCAGGATTTATCGCGGTAGTTTTCTGGCAAGATTTCTTTCCTGACAGGTTTTTCATCCCACTCTTACGGGACATTTAGAGTTTCATTTCACTATCTCCTGATTTCCCACGTAAAGAGCTCAATAGCTTGGTATATGGACAATTGTTCTGCACCCTTCACGTGCGTTAGGATTACTAACCACAAGCGCATGTAAGACGGAGGCAGCTCGCTAGAATATGGCTGCCACGAGGTCTGCGCGAAACGACTAAAGCTAGATAAGACAAAGGCAGCTCGCTAGAATATGGCTGCACGAGGTCTGCGTGAAACGACTAAAGCTAGATAAGACGAAGGCAGCTCGCTAGAATATGGCTGCCGCTTGGTCTGCGCGAAGCAACTAAAGCTAAGTAAGACGGAGGCAGCTCGCTAGAATATGGCTGCCACGAGGTCTGCGCGAAACAACATGGCTGCCATGAGGTCTGCACGAAACGACTAAAGCTAAGTAAGACGGAAGCAGCTCGCTAGAATGTGGCTGGCACGAGGTCTGCGCGAAACAACTAAAGCTAAATAAAACTGAGGCAGCTCGCTAGAATATGTCTGCCACGAGGTCTGCGCGAAACAACTAAAGCTAAGTAAGACGGAAGCAGCTCGCTAGAATATGTCTGCCACGAGGTCTGCGCGAAACAACTAAAGCTAGATAAGACGGAGGCAGCTCGCTAGAATATGGCTGCCACGAGGTCTGCGAGAAACAACTAAAGCTAAGTAAGACGGAGGCAGCTCTCTAGAATATGGCTGCCACGAGGTCTGCGCGAAACAACTAAAGCTAAGTAAGACGGAAGCAGCTCGCTAGAATATGGCTGCCACGAGGTCTGCGCGAAACAACTAAAGCTAAGTAAGACGGAGGCAGCTCTCTAGAATATGCCTGCCACGAGGTCTGCGCGAAACAACTAAAGCTAAGTAAGACGGAAGCAGCTCGCTAGAATATGGCTACCACGAGGTCTGCGTGAAACAACTAAAGCTAAGTAAGACGGAAGCAGCTCTCTAGAATATGGCTGCCACGAGGACTGCGCGAAACAACTAAAGCTAGATAAGACGGAGGCAGCTCGCTAGAATATGGCTGCCACGAGGTCTGCGCGAAACAACTAAAGCTAAGTAAGACGGAGGCAGCTCGCTAGAATATGGCTGCCACGAGGTCTGCGCGAAACAACTAATGCTAACTACTCAAACATTACAACGACCAAGAATCTGCTAGAACACCGCCAGACACCTTTAGGAAACGATGACTGAGTCTATGGTGTACTACCAAGAATGGGCGAAAACAGAGTTATAATGTAAGCGTGAGACCTCAGAGACTTGAAGAAACGAGCCTCGAAGGATATGCATAAAAACATGACAAAAAGTGTACACAAAGAAAATCTGAAGACGGGGACACAAGGGACGAATACCAGTAACATGTTTTTACGAGTCACCGTTCATTAATAACTGGATTATTTCAAAACGTTATAATTAGCAGTGGAATAATCGTCGGAAAAATACGACATAAAACTATAGAGATAAGACTAAGTAATAACAAATTTTAGAACGGGCTCAAATATTGTAATTATATACTTTCCAAGCAAAGTTAATAGATCATAAAAAGCTTGGAAAACAAGTTAAATTCGAATAAAATATGAGTTAGATAAAAATAAATAATTTAGTTACACAATCCGCTGCATACAAACACATTGTTCCCCTGCATAACATCAGTGTAAAGATTAGTCTGGGACTGTAAGCAAAGTACTAAACAGAGATGATTGCACGTCAAATTAAATTTCTTCGCCTTTTCCTTATCACGCATTGTAGCTTTTGGTTCGTCGTGCTACGTCACCATAAGCATTTATCTTCTTTAAATACAGCTTTAGCTATATTTTCTAGATGTTCATACACCTGGTGGTTGGCTTCTACAGTCGACATTTGAACAATTTCCATTCCCTAGTCCCAGTTCATGATTCCAGGAGACTACATAATGCCAAACTGTACCAATGAGATGATACCAGTAACAAGCAGTTCAGAGACTACATAAGGCCGAGCTGTAGTGCCAAAATGATTTTAATAACATGCAGTTCAGAGACTACATAAGGCCGAGCTGTAGTGCCAAAAATATAGCTGTTCAGAGACCTCTAGGTCTGTATGTTTACATAACACAAATTGTGGATTTGGCCACTTTATACGTTTTTCAAATAAATTAAAAACATAATTAAGTAAAATTTAATTTGTTAAATACATTTTTTTGTAATTGTCAAACTTATCACTTATACTCGTGTATTCGAAATGCTTAAAGTTCTCAAACTGTATCGCAATCCCTAATTTAAAATCTAAGAGAGACAGATGAGAATCGTTTGTAAACTGATCCCGTTCATTAACCCCAACCCTCTTTTGGCAGCGCAATCTGAAATTTAATATAAAAGTATAATACTTGAACAACGCCGACGTTATTGACAAAATGATCGTCGACCTATCTAAGTTACAGCCGTTCTAACAGTTTGAAACCTATTACCACACAATACGTAAATTTAAATTATCAAAGAGAGTAAATTGCACTACTCTATACAATAATAATGGTTAACTGTTTATAAATTAAACAGTAAAATTATTTATAGCAACCCTAAAATGACGCCAACAATCAGAGACAAGGATCCAATATGCCAGTGGCAAACAAGGAGCAAGAGACAATTTTGATCACAGATGAGTAAGCATATTGCCTAGAGCTACAGTTGAAGGGGCTTGCCAGACGCTATGAGTTGTCATTTCACATTTTATTTTCTGCAAAAGCATTTAGTCCATTCACGGCTTTTGTTCAGAATTTTAAAGAACCGCATCGATTTACATGAAATTTGACACACACAGAAAATATGTCAAAGGAGTAACTTGAATAATGCCGATGTGTGCTTTTACCCCGCCGTTGAATGTCACCATTTCTCGGGGGTGAAAATATCTAAACTCAAAATAACCCCACTCTTTCTAGTTAAGTAATGATTTCAGAGTTATTCGCGACTAAAAGTATTGATATACCACTTAAAAATGCACTTTCCGGGGGTTTTTCAAAACACCTCCGAAAACATTACGCTAGATCAAAAAGTCATGAAAATAAAAAAATGGATCTTATAAAACAACAAATCGAATGGTGTGTTTTGAATTTCTGTCGAAGCAATCCGAGTTACAGCTTGCTGAAGGTGATGGATTACTCAAATTAACCTGGAAACGATCTTTTTATCGTTAAATAACTTAAAAAGGAGGCGATCTTCGAAAAAAAAAGCTTTAAATGTTTCTCAAAGTATCTAATAAGACCTATAGAATCAGCGACTATAAAAGTGATTTGGATTTTGTTTACATTAATAACCAAGTGATTCAAAAACAAGAAAATGTTCTAGTTTTTATTGGAAAAATCAATTTAAACTATTGACTTTTCTACAAAAATTAAAATTAAACTTTATCCATTTAAAAAAAGCATTTATGTACTAACATATTAAATAATTTTTTAAAACTTTCTAAACCTTTTCCGTTATTTAAAAATTACTTTAAAACTAAAATAGATATGAAAAATATACACGAATGCTGAAATGTATTATTTTTTGCTAGAAGGTTTCAATTTTTTTAAATTTTTCTAGGATTAAAAACAAATTTACATATTGACATTTCAAGTTTAGGCATAAGTGTAAGAACTACCTTATTTGCGCCCTTCAAGTAGCAAGCTTTATTAGAATAGACTTCTGAAAAACAGTCAAATTTCAAGCATCCTGTAGTCCTCACAATTCGCTACAAAATAAAATTTTGATCAATTTAAAATTAAAAAAGTTACAGTTAAACAAATTTACGTTTCCTGTGAATTTTTTCGGAGCGTATAAATATCTTCGATTTCAACTATTAAGGTGCACAGTGCAGCAAAACACAGGTAAACTCATCGTCTTACATTTATTCTTATATTACATACATCTTTATATATATATATATATATATATATATATATATATATATATATATATATATATATATATATATTAAATATGGTGATATGTTTTCTTGTAATATAGTTAATAAATTAAAAATATTTCATAAACAAGAATACTTTTAATGAATATATTTATTCAAAGCTTTTTGATTAGATATTTATTTTCCTGAAGATGCTGATACTATTTTATCGGCGAAAAGCTTTGAATAAATATATTCATTAAAAGTATTCTTGTTTATGAAATATTTTTAATTTATTATATATATATATATATATATATATATATATATATATATATATATATATATATATATATATTATTAGTAGTAGTAGTAGTAGATACAGAGATTTTATTGGTAGATATATACAAAAAAAAAGGCCAACAGGCGAATACCTGCTGATGGAACTTTCTGATTATTCTGTATCTACTAACACAGTAGACATGTAAGTGTTATAGTCTATAATTTGTATAGTAGCAATCAGCATATTTTAAAATACGAAAAAATATATTTTTAAAAAATTTCGCATAAGTGGTGGTTAAAAGAGTTGAATATTGTGATACCTGTTAAATAATATTATAAACAGAAATAGAATTGTAATACCTTAAAAATTACCCATTGGAAAATCTTTAGTAATTGCATTATATTCTACAATATTCGGCAAGAAGAGATGATTCTTAGGGTCTGAATCAAAGAAGTATTTGAAAAATGATATTAAAAATAATTAGGAGATTTTGGTTGATTCCGAACACAACATTGAATAATTTGAAAAAATAGTAAACAATTTTTACAGGATGGTTTTAAAGGTTGTAAATATACAATATATCACAAAATAAATTTGTAAGTAGCAAAACAAGTGTAATCTACCATAGAAAGACATTTAAAAATTTGAAGCAGCAAAAAAAATGTATACATTTCATTGTAAGAGGAGGTTTATAATGGGTGAAACTATTAAATAGTTAAGAAATAAAATTATGAATATTAAATAGATTTTAATTCACTTTAAAATGCATTATTAGATAATTTAAAGCTGCAAACTATTTCTTTGCAAATATTGATATAAAGGGTAGTTTCTAAGAGCTGAAAAATAGTTATAAAATATTACTATAAATATCTTAGAAAATGCTTTCCATGAAAAACAAATTTTATCTTTATTTAACAAATTTAAAAATTATTAAGATTAAGATAATACTTAAATCTATAGTTTTTATTTTCGGTAAACAAAAGGGTAGTTATTATCCCTTTAAAAAAATAGCGCGCATTTATTCATATAACATTTGCAGAGGAAGGTTAGATATGCTTATTTCTGCAGTTTTATAATATTTGACCTTGAAATAATGGCTAATTACCACTCACGACAAAGTACTTGTCGTTTGAGCTGATAGCCTGTATATACATTACAACAGATTTGAAATTTTAATACGTTTCTTTATATTAGTACAATCATACAATAGATGAACTCCCGACCAACAGCTCATACAAACACAGACATGACCTCCAGTATTCACCACTCGAGTTCATAAAAATAAGATAATCAGTGGAATAGTGAGGTGAGCTACGAAATACTTCTCATAACTTTCGTACCTTTTTATCTTTCCCCTTTCAGGCAATTTTAAATTTTTGCTGAAAACAATTCTTTACTTTGTTCTAAATTAAGGATTCAATGTTACTGACCTCCACAACGTTACACTTCTTTAGGGTGAGAATCGTGATAATGAACATGGAAAACCCTTGAGATTAAACAAGAATTGTAAACAATGAAGAGTGAAGTAAACTAGCGACAGCTAGTAACAAGACAAGATGAACTTTCGAGTGAAATAAACTAGCCCTAGTGTGAACTAAGCAAAACCTTTATTTTGTGTTAATTTGAATTAACATTTTTATTTTTCTATAGAACGACGTTGTATTGCAATTTCTTTTCTAAAAGTAACGCATAAAACTACGGGTAACTGGGAAGTGTTGTGAATGTATAACTTCGATGAAAGAAACGGGCCTCATAGAGAAAGGGTTAAATCCCCTACATCCTACCCGATACTAAGGCTGTGCCTTTACTTGCCGTTATTTATCGCGCTACAAAGTGTTGTTGCTAAGTCGGAGGAATGGAAACGCAGTAAATGAACGGAGGTGGCCCCACTAACGACAGTTTGTAACAACTTTCTACTGCGTGCTGCACGGTGAAGTGTCGCGCGAAAATGGAACCGGTTCTACTTTCGCACTACACTCTGCCGCCATCGTGTTGCTCTACTAACTGTAGACTGTAGTATCGCGTCCCGGCATTGTCTATTGTGGCTCACGTCTACCTCCACAATAAATAATGAAGCCAAACAGCGTGCGACGAGACTGCAGATTGTAGCTGGTAGTGGTGCTGCCTGTGGAGCCATCCAACTTTCGCGTGTAGGGCTCAAAACTTACAAGTGGAGCCCCCACCCTAAGATATTGTTAAGCTATAGAGACTTTGCGTACGCAAACACGAGCGTTGGGAAACTTGAGTTAAACATATTGTAATGAAAATGAAACATAAACAATCAATGCATGCAACAATCCTTAACATGTTAAAATAAATGCTCATTAATCTAATGAAAATTAGTACCATAGTAGCCAAATCTGCGAGTGGTATCTTGTGATGTTTTAGCCACATTACCAGAAAGTTAAATACCACCGTAAGCAATATGGGTCTTGTTGATCAGGCGTTTATTCTGTCCACTCTCATGTAGCCATACTCAAGTCCTATAAATGACGAAGCATAAGCCGTTAGTAAATTTGCGGAAAGGAGAAACTTTCGACGAGGTGGACTAGACAGGCGCTGCGTGGTTCCGGACAAAGTGCCACGATGAATGAAACGAGGCCTATTAAGCCATTTCCTGCCCTCATTACACAGTTTATTTCAAGACTTTAATGATTGTTGTCAAGGAAAAGACTTGGAACAGCGTATATGTTCCTTTTTTCTAATATGCAGGAAAAAAACAACGGTAATGCAGAACTTTCGACAAGAGATTTATAAATAAAATTATATATAAGTCATTAGTAGTACAAACATTATATAAGTGTTTATTAGTTTAACTCTTCTAATAAATTTATTACTTATTTATATAAGATATAGAAAAGACAAAACTACTACCACACATTACGTACTACGAGCTTATTTATTATAACTTTACATTTTTTAAATTGAACTTTTTAATTTACCATATTTATATTTTTTTAAATTTCCTCTTAATTGTTTTAATAAAACAGTTACACACACACACACACACATATATATATATATATATATATATATATATATATATATATATATATATATATATATATATATATATATATATATATATATATATATATTATCACTTTCCAAAAAAAATATAAAGTACACCTTATCAATAAAAAAAGTACAAAAAGGCCTCAAAATGACAATCTCTTAATTGTCCTCTTAATTGTTTTAATAAAACAGTTATATATATATATATATATTGTAAAACTTAGATGAATTATTTTTTCTTGTTGAATATGTATGGTAACATAAAATAATTTTCATAAACAAGAATATACGAATATTACTTCATTTTATTGTTCATTGAGGCTTTTCGCTAATTTACATTATTAGCATTTTCAAAATATATGAATCACTATCCAGTTATGTGACCAGAGTAAGACTGTCTTACTCTGGTCACATAACTGGATAGTGATTCATATATTTTGAAAATGCTAATAATGTAAATTAGCGAAAAGCCTCAATGAACAATAAAATGAAGTAATATTCGTATATTCTTGTTTATGAAAATTATTTTATGTTACCATATATATATATATATATATATATATATATATATATATATATATATATATATACACACACACACACACACACACACACACACACACACATATATATATATATATATATATATATATATATATATATATATATATATATATATATATATATATTATCACTTTCCAAAACAAAATATAAAGTACACCTTATCAATAAAAAAAAAGTACAAAAAGGCCACAAAATGACAATCTGGGAACAACTACAAATTTATAAACATAAAAATAATATCATTAACGAACAAATACAAATATAATCGAAAAACGATAAATTATTCAATCCAATAGACAATATTAACCCCAAAACAAACTTAAGACTCGAACAGTGCAGTGAATCCGAAAATAGAACATAACGGTACAACACGTGACAAAGGGAATTCCACACAGCCGCAGTCTACTCCCCGCTCAAGTATGCCCGAAGATGGAGACAAGACCAGTCTTTGAAAGGTAACTCACATAAAAACCAAGTAAGATTCTTGTTTAGGTACATATAGTGAAAGTGATAAGTGAATACAAGAAAACAGTGTTGCAAAGCTACAAATATATAAATATATATATATATATATATATATATATATATATATATATATATATATATATATATATATATATACGGTTTTGGCCAATAGCACGTCGCATATTAAACTATTATTAATTTACTGTTTACATATGAAATTAATATAACTACTAATGAACAATACAAAAATTAACATTGCCTAAAGGTGTTAAAAACAGCTGTTGCAAACAATTATGCGACATAACAAAATTTAATCAAACATATTTCTAAAAGTAGGCTTATGCGAAATTTCTTTTGGAAATTATTGAATGATAACTTCAAACAACATACAGTTTAAGTGAAGTTAAAACAGTTGTTAGCATATTAACCGCTATTATTCAGACACCACCGGAACAAAAAATCATTGCTCTTTGCATTGTTACTCACTTTCGGGTGAATTCGTAAGTGAAGCTGTTATATCATTGCCGCACTATAGTAAGTTAGTTACCCTCAAATATAATTTAATCCGACACGGAGACGAATGTAAACCATCATTAGCGTTGTATGTGTTTACGCTTGGTTTTACCAAAATAAAGCTGTGCAAAATGTCTTTGTTAAAGCGTTAGGCCTGATCTTGATTAGAGGTTTAGCTTTCCTTACTCAGTAACCGTGCACCATTGTTCTTCTACTCACCAAACGTGCATCATTTTGGCGTAAATATGTGGTTGCACATATTTATTATTGCTTACTTGGGTTGCTTTCCCCACAAATAAATATGGCAGCAGAAATAATAACGCAAAATAAAATAAATTAAATTTCCTACTTTCTTTTATTAAGAATATAGGAACCATTATTAAAGGGTTCATCTTCGAAGGAAATATGTGGTGAATATGTTCCTCAGTGTCAACATGGGTCTTACGTTTGTTTGTTTCCTTTGTTTTGTTAAATATCAACTCGCCATAACTGTGATGTATTCAGCCTCTAAGTGCCCATCACTTTAAAAGAGAATACCAGCTTCGACCTGAAACTGAAAGCTTGCTCCAGGACGTTCGCGATTACAAATAACCCTTACTGCCGGCATCAAACGACAAGTAAGTCACACGTAGAGTAAGCACACATAGCAGCTGGTAGACGAATTTAATAAATCTTAATATTCGATAATGATATAAATTTAAATCAAATATACAATTTCTTATGATATTAAAAGTTTCTCTTGTAGTTGATAACTATATGCGGAATACTATAAGTCGTATGACTGCGGGTCTGAAACAGAAAATCAAATACATGTTTCTTTCACACCGCCAAACATCATTTATGGTTATAGAAATATTCAAAACGCAGAGGCAAAGAACCGTACAATTATTTTACCAAGTCAAAAATTAGTCGCTTTGGTTATTAATTAATATGACCGTTTATTAAAACATATGAAATGCGAGTATGTACAAAGAACAAAGGCACAAGAAACGTTTTTATGTGAAAACCTTGTTAAAAGGCTAATTAATGAATTTCCACGCGACTTCCAGATTGGAATATATTGATTTGGTCGAGTTGAGCGAAGTCAAACGGAATAATCATCGAGCGCTGTACATTATCAACAGTGAGGGGAAAGTTTTGCGGTAAACGTTATAAAATCTCCAAATTTCGAATGATAGTTCAGTAGCATTCATGCAAAGAAATATTTTAATTTAAAGCTCGAGATGTGAAATAAACAAAAATAGGATTTTTTGATAAGAGTACAAATGCTCAAAACTGATCAAGGATACGAGTGAAGGAAATCTATCCACGGATTCCAAGTGAAGGAAAACTATTCACAGAGATGAATTGAAAGAAAACTTCACAGAGAGGAATTAAAAGAAAACTTCACAGAGATGAAGTGATGGAAAACTATCCACAGAGATGAAGTGAAGGAAAACTGATCACAGATATGAAGTGAAGGAAATCTATCCACGGAGACGAAATGAAGGAAAACTGTTAACAGAGAAGAAGTAAAAGAAAACTTCACAGAGATGAAATGAAGGAAAACTATTCACATATATGAAGTAAAGGCAAACTATTTACAGAGATGAAGTGAAAGAAAACTATCAACGGAGACGAAGTGAAGGAAAACTATCCATGGAGACGAAATGAAGGGAAACTTTTCACAGAGGATAAGTAAGGGAAAAGTTCACGCAGACGAAGTGAAGGAAAATTTATCACGGAGAAGTGAAGGAAACGTGTTCACGGAATCAAAGGAAAACTGTTCCAAGGATTCGAAAGAAAACTCTTCTCGAAATGGAGGAAATCTAGCGAAGAATCTAACATATTAACGACACAATGGGGTGTTAAAACAAAATAAGAACAAGCTGATAATATCACAAAGCTATGTAAAAGAAAACGTCAAATGAGGCATCAAGAAGTGAAGCAGATTTTCAGATGTTTAGGAAGGAACATGTGAAGTATACAAGGAAATGCGGTACCTTTAGGATGCAAGGATCATGGAAACATGCGAGGTAACTTCAAGGTAAGGTAAATCGTAATTTCCAAAGAGGATTCTGCTGATACGTCCACGAGGTTCTAAACTACACCTATCTGTATCTTTCATAATACATTAATGGATTTATTCTAGTACCCTTCTTGCTGAGAACTGTTTGGGGATTCAAATATCTTATTATTTAGTTAGGTATCGGACTAAATTTAACTACAGGAATATGTTTCCAAAGTTTAATACTTACATGATTATGTTACTGTAGGTTGTTCTAATCATTTACGAAACTCAAATTTAAACTAAAGTAGAAGTATTTAAATGTTATAAATTGACATAACTAACCCTATGGCATTACGGTAGAGAAATAGGTAAAAATGAAAATATGTATAAAATAAAAACTATACATGGCATATAATAAAAACATAATAAAACCATTAGCCGCACATGAGACATATTAGCATTTGTGTACATTTCGGAAACACAGCCGGCATTATTGTAGGCGTGTAATAGCTGTGTTCTGAATAGGCCTGATTATTCCATATAACAGATAATTTCCTTACACATTAAAAAAACACATTGCATCTTCAAAGCAGATGATTTTCTTTTTTAACGCGCTGAATAACGATAAAATTAAACATTTACTGAAGAAGAAAATCTAACACTGATCAAAGCTTTGTTAAACGAAGTATGGAAAATTCAATATAAAAAGCTGTCATTCTTTAGAAGATTTATATTCATTATGCTCTACATAGGGTTTAAGCGTAAATGTCAGACAAAAGGTGAATGTAAATGATTAATGACAACTCTAATCCAATTTAAAACGTTATTACCCAGCAACACATGACTCACATAGAGCGTAACCCAAAGTTAAACGTGAAAGCTAAACCGTACACCGCGAGAACCCTAATTTGAGTAATTCCCATCATTCAAGACAGGATTAGCAGGATTTACATCAGAGGATTGGCACTTTTAGGAAAGAAAAGGATTTTTACTTTGAGGAAAAGAACGGATTTGAACTTTCAGGAAAGAAAAGGATATGCATTTTCAGGAAAGAAAAGGATATGCATTTTCAGGAAAACTAAGGATTTGCATTTTAAGGGGAAAAGGATTGGCACTTTCTGGAAAGAAAGGATATGTACTTTCAGGGAAAAAAGGATTTCCATTATCGGAGAAGAAAAGGATATGCACTTTCAGGAAAGAAAAGGATATGATCTTTGGAAAAAAAGGGATTGGAATTTTAAGGAATGAAAGGAGTTTGCACTTTTAGGAAAAAAGATTCGCACTATGAGAGGGAAAAGGATATGTACTTTAGGGGGGGAAATATTTTACTTTCAGGAAAGATAGCTGTATGCGTTTTCAGGGAAGAAAAGCTATTTTCACTATCAGGGAAAAAAGAACATGCGTTATCAGGAAAGAAAAAGGTATGAACATTTAGGAAAGAAAAGGATTGCCATTTTCAGAAAAAAAGGATTGGCACTTAAAGAAGGAAAGGTTTAGCACTTTCAGGAAAGAAAAGATGTAGACTTTGAAGGAAAAAATTATTTTCTAAATCACGTAACAAGAAGGTTTGCACTATCAGGGAAGAAAAGGATATCCACTTTCAGGAAAGAAAAATATATGAGCTTTCAGATATTGGCACTTTTTGGAAAGAAAAGGATTTGCATTTTCAGGAAGGAAAAAGATTTTTCAATTTTAGGAAACAAAAGAATTTATACTATCAGTGACGAAAAGAATATGCACTTTCAAGAGAGAAAATTATTGGCACTTTAAGGAAGCAAAGGATTTGAATTTTTAGGAATGAAAACTATATGCACTTTCAGAGAAAGAACAATATGCACTCTCAGAGAAAGAAGAATATGCACTTTCAGAGAAAGAAGAATATGCACTTTCAGAGAAAGAAGAATATGCACTTTCAGAGAAAGAAGAATATGAACTTTCAGAGAAAGATGAATATGCACTTTTAGAGAAAGAAGAATATGAACTTTCAGAGAAAGATGAATATGCACTTTCAGAGAAAGAAGAATATGAACTTTCAGAGAAAGATGAATATGCACTTTCAGAGAAAGAACAATATGCACTTTCAGAGAAAGAAGAATATGGACTTTCAGAGAAAGATGAATATGCACTTTCAGAGAAAGAAGAATATGAACTTTCAGAGAAAGATGAATATGCACTTTCAGAGAAAGAACAATATGCACTTTCAGAGAAAGAAGAATATGAACTTTCAGAGAAAGATGAATATGCACTTTCAGAGAAAGAACAATATGCACTTTCAGAGAAAGATGAATATGCACTTTCAGAGAAAGAACAATATGCACTTTCAGAGAAAGAAGAATATGAACTTTCAGAGAAAGATGAATATGCACTTTCAGAGAAAGAAGAATATGAACTTTCAGAGAAAGATGAATATGCACTTTTAGAGAAAGAACAATATGCACTTTCAGAGAAAGAAGAATATGGACTTTCAGAGAAAGATGAATATGCACTTTTAGAGAAAGAAGAATATGAACTTTCAGAGAAAGATGAATATGCACTTTTAGAGAAAGAACAATATGCACTTTCAGAGAAAGAAGAATATGGACTTTCAGAGAAAGAAGAATATGCACTTTCAGAGAAAGAAGAATATGCACTTTCAGAGAAAGAAGAATATGCACTTTCAGAGAAAGAAGAATATGCACTTTCAGGAACAATAGCACTTTTACTTATGCGAAAGGAACGGATTTTCACTTACGGGGTTTCAGTCATGTAGTATCTTGTAATTTGTATCGGTAGTTTCTTAGTATTAGATGTAAGGGCATACGAAGCAAGTAAAAATGGTACAAAAACACGAGTTCACTACCTATTTACGTAATAAGAATGCATACCACAAGGCGTAAAATAACAGGTTTATTTAATGACATAAGAAATAATAATGACATAAGAATAAACAACTGTAGATTGAATGATTTCATCAATAAATGATGTTATCGGTATTTAGCTTTTTTATTCGCTTCTATATTCCGTGCTACAACCTGTGCACCTCGGTTCGCACTCTGTGCGTCGCCTAACACCTGTTTCCTTGAGGGGACAATCACGAATAAGAAATTTCAAAGAAGCCGGCCTTTACTTAATCTTCTATTTCAATAAGTTACGATTAAACGTCGAAGGAGTTTCTCAGTTGAAAATTTAAAGATTATATATGACGCCTTTTCTACGCAGTGCGAGTACTATCCCTCAAAATCCACTTATAATAACTTAAATCCTCCAAATAACTTTGCCTCCGCGAATTATCCGGGGGGGGGGCGAAAGATAACGCTGACTTCACTATTCAACAATGCCCAAATCATGCTATGCCCATCCTAAATTAGAGAGTTTTAAGTCATAGCAATTTTCAGACTTTCATAAGCGATAATATCCTAAAACGAAATTATTTTAGGACGCAAAGATTTCATTAAATTGGTGTAAATATTAATTTCAATATTGCCACTAAATCTTTAAAGAATTAATACTGGAAACGTTTACTGTCTTATTTCAACCTCCACAATGTTTTTAAGACCATGACAACGATGGAAAGAAACAGGCGGTGCAAATATATTGTCAGTGACGTCATACTTATCCATACGCGAGATTTGTTTGACCCAATTGTAAACTGACACTAGCAATAAATCAACCGTATCATGGTCCGACTAACAAGCGCGCAATACAATGAATGCCGAGCGCAAGATCATGTGTCTCGACAGGATATTTGTACTTATGACAAACTGCCACATGTAAATTATAAAAGAAACCATAAACCATTATAAAATAAAAGTAAACTCTAAATAAGGTGAAGTTAGAAAACTGTTTTCCAGTATTGGAAACCCATCCACGTCAGTTATCTCAAAGTGGTCACATTTCAGATACACGATACCACTTCTACACAAAGGCATACCCAACCATTGCTTCTACTGAACACACCTTTGTACGATGAAGCGCAGTTACATAGAGATCCATACACTTACTTTAATGCGTAAATTTTACATGTTCATAAAATATCAAATACAGTAACGTCTCGATAATTCGAAGTAGATGGGACCGAGGCCTACTTGGATTACACGGAAATACGTTCCTGTGCATTAGGAAAAACAGGAGTTCTAATGAAGCCTAATACTATAATTAGGAAAAACAGGAGTTCTAATGAAGCCTAATACTATAATTAGGAAAAACAGGAGTTCTAATTAAGCATAATACTATAATTAGGAAAAACAGGAATCCTAATGAAGCCTAATACTATAATCAAAAACTCAAAAAATACGTCTAAAGAGCTTTATTGATTACAGTACTTGCATAAATTAATGTTGCTTTGGATACATTGTTCATTACGATTGCTGCATTTTTTTGGAAAAGATGTTATATGTTATTCGTCGAGCTATAAATATATTCTTATTTGCAATTGTAACGAGCCTACAAAAATTAATTTAAGACGAATATATTCGTCAAGCTATAAATATATTCTTATTTGCAATTGTAACGAGCCTACAAAAATTAATTTAAGACGAATATATTCGTCAAGCTATAAATATATTCTTATTTGCAATTGTAACGAGCCTACAAAAATTAATTTAAGACGAATATATTCGTCAAGCTATAAATATATTCCTATTTGCAATTGTAACGAGTCTACAAAAATTAATTTAAGACGAATATATTCGTCAAGCTATAAATATATTCTTATTTGCAATTGTAACGAGCCTACAAAAATTAATTTAAGACGAATATATTCGTCAAGCTATAAATATATTTTTATTTGCAATTGTAACGAGCCTACAAAAATTATTTTAAGACGAATATATTCGTCAAGCTATAAATATATTCTTATTTGCAATTGTAACGAGCCTACAAAAATTAATTTAAGACGAATATATTCGTCAAGCTATAAATATATTCTTATTTGCAATTGTAACGAGCCTACAAAAATTAATTTAAGACGAATATATTCGTCAAGCTATAAATATATTCTTATTTGCAATTGTAACGAGTCTACAAAAATTAATTTAAGACCAATATATTCGTCAAGCTATAAATATATTCTAATTTGCAATTGTAACGAGCCTACAAAAATTAATTTAAGACGAATATATTCGTCAAGCTATAAATATATTCTTATTTGCAATTGTAACGAGCCTACAAAAATTAATTTAAGACGAATATATTCGTCAAGCTATAAATATATTCTTATTTGCAATTGTAACGAGCCTACAAAAATTAATTTAAGACGAATATATTTGTCAAGCTATAAATATATTCTTATTTGCAATTGTAACGAGCCTACAAAAATTAATTTAAGACGAATATATTCGTCAAGCTATAAATATATTCTTATTTGCAATTGTAACGAGCCTACAAAAATTAATTTAAGACGAATATATTCGTCAAGCTATAAATATATTCTTATTTGCAATTGTAATGAGCCTACAAAAATTAATTTAAGACGAATATATTCGTCAAGCTATAAATATATTCTTATTTGCAATTGTAACGAGCCTACAAAAAATAATTTAAGACGAATATATTCGTCAAGCTATAAATATATTCTTATTTGCAATTGTAACGAGCCTACAAAAATTAATTTAAGACGAATATATTCATCAAGCTAGAAATATATTCTTATTTGCAATTGTAACGAGCCTACAAAAATTAATTTAAGACGAATATATTCGTCAAGATATAAATATATTCTTATTTGCAATTGTAACGAGCCTACAAAAATTAATTTAAAACGAATATATTCGTCAAGCTATAAATATATTCTTATTTGCAATTGTAACGAGCCTACAAAAATTAATTTAAGACCAATATATTCGTCAAGCTATAAATATATTCTTATTTGCAATTATAACGAGCCTACAAAAATTAATTTAAGACGAATATATTCGTCAAGCTATAAATATATTCTTATTTGCAATTGTAACGAGCCTACAAAAATTAATTTAAGACGAATATATTCGTCAAGCTATAAATATATTCTTATTTGCAATTGTAACGAGCCTACAAAAATTAATTTAAGACGAATATATTCGTCAAGCTATAAATTTATTCTTATTTGCAATTGTAACGAGCCTACAAAAATTAATTTAAGACGAATATATTCGTCAAGCTATAAATATATTCTTATTTGCAATTGTAACGAGCCTACAAAAATTAATTTAAGACGAATATATTCGTCAAGCTATAAATATATTCTTATTTGCAATTGTAACGAGCCTACAAAAATTAATTTAAGACGAATATATTCGTCAAGCTATAAATATATTCTTATTTGCAATTGTAACGAGCCTACAAAAATTAATTTAAGACGAATATATTCGTCAAGCTATAAATATATTCTTATTTGCAATTGTAACGAGTCTACAAAAATTAATTTAAGACCAATATATTCGTCAAGCTATAAATATATTCTAATTTGCAATTGTAACGAGCCTACAAAAATTAATTTAAGACGAATATATTCGTCAAGCTATAAATATATTCTTATTTGCAATTGTAACGAGCCTGCAAAAATTAATTTAAGACGAATATATTCGTCAAGCTATAAATATATTCTTATTTGCAATTGTAACGAGCCTACAAAAATTAATTTAAGACGAATATATTCGTCAAGCTATAAATATATTCTTATTTGCAATTGTAACGAGCCTACAAAAATTAATTTAAGACGAATATATTCGTCAAGCTATAAATATATTCTTATTTGCAATTGTAACGAGCCTACAAAAATTAATTTAAGACGAATATATTCGTCAAGCTATAAATATATTCTTATTTGCAATTGTAACGAGCCTACAAAAATTAATTTAAGACGAATATATTCGTCAAGCTATAAATATATTATTATTTGCAATTGTAACGAGCCTACAAAAATTAATTAAGGACGAATAAATACTTAAAACGCTAAAAACGTTGAGTATTATTTTAGAAGCAATCTGAACAAACTATACAATGAAAGCAACAGAATATATTGCGCGATTTGATTAATCCTGGCTGTCAAAGCGGGGGTTTAATCAAAAACACGTCAACATATGGAATCCTACAACGGGCATCAGGTGTCAGCGAGTTACACAATCGTATTGTATTTGTTACGTAAAGTCGGCTTTTCACCACCCGTGTGTTGTAATAACCAGAGATTTAGGTTTTACTGATCCAAGAGCATTACTTTTCGTTTATAATGTAGATTTTAAGCTGCCTTAAAACTTAAAGATTTTAGAAAAAGGAAGAGCAGAATCTCTGTTTTAAAGCTACGAGGCCTTTAACATTCAATCTCCCTTCATTACAATAAAACAATGGTTCATGGTGTTCGAAAGTTCAGTCCAATGCCAGGTCTGTATCTGTATGAGACTCCGTCCAACTCCTTAAGTCAACCATTTCGGCAACACATTTTGCACACAAATATTAACTCCACTGATCGAGTGAGAAATGAACGTAGTACTACTCTAAAGTGATTCCGCCCATCACCTGATTCCTGAGTGCGTTTATACTGAAACAGTTGCACTCTGTTTAAAGGCGATCAGCTAGTGTGGCTAAGAATAACAAAGGGTTATGGGATAAGACCATAAAAAGGGGGGTTTAGTTACACCCCCTGTAAGAAGAAGAATAACGAATGACAGATAAAATGGGATTATTATAACATGACACTCCTGTGATACAGAGATAAGTAAAGAACTACTGTCGACGCAGAAATTGTGCCCCCCTGAATTTGGGAAGAATATGGACTTTCAGAGAAAGATGAATATGCACTTTTAGAGAAAGAAGAATATGAACTTTCAGAGAAAGATGAATATGCACTTTTAGAGAAAGAACAATATGCACTTTCAGAGAAAGAAGAATATGGACTTTCAGAGAAAGAAGAATATGCACTTTCAGAGAAAGAAGAATATGCACTTTCAGAGAAAGAAGAATATGCACTTTCAGAGAAAGAAGAATATGCACTTTCAGGAACAATAGCACTTTTACTTATGCGAAAGGAACGGATTTTCACTTACGGGGTTTCAGTCATGTAGTATCTTGTAATTTGTATCGGTAGTTTCTTAGTATTAGATGTAAGGGCATACGAAGCAAGTAAAAATGGTACAAAAACACGAGTTCACTACCTATTTACGTAATAAGAATGCATACCACAAGGCGTAAAATAACAGGTTTATTTAATGACATAAGAAATAATAATGACATAAGAATAAACAACTGTAGATTGAATGATTTCATCAATAAATGATGTTATCGGTATTTAGCTTTTTTATTCGCTTCTATATTCCGTGCTACAACCTGTGCACCTCGGTTCGCACTCTGTGCGTCGCCTAACACCTGTTTCCTTGAGGGGACAATCACGAATAAGAAATTTCAAAGAAGCCGGCCTTTACTTAATCTTCTATTTCAATAAGTTACGATTAAACGTCGAAGGAGTTTCTCAGTTGAAAATTTAAAGATTATATATGACGCCTTTTCTACGCAGTGCGAGTACTATCCCTCAAAATCCACTTATAATAACTTAAATCCTCCAAATAACTTTGCCTCCGCGAATTATCCGGGGGGGGGGCGAAAGATAACGCTGACTTCACTATTCAACAATGCCCAAATCATGCTATGCCCATCCTAAATTAGAGAGTTTTAAGTCATAGCAATTTTCAGACTTTCATAAGCGATAATATCCTAAAACGAAATTATTTTAGGACGCAAAGATTTCATTAAATTGGTGTAAATATTAATTTCAATATTGCCACTAAATCTTTAAAGAATTAATACTGGAAACGTTTACTGTCTTATTTCAACCTCCACAATGTTTTTAAGACCATGACAACGATGGAAAGAAACAGGCGGTGCAAATATATTGTCAGTGACGTCATACTTATCCATACGCGAGATTTGTTTGACCCAATTGTAAACTGACACTAGCAATAAATCAACCGTATCATGGTCCGACTAACAAGCGCGCAATACAATGAATGCCGAGCGCAAGATCATGTGTCTCGACAGGATATTTGTACTTATGACAAACTGCCACATGTAAATTATAAAAGAAACCATAAACCATTATAAAATAAAAGTAAACTCTAAATAAGGTGAAGTTAGAAAACTGTTTTCCAGTATTGGAAACCCATCCACGTCAGTTATCTCAAAGTGGTCACATTTCAGATACACGATACCACTTCTACACAAAGGCATACCCAACCATTGCTTCTACTGAACACACCTTTGTACGATGAAGCGCAGTTACATAGAGATCCATACACTTACTTTAATGCGTAAATTTTACATGTTCATAAAATATCAAATACAGTAACGTCTCGATAATTCGAAGTAGATGGGACCGAGGCCTACTTGGATTACACGGAAATACGTTCCTGTGCATTAGGAAAAACAGGAGTTCTAATGAAGCCTAATACTATAATTAGGAAAAACAGGAGTTCTAATGAAGCCTAATACTATAATTAGGAAAAACAGGAGTTCTAATTAAGCATAATACTATAATTAGGAAAAACAGGAATCCTAATGAAGCCTAATACTATAATCAAAAACTCAAAAAATACGTCTAAAGAGCTTTATTGATTACAGTACTTGCATAAATTAATGTTGCTTTGGATACATTGTTCATTACGATTGCTGCATTTTTTTGGAAAAGATGTTATATGTTATTCGTCGAGCTATAAATATATTCTTATTTGCAATTGTAACGAGCCTACAAAAATTAATTTAAGACGAATATATTCGTCAAGCTATAAATATATTCTTATTTGCAATTGTAACGAGCCTACAAAAATTAATTTAAGACGAATATATTCGTCAAGCTATAAATATATTCTTATTTGCAATTGTAACGAGCCTACAAAAATTAATTTAAGACGAATATATTCGTCAAGCTATAAATATATTCCTATTTGCAATTGTAACGAGTCTACAAAAATTAATTTAAGACGAATATATTCGTCAAGCTATAAATATATTCTTATTTGCAAATGTAACGAGCCTACAAAAATTAATTTAAGACGAATATATTCGTCAAGCTATAAATATATTCTTATTTGCAATTGTAACGAGCCTACAAAAATTATTTTAAGACGAATATATTCGTCAAGCTATAAATATATTCTTATTTGCAATTGTAACGAGCCTACAAAAATTAATTTAAGACGAATATATTCGTCAAG
Source organism: Prosapia bicincta (assembly GCA_036971475.1). Classification (NCBI taxonomy): domain Eukaryota; kingdom Metazoa; phylum Arthropoda; class Insecta; order Hemiptera; family Cercopidae; genus Prosapia; species Prosapia bicincta. The sequence continues at coordinate 229,609,086 of JBAIZL010000001.1, read as the reverse complement.
CTATAAATATATTCTTATTTGCAATTGTAACGAGCCTACAAAAATTAATTTAAGACGAATATATTCGTCAAGCTATAAATATATTCTTATTTGCAATTGTAACGAGTCTACAAAAATTAATTTAAGACCAATATATTCGTCAAGCTATAAATATATTCTAATTTGCAATTGTAACGAGCCTACAAAAATTAATTTAAGACGAATATATTCGTCAAGCTATAAATATATTCTTATTTGCAATTGTAACGAGCCTACAAAAATTAATTTAAGACGAATATATTCGTCAAGCTATAAATATATTCTTATTTGCAATTGTAACGAGCCTACAAAAATTAATTTAAGACGAATATATTTGTCAAGCTATAAATATATTCTTATTTGCAATTGTAACGAGCCTACAAAAATTAATTTAAGACGAATATATTCGTCAAGCTATAAATATATTCTTATTTGCAATTGTAACGAGCCTACAAAAATTAATTTAAGACGAATATATTCGTCAAGCTATAAATATATTCTTATTTGCAATTGTAATGAGCCTACAAAAATTAATTTAAGACGAATATATTCGTCAAGCTATAAATATATTCTTATTTGCAATTGTAACGAGCCTACAAAAAATAATTTAAGACGAATATATTCGTCAAGCTATAAATATATTCTTATTTGCAATTGTAACGAGCCTACAAAAATTAATTTAAGACGAATATATTCATCAAGCTAGAAATATATTCTTATTTGCAATTGTAACGAGCCTACAAAAATTAATTTAAGACGAATATATTCGTCAAGATATAAATATATTCTTATTTGCAATTGTAACGAGCCTACAAAAATTAATTTAAAACGAATATATTCGTCAAGCTATAAATATATTCTTATTTGCAATTGTAACGAGCCTACAAAAATTAATTTAAGACCAATATATTCGTCAAGCTATAAATATATTCTTATTTGCAATTATAACGAGCCTACAAAAATTAATTTAAGACGAATATATTCGTCAAGCTATAAATATATTCTTATTTGCAATTGTAACGAGCCTACAAAAATTAATTTAAGACGAATATATTCGTCAAGCTATAAATATATTCTTATTTGCAATTGTAACGAGCCTACAAAAATTAATTTAAGACGAATATATTCGTCAAGCTATAAATTTATTCTTATTTGCAATTGTAACGAGCCTACAAAAATTAATTTAAGACGAATATATTCGTCAAGCTATAAATATATTCTTATTTGCAATTGTAACGAGCCTACAAAAATTAATTTAAGACGAATATATTCGTCAAGCTATAAATATATTCTTATTTGCAATTGTAACGAGCCTACAAAAATTAATTTAAGACGAATATATTCGTCAAGCTATAAATATATTCTTATTTGCAATTGTAACGAGCCTACAAAAATTAATTTAAGACGAATATATTCGTCAAGCTATAAATATATTCTTATTTGCAATTGTAACGAGTCTACAAAAATTAATTTAAGACCAATATATTCGTCAAGCTATAAATATATTCTAATTTGCAATTGTAACGAGCCTACAAAAATTAATTTAAGACGAATATATTCGTCAAGCTATAAATATATTCTTATTTGCAATTGTAACGAGCCTGCAAAAATTAATTTAAGACGAATATATTCGTCAAGCTATAAATATATTCTTATTTGCAATTGTAACGAGCCTACAAAAATTAATTTAAGACGAATATATTCGTCAAGCTATAAATATATTCCTATTTGCAATTGTAACGAGTCTACAAAAATTAATTTAAGACGAATATATTCGTCAAGCTATAAATATATTCTTATTTGCAAATGTAACGAGCCTACAAAAATTAATTTAAGACGAATATATTCGTCAAGCTATAAATATATTCTTATTTGCAATTGTAACGAGCCTACAAAAATTAATTTAAGACGAATATATTCGTCAAGCTATAAATATATTCTTATTTGCAATTGTAACGAGCCTACAAAAATTAATTTAAGACGAATATATTCGTCAAGCTATAAATATATTCTTATTTGCAATTGTAACGAGCCTACAAAAATTAATTTAAGACGAATATATTCGTCAAGCTATAAATATATTCTTATTTGCAATTGTAACGAGCCTACAAAAATTAATTTAAGACGAATATATTCGTCAAGCTATAAATATATTATTATTTGCAATTGTAACGAGCCTACAAAAATTAATTAAGGACGAATAAATACTTAAAACGCTAAAAACGTTGAGTATTATTTTAGAAGCAATCTGAACAAACTATACAATGAAAGCAACAGAATATATTGCGCGATTTGATTAATCCTGGCTGTCAAAGCGGGGGTTTAATCAAAAACACGTCAACATATGGAATCCTACAACGGGCATCAGGTGTCAGCGAGTTACACAATCGTATTGTATTTGTTACGTAAAGTCGGCTTTTCACCACCCGTGTGTTGTAATAACCAGAGATTTAGGTTTTACTGATCCAAGAGCATTACTTTTCGTTTATAATGTAGATTTTAAGCTGCCTTAAAACTTAAAGATTTTAGAAAAAGGAAGAGCAGAATCTCTGTTTTAAAGCTACGAGGCCTTTAACATTCAATCTCCCTTCATTACAATAAAACAATGGTTCATGGTGTTCGAAAGTTCAGTCCAATGCCAGGTCTGTATCTGTATGAGACTCCGTCCAACTCCTTAAGTCAACCATTTCGGCAACACATTTTGCACACAAATATTAACTCCACTGATCGAGTGAGAAATGAACGTAGTACTACTCTAAAGTGATTCCGCCCATCACCTGATTCCTGAGTGCGTTTATACTGAAACAGTTGCACTCTGTTTAAAGGCGATCAGCTAGTGTGGCTAAGAATAACAAAGGGTTATGGGATAAGACCATAAAAAGGGGGGTTTAGTTACACCCCCTGTAAGAAGAAGAATAACGAATGACAGATAAAATGGGATTATTATAACATGACACTCCTGTGATACAGAGATAAGTAAAGAACTACTGTCGACGCAGAAATTGTGCCCCCCTGAATTTGAGCTTTAACTACAAGCGAACCATTCGTGCTAAAATAAAACTATTCCCACCATTAATTAGCGTGTTTAATTCTGCGTTTATGTATATAAGCAAAATAATTTTAGCAGTTAAAATAAGTTGTTAAACTTAGCTCAAGATAAACGAAAACTGTACGATGTTATCAAGTTCAACTTTAAAGCATATCTGCATTAAAACCACGGGTCCAATCTTTGTGATATTTGTATACCACATTATATGAATCATTAGTAAACTAAAAATGAAAATTGAAAATTTTATCTCATTTATTAAACCAGTTGCTGTAGGTTTAGTACATCTACGTTACCTCACGGCCTCTTTCTCCGTTTTTAGCTTGTTTTAAAAAATAAAATCTCAACATATAAAATTTATATACTCTTTCTATCTATGATTTTGAATTCATTGCGTTACTGATTTTTATTTGATACAAGGGTAATGTACGCTGGAGCGTGGCATCGCCTCGGCCACCCGAGGTGAAAGTAGAGTACAGTCTGGTGCCTACCAGTCCGCCCGTGAACGCCCGGTGAAGCCGGCTATAATAACCGACTCTGTTTAAAGTCAGATTTGAATGTAAGAAACATTTCTCATCAGTTTGTTTCATGAGGGCTTTGGACTTCCAACGGTAGACTTTAAAATGTTTTTGTTTTTTTAATATTTTCGATATTTAGTTTATGTGCATACATAATTTATATATATACAGTAGTAGGTGTATTTAAAATTCTATTAATCCTCAGATAAGTCATCTTCTATTTCTTTGTTACAATCATCATTTTCTGATTCTGTCTTCTAGATTTATGATGATTGGTTCAACAAGCGGTATTTCGCCACAAAGACGGTTTATTCCCAGTAGTGGTCTTCTATTTTGTTAGCATGTCCAACACATTCTAGCATATCCAAAATAGGAAATGTTTCTTACATTCAAATCTGACTTGAAACAGAGTCGGTTTTTAGCGAGCCTCCCCGGGGGCTCACGGGTAAACTGACAGACACCAGTCTATACTCTGCTTTCACCTCGGGTAGCAGCGCCGATTACACGCCCCAGCGCACATTACCCCTGTATCAAATAAAAATCAATAACGCAATGAATTCAAAATCATACATAAACAGTTTATTTATATAAATTTTATATGTTGAGATTTTATTTATTAAAACGAGCTAATAACCTGTTCGATCGGAAGAAGGAGCAGTGAGATAGTATGTGTACTAAATATACACCAACTTGCCTAATATATATGAGATAAAATTTCCAAATACCATGCTTAACTACTAATGAGTCACATAATATGGCATACAAATTTCACAAAGATTGGACCAGTGGTTTTAATGCAATATATTTTTTAAAATTTGAACTTCAGTAAAAAAAGCGTGATAAAACCGTACTTCCCTTATATCTTGAGCTAAGTTTAACAAAAATCGTGATAAAATTGTTTTGGTTATATACATAAACGCAAAATTAAGCAGGCTAATTAATGGTGTGAATAGTTTTATTCCAGCACGAATGGTTCGCTTGTAGTTAAAGCTCAAACTCAGGGACTAATATTTCTTCGTCGACGTTTGGGTGGCATCACGGCAAGGTTATGTACTTAAAGTATACCCACCCACTATCGGATTCATGAAGGTGTCCAGTAAGGGGGTTTAGTTACGCCCCCTTGTAAGGAGGAGTATAAGGAAGGGCAGATGGAATATGGTTAGGGAAGGAGCACAACACTCTTGATACTGGGAATGGCTAAAGATCGTGTGTGACATCACGCCAAGGTCATGTACTTAAAGTATATCCACCCACTATCGGAGTCATGAAGGTGTCCAGTAAGGGGGTTTAGTTACGCCCCCTTGTAAGGAGGAGTATAAGGAAGGGCAGATGGAATATGGTTAGGGAAGGAGCACAACACTCTTGATACTGGGAATGGCTAAAGACCGTGTGTGGCATCACGGCAAGGTTATGTACTTAAAGTATACCCACCCACTATCGGAGTCATGAAGGTGTCCAGTAAGGGGGTTTAGTTACGCCCCCTTGTAAGGAGGAGTATAAGGAAGGGCAGATGGAATATGGTTAGGGAAGGAGCACAACACTCTTGATACTGGGAATGGCTAAAGACCGTGTGTGGCATCACGGCAAGGTTATGTACTTAAAGTATACCCAACCACTATCGGAGTCATGAAGGTGTCCAGTAAGGGGGTTTAGTTACGCCCCCTTGTAAGGAGGAGTATAAGGAAGGGCAGATGGAATATGGTTAGGGAAGGAGCACAACACTCTTGATACTGGGAATGGCTAAAGACCGTGTGTGGCATCACGGCAAGGTTATGTACTTAAAGTATACCCACCCACTATCGGAGTCATGAAGGTGTCCAGTAAGGGGGTTTAGTTACGCCCCCTTGTAAGGAGGAGTATAAGGAAGGGCAGATGGAATATGGTTAGGGAAAGAACACAACACTCTTGATACTGGGAATGGCTAAAGATCGTGTGTGGCATCACGGCAAGGTTATGTACTTAAAGTATACCCAACCACTATCGGAGTCATGAAGGTGTCCAGTAAGGGGGTTTAGTTACGCCCCCTTGTAAGGAGGAGTATAAGGAAGGGCAGATGGAATATGGTTAGGGAAAGAACACAACACTCTTGATACTGGGAATGGCTAAAGATCGTGTGTGGCATCACGGCAAAGTCATGTACTTAAAGTATGCCCACCCACTATCGGAGTCATGAAGGTGTCCAGTAAGGGGGTTTAGTTACGCCCCCTTGTAAGGAGGAGTATAAGGAAGGGCAGATGGAATATGGTTAGGGAAAGAACACAACACTCTTGATACTGGGAATGGCTAAAGATCGTGTGTGGCATCACGGCAAGGTTATGTACTTAAAGTATACCCAACCACTATCGGAGTCATGAAGGTGTCCAGTAAGGGGGTTTAGTTACGCCCCCTTGTAAGGAGGAGTATAAGGAAGGGCAGATGGAATATGGTTAGGGAAAGAACACAACACTCTTGATACTGGGAATGGCTAAAGATCGTGTGTGGCATCACGGCAAAGTCATGTACTTAAAGTATACCCACCCACTATCGGAGTCATGAAGGTGTCCAGTAAGGGGGTTTAGTTACGCCCCCTTGTAAGGAGGAGTATAAGGAAGGGCAGATGGAATATGGTTAGGGAAAGAACACAACACTCTTGATACTGGGAATGGCTAAAGATCGTGTGTGACATCACGCCAAGGTCATGTACTTAAAGTATACCCACCCACTATCGGAGTCATGAAGGTGTCCAGTAAGGGGGTTTAGTTACACCCCCTTGTAAGAAGTAGTATGAGGAAGGGCAGATGGAATATGGTTAGGGAAAGAGCACAACACTCTTGATACTGGGAATGGCTAAAGATCGTGTGTGACATCACGCCAAGGTCATGTACTTAAAGTATACCCAACCACTATCGGAGTCATGAAGGTGTCCAGTAAGGGGGTTTAGTTACGCCCCCTTGTAAGAAGTAGTATGAGGAAGGGCAGATGGAATATGGTTAGGGAAAGAGGACAACACTCTTGATACTGGGAATGGCTAAAGATCGTGTGTGGCACCACGGCAAGGTTATGTACTTAAAGTATACCCAACCACTATCGGAGTCATGAAGGTGTCCAGTAAGGGGGTTTAGTTACGCCCCCTTGTAAGGAGGAGTATAAGGAAGGGCAGATGGAATATGGTTAGGGAAGGAGCACAACACTCTTGATACTGGGAATGGCTAAAGATCGTGTGTAAGATCACGCCAAGGTCATGTACTTAAAGTATACCCACCCACTATCGGAGTCATGAAGGTGTCCAGTAAGGGGGTTTAGTTATACCCCCTTGTAAGAAGGAGTATAAGGAAGGGCAGATGGAATATGGTTAGGGAAAGAGCACAACACTCTTGATACTGGGAATGGCTAAAGATCGTGTGTGACATCACGGCAAGGTTATGTACTTAAAGTATACCCACCCACTATCGGAGTCATGAAGGTGTCCA